>VZRE01010796.1:498260-541099 GCA_013396775.1 Cephalopterus ornatus
CCTGCTCCTTGCTTGCAGGGAGAAGGGGATGAGGAAGACCCAAGGGAGACCCCAGCCCCGGCCCAGGCGCGCTTTGATCCCCGCTCCTGGGGCGGGGGTGTCCGAGCCCCCCGAAAGCCGCCGCGTTCCGGCGAGGGACGAGAGGCGGCAGCGGGGCGGGGGAACCGCGGGTGTCCCGGACCCACGACGGCCGGGCCGGGCCGTGTGAGCGCTGTGACCCGGGGGCTTTCTGCTTCCCAATGGTCGAGTCCCCACTCCCCCCGCGGAGCAGGCTCGTCCCCGCGGGAGCGGAGCGCGGGGAGGCGGCGGGGCCGGCTGGGCAGTGCGGGGAGCTCGGGGCCGGCTGGGCAGTGCGGGGAGCTCGGGGCCGCACCCGGGGAGCTGGGAAGAGGAAGGGGCGAAGGCACCAAAGGGAGAACGGGCTGGGCGCCCCCGGGGTTGGGGATGGCAGGGATGAGGTGTGGGCTCCCTCCCCATACATGGGGCTCATGGTCTACGGCTGCTTCATGCGTTGCACAACTGCACACGGATGTGCATTGCACGCGTGTACAGCACACTCATGCTGTGCAAATGCTCCCTGCACATGTGTGTGGTTACACCACGCCTGTGTGCTGCTCACAGAAATGCACTGGGTGTGTTTTTCACAGGTACCACAAACAGAGATGCTGCATACACTGCACAACTCTCTGTGCTGTACACACACACCACGAACATGTTACACACACGCATATATTACATACACCAGCAGCACAGATATGCTGCACACACAATGCCACCATACGTATATTACATACAAGACACATTGCACACACACATATCATGCGTGTGACATATAAACACGTGTGTGTACACTGCACACCCATCCATAGATGCTGCATGGACCCATAAATGTATTAAAATGATACTACCCACACACACAAACTTATTTATGATAGGAGAGTGGGGACCTGCCCTGCGTTTCCCTGTCACAGCCTGGCCACGAAAGGGCTGGGGGGAGCCCGCTGGGATTGGGATCTTATATTTCACCGAAGCTCCCAAACCCAAGCCCAGCATGGGACCCTGCAGCGGACAGCAATCCCGCTTGTCTCTGCACCCATGGGAGACACATTCCCAGGAGGACTTCACCGCCAGCCCGGCTGGGTGGGGTTGGGGCCGACCTCTGCTCTTGCCGCAGCGACTCCCAGTAAGGACAGGCTGGGCACGGCGGTGGCGATCACGGCACGGCGGGGCAGGAAGGGGCTTTGGGCCCGAGGTATGTTAGCGATTAACGGCGCTTTCCAGCGATTCATCTTGCAGCGGAGGGTGGAAACGTTGGAGGGTTGTTTGCAGGCGCTTGTATTAATCATCCGGGCTAACACACCATTAACGTCCTCCTGCATTTTAAAGATGACAAATTTTATTTGACTTCTCTCAATCACGGTTCCCGGGTGGATTCGGGAGCCACTTAAATGCCTCGGATTTTCCATCGTTAGTTGTTACAAGGCGAGTTGCAAAGGCAGGAGGCTGGGGGGGCCGGGGCAGGGTGCAAGCGGGTCTCCGGTTCTGCCGAGCCCTGGCGTCTCGGGGGGAGCGGCCGTGCCGGATTGCCCAGCTTTGTTCCCCCCGCTTTGTTCTCAGCTGCTGCAAAGCCCCCCTTCTCCACTCCCTTTAAACAAGCGCCCTCCAAACATTTGCTAGTGATTACTCTCCCGTTAGAGTCAGCCCTTGGGTAGGGCGTCGTGTCCCCGATTTCCTTCAAAACTCCCGTGGCTGGGTGGGATCCCCAAGCCCAGCTCAGAGCTGGTGGGAGCCAGTGCCCACCCGGGTGAGGTTTAGGGGTCTCACCTCGTGCCTCACCCCGCAATGCTGGCAGACTATCACCTGTGGAGCCCTGCTCTCCCTTACAAACAAGCCAGGCTCCTCGCTGAGCTTCTCCCCAAGCCTGTAAAAGCCCTGATCCAGCAAACAGGCAGGATGGAGTCTGTGCCACCCAACCACACCTCTAAAAAACACCCCTCTCAAAAAATATCCCTTTCATCCCCCTAGCCCTGCATTGCACAGGCCACTCACACTCACGTCCAGCTCAGAGCTATCACCTCAAGCTGTGCACCAGAGCCACCTCCAGCCTCTGGCCACCGAGACAGGTAAGCCCAGCCCAACCCTGAGCATTATCTTGCTTTATCCACCCCCTGACAGAGGTCCCTGCACCCTGCAGAGTTTGGAAGTGCTCAGCTGAGCAAATAATGGGACCAGAGGGTTGATTTTCCTTAGGAAAATCATTCTAATCTTTCGTGTTTTAATAAAATAATAAAACCAGAACCCTTTTCATGCCGACACCTTTTAAATCAAACCAGACTGCCTTTGTCATGGCGTCCAAATTTAGCACGTCTCGAACTTTTGGTGAGTTTCTTTAATTTCACATCTCCCCACTTGCATGGGCGGAAAGTGCCAAGCAGTTCAGATTGGGCAATTTGCTGGCATGGCAGGACTAACCATGTTTCCCTCCACCTGTTTTCATTCCCAGAGAAAGGTTTCCTGCCCCCATGGCCAGGCGATGGTGAGGGGGCCAGTGCTGCATGTTGGGGGTGGTTATCCTGGGTCTCCGTTGACCCTGGCTCCCCAACCCCAGCAGGAGCCACCAAGCTCTGAACCCATCCCCTGTCCAGAGACGGGAGCTGAGGTTTTGGCCCCAGCCCCTCAGCCACCTCCTTATCAGCGCCCAGGGAGAGGCAGCCCCGGGTGTCCTGTGACTTTGACGCCAGCTCTGCTCCCCCCCTCCGGCTCCCTTATCTAAATAGGAGCGTAAATCAGGGCCTTGGCAGATGCCCTGGCAGGACAGGGACTCCATAAAAAGGGGCTCTGCTCCAGCTCTGTTTACATTGCAGCCCCGTAAAATATTCCCCTTGTCTTCCTTGTTAGCATCTCCCTGCAGCATCTCGGCACCTTCCTGCACCCACATCCCCACCGCTCCAAGCTCCACTGCAGCCCTGGAGTACAGCTGGTAAGGTCCCATCCCCAACACCCCACAGCCCCCCACCATGTCCCCCCATCAGGTTATTCCCAAGGTACCTCCACACTGGCCACTGCCTTCGATTCTCTTCTCAACCACCACAGGCACAGAGCAGGGTTGAGCCAGCTCTCCTGGGCAGCTGGGTTGTGTCTGAAGGTGCCCCTGGATATTTATAGCACTTGCCTGGAATAATACAATAATAATCACTCAGCACCTTCCTAACAGTTCTGCTCCTGGAGGCCTTGGGGGACAGTGACAAAAAGCCTTGGGAAACTGAGGCACGAGCAGAGTCTGCTTCAAGGAGAGGTGCAGGAGGCTGCTCTGGGGGAATATTTTCCTCCTGGTGATGTGAGAAGGGAGAGAACCTGCAGAAGTAAATGAAATCAAGTTTGGTCATTTTGATCAGAAATGAACTCAGCCCTGGGGTCGTGGCCAAGGCTGGGCTGCAGAAGCCCGCTAAGGGCATCCCTCCTCCCCATGAGGGTTTGCCACACAGGTCCTGCTGCACCAGTTTGGGTCTCATAGGGGTGGGGGAGTGTTGGGGTGCAGGGGAGCTCACACTTGCTGGTGCTTGTGCACTCCAGTGCCCACACACTGTCTGAGTCCCCCAAACTACATCACTGGACTGCTTGATCCTGGACCAGCATCACAGAAGCAACCCCAAGTGGGATTCACTCTGTCAAAGCCCCACCAAAGGAGCAGGAGGAATCAAGGGTGAACATGGTAGTGTGGCCAGATGCTCCAGTTCTCAGCAGCATCTTCTCTGCCCACACACCTCCCATGCCGCCCCTCTGGCAACATACAGCATGACTGCAACCATTGCCCCTCAAAAAATACCATCTATTTATGGCCAAACAGCCACTGTCCTGTGTGGATAAATCAGAAGGAAAACAAAGCCTTACGGAAAAAAGTATTAAATTTTCCATGTACTCCTGAAGGGATGCGCCAGGCACTCACCGTTTATTTTTTGGGCTCTCTCTTTGCTAGTACTGTAAGTGACATTGTGTTTACAAAAGTTTTTATGTCATCAGAGCGAAGTCACAGCTCAGCTTCCTCTCCTGTGTATTTTATGTAGATGGATGTGTCTGTGAGGAACACTCAAACTAAACAGAGCACTGGTTTATAGGAAAATGTATTTATTTGAAAAATCGTAACTCACAATTTCGGCAAAACCGGGCTCCACGTTTATTGCCGCTAATGGGGTGTGGCGGCCATAAATTAACCTGGAAAATTGCTGCGGCCGTATCAACAACGGCTCATTGTGCTGACGGAGCAGCCGGACCAGCAGCTCCCCAAAGACGGCTCATGTCAATTTGCAATTAGGTTTGGATGCAAACAATAGGCAAAGAGGAGGGAACGGCAGCCTTGCCTCTCGCTGCTGGAACCAGCCCCAAAATCGTTGCTCCAAGCTGGCACGGGTGCCCTGAGTCTTACTCAAAACAGTGCTTGATCCCCTGTCTGACATGCCATGGAAATTGGTGGAAGAAGGTTCTACCTGAGGGGAGTTTATATGACATTACCTGTCACAGACACGTAATTGGAGATAATAGAAAATCCCAGTCCATGGGCTCTGATTGGCAGCTCAGGAGATCCTCATGCATGGAGAGCTGGTCCAGTTGCTCCCCAGTTGATCTCTCTTAATCCAGGAGGAAGTTTTTCACTGAGGCAGGAGTGATGCTTCCACCCTAAAACCTCTTCTTTCCCCACCCAGATTCCCTGCTGAGACCAACACTGGCCCCCAAAGCTCTGGGGCCGGGTGCTGATCCCGGGGTAGAAGGTGCTGCTCATTCTCCCATCCTCGATTCCCCGGCCTGAGGCAGGATTTGAGGGCTGACATGTGGTGACCCCTCCCCACTCGTGGGGAGAAGCAGAGAAGAGCTTCCGGGTGATGCAGGTCCCTGACAAAAACCAGCACCTTTCCCTCCTCTGACCACTTTCCACTCCTGAAGCAAATTTACAAGGGCTCTAAAATGTCCTGCTCCAGGGCATCAGCCAACTGCTAATGGCGGGGGATTGGGAAAGACATTTCCTCAGTGTGAGAAGGATTGCATAAGCGCTTATTAAGGCAGCTCCTGGCGTCTTCATCGAAAGCATCTGGTTTGGGGCATAGCTGGAGACAAACTGTGGGGCCTGGATGCATAGAGCTGGGCTTGCTGCTTCCAGCTTGGTCAAATGTGGGTGCAGGTTTGGGTCATCTCATATGTGCTGGTGGGGAAAAGGAGGTGGGTCATGACGTGAGATGAGCTCTTTTTCCCTCTCCCTCTGCTCTCCATCTCATCCTGGTGGTGCTACTGTGGGGGCTTCGGTTCACACCTTTTCCTCTGTTGGCTCCTGCTTTGCATTGCTTGGCAGGAAGAGGCACAGTCTGAGCTCAGGGCCCTTCTGAGCCCAGGTACCGCCATGCCCCACATGCACACGGTCATGCTGACGTCTCACCTTCCTTGAAAGAGGGGCTTCCCTCCTGTCCCACTGACACTGACCTGGCTTGTTGTTCAGGTCCCTCCTGACCAGCACCATGTTTGTGTGACATTGCAGGTAAATGGCTTTGTGGTGGAAGAAGGCTGGTGACAGTGGCCCAGGCCACCAAAATAGGTCAGATTGCTTTTAACGGGGCTCTGCTGTGCCACAGTCTTGGTGTGATGTGATGTGCTGGCTCTGGGGAGCAGCTGGAGCCAGGGAACAGCATCCTGCCCATGTCTCTCTGTGGTGGGAACATGTCCCAGTATCTGTACTTCCCACCTCCCTCTCCATGCAGATCCATTTGAGGATCTTAATTCATTTTTTCTTTAAGTTTTTCAGCGAAATTGCAGTTCTCATTGCACAGAGCCTCATGCCAAGTCCAGCTATATCTTCCCAGTGGTGCCACGGTACGAGGATGAGGAAAATTAGTAGTGCCTTATTATTCTGGTTATCCTCAGCTCTCCCAAAATCCCAGGTCTTCTCTCTGCTCAGGTGCAAGAGTTGATCCTCAATCCCATGAGAGTGAAGGGGCTGGTTTTCCCTTGGTTTCCCCCACTACATTCCGAGATGTCCGTGCAGCTGCCAGGCCAGCCATCAGGTTACAGCAAGAGGCTCGAGACGGGTTTTCCGGGGTTGGATACTTTTGCAGATTGACATGGTTTTAAGAATTAACAAGCATCTGCTAAGACTTCTTTTGTGACTGAAAATTATTTGGAGGCTGGGGGTTTTAAATCATTTTATTGCTTTTTCCCACCCTTCTCGCCCCTGTTCTATAAATGGGAGGTGGCAGAAGCAAGAGTGCAACCAGCATCAGACCAGGGCTGCAAATATTTTCCCTTTCAGGATGCAAGTTTTGGGGAGAGGACATGGTGGGTGGGGAGCCAGGGGTCAGTTATTTGTATGGTTTCCCGGGGTTTTGCTTTATGGCCCCACAAAAAAAAGAACAACAAGCAAACAAACACAAAAATAAAAACAAACAAGCAAACAAAAAACAAGGTAAAGAAGGGAGAATCTGGAGAACATTTTCATATGCTAAGTTGCTGCTGGTCATGGGATATATGCAGTCCTTTGCCTCATCACACTGGCTTTTATAAATGTAGCTCACAGGGTGCCACCATGGACATCGTACCTCCTTGCTTTCAGGGAGTCACAGGATGGGCATGTGATGTGAAAAGTGAATCCAGATCTCCAAAGAATAACGCTTTTATTGTATATTAATATATACAATAAATATGTGACTCCTCCTAACATGCTCTGGAGGAAAAAAACTGTCTGAAATGGAGCTTGTTGGAAGGAAATAAATTGCTCCCGTAAAAATGCTGATCCCTCCCTAATTCTCAAAACTGAAACAAAATAGTTTGCTGTGAGCTGAAGACATTTCTGCACTTGGCTCCTGGTTTTCCAAGAAGAGGAGGGAACATGAAGGAAAAACAAGCCCTCCCCATTAAAACACACTTAAGTGAAACTCCAGTTTTCTCTTAAACTTTGCTTGGAAACATTTGGAGCAGCTTCGTGCGAACCAGCTCTGCCCTTTGAAAAGCCGTTAAAATAAAAACCACCCAACCCAAAATGGCCATTTCTTCAAGAGGCATCTTGTTTGGACAAAGGAGGTTTGTTTCACACTGTAAATCCAAACGCTCCCAGGGAAGTGTGGTGAAACCTGCCTGCCAGTCCTGGCAGTGGAGCGGCTCCAGGGGTGTTTTGTGGGGCATGGACAAAGGTGGTGGGTGCCGGTGAGGTGACAACAACCACCGGCATTTCACCACAGATTGTCCCAGCTGCTGGAGTATCTTTGACTCCAGCACAGTACATTTCCATCAGGATAAAGGTTTGCAGGGGTGTGTGGTGGCAGGGAGAGATTTTGGACAAGTGTTTCGCCTCTCTCTGATCTTGTCCCAGCATTCCTGTGGCCTCTCCAAAGGGCCCATTGCACGCAGGAGCTGAGGACACTCACTCCAGGACAAACAGAAACCATTCTTCAATGACGTGTTAAGGCCCTTCTTAAAGTTCTTTTTTTTACACTGGCTTGATGTTACACCTAAAACACAGGGAAAAAATTCTGGTAATTCCTAAGCCAGCAATATGCACACCACCAATACCGATACTGTATTTTTTATATATGTAAGTATACTTGTATATATAAACAAGTATTTTTACATATAAAAATAAAATAAACGTAAGTACAAATACAGTCATATTTATATTTATTATTATTATTATTGTAAATATAAATTAATATATATAGTGTGTGTGTATATGTATGGTGTCGCTTTTTCTGCTAGTGGCATCAGACTGTGATTTAGGCACAAATATTTCTATCCCAGGGTCTTTGGCGATGAATTTTTGCCATGCAGCTGCCCTCTTTGTGCAGCACCCCAACCCAGCGAGGCCCTGCCCGGGCGCTCAGCCCGACGCCTGTGGAATTGAGGAGAAATTGTTACTCATGGATTTGCATGAACCTTCCAGTTTATGAGGGGAACTGGGATCCTTCTGGACGGGCGCTCCTCCTCGCTGTGGCTCTCCAGGAGGAAGCCGTCTCAGCCTCATCCTCTCGGTGCGATGCCGAAATCACAGGGCGGAGGGTCCCTGTGGCGGGTGCTGAGCGCCCGGTGCCGGGTCCCCCCCACCCCAAGAGCCGCTGCCCCGCCTTTCCTCTGGAGGAGATGGTGTGGGGGGAGAAAAGGCTACACCGCCGTGAAACCACAGCTTTAGAGGGTGGTGGTTGTTTTCTTGAGCCGAAACGGCAAGAAACATCATGTCTGAAGATGACAGGCTCGATTTGCCGTGTCATTAAGCAGAGCCGAAACCCTAGATGGGCTGGGTCTCCTGCGAGCCCTGCGCCTGCTTCCCGCACCGACCCTGAGCTCTGATCCTGCCAGATAAAGGCCTTTGTCGGTGCATTTCCCTTGCTCAGACCTTGTTTTAATTCCATGGATGCTATTATGCAGTATATGGGATAAGGAAGTTGTTTCTCTCCCTCTCCCACTCACGTCCATAGGGGATCAATGTGCCCCCAGTAACACACGGGCTCTCTATCATACATGTGCTCCCTATCATACATGTGCTCCCTATCATACATGTGCTCCCCTGTGTATTTGCAGGGGGTTCAAATAAGCACAAACCATAGCCCCCCTTCTCACGAGGAAAAAAGCTCTGATTTCCAAGCTGCCCATAGCCTTGAGATCTCATGGAAATAAGTCCCAGGATCTGACCCAGGGGTGGTGTCCTGAGGCTGGTGTGAGCTGCCTGTGGGCAGCAGGACTGGGAAGCTCCACAAAAGCCCCATAACCACCCATCTATTTGTTCTGGCTGGGGTTATAAACCCCATCCCCAGTTAAAAGGAGCTGCTGTGACCCCAGTGTGCTGGATGTGGAGAGCAGCCACCAGCCAGGTGAGCTGGGCTGCAGTGCTGGGCCACACCAGTGGCTTTGCTGGGCTTGTGGACACCGGCACCGAAACAAAAACCACTTTTTTAATGAACGCGGATGCTCTGGGCTCTGAGCAGCCCCTGCCCTGGCAAGCAGAGAGCTGGAGGCAACAGGGCTCACACGGAGCTGGAAAGCGAGCAGTGGAGCTGAGTGTGCCGCCTGCCTGTGCTGCGTGAGCCGGTTCGGAGCACAGTAGGAAAAAATACCGCAATAGGCAAAGCATCTCCCATTTGCCCCTAAGCTCTGGCTCTTCCTGTGCTGATAACAAGCCCAGTAAATCTCCCTACGGCAGTGAGACATTTTTTTCCCCTCTGCTGCCCTTAGAGCCTTGTCAGACAGGGCTGGCTGCGGGAGCCGTGATGGGGCTGCACTCCTCACCCCTCTGTGGGGAAGTACCCAAAGCATGCAGTTCCTCGAGCATCCCACAGGTCTCTGAGCCCTGCCCTGAGGTGCGGGAAGGAGCTAGGTGCAGGCAGGAGCTGTCTCCTCCCTAATTGCCCCCCCGGAGCCCTGTGGCTGGGCCACTTGCTGCTATCTCGGACCATCGCAGCTGGTGCTGGGCTGACTCAGGTGAGATGCAGAACTGATACAGCCCCTCCACCCACACTGTCAGGGGTGCGGGGCAAGAGTGGGGGAGGAAAACCTGGAGAATACGTGTCCAAAATCTCCCTGGCCTTAGTGCTTTGGCTGAAATGGGGAGCTTGGGCAGCGACCAGCCTCCCATCAGCAGGTGAGTGCTCAGCCCTGGGCTGGGTGAGCCCCAGTCACCTGCTAGATGGTGGCTCATGGACTGTAGCTGGGTGCATGGCACTGACCTGGGAGAGTTTGAGCCTGCTCAAACCCAGGCAGGACGCAACGTTACTGTCCTGAAAAAGCGTCTCTGGATCCACTCAGCAGCAGGATGAGGTTTACTCTACCTGGGAGTCATGATGGGACCACAGGACTAACCATTTCCCATGCAGGAGATGGTCACAGCACTGCCTCCCAATTGCTCTCTGATGAGTAAGAGCTTGGATCCCTTTTTTGTCCCACCATGCTGCTGTTCCCTCCCCACAGCCAGGCCCCCGACACCAAATCACCCACAGTAAATGGCACTGTGCCATGGCTGGGCTGCTGCACCATTGGGACCTTCCTCCCTTCTGCACCAGCCAACACTGCTCATTTTCCTCTTTCTCTCTCCAATCCCTCATAAATTTCCCGCTGCCGGCTCCACCAGCGCCGTGTTCCCATTAAACCTTGCAGGCTGATTGCATCTGTCAGTGTCACTGTCTGGGGCTGGAATGTGTCACCCTGTTCCAGAGGAGCCATGTATTTAGCTGTAGCAGAGCATTTCAGGACAAAGCACTGGGTTAGATCACGGTGGGACGGTTTTCCTGCAGTGGCAAACGCTGATCCATCTCACGGGGAGGGAGGAAAGCGCCACCACTGGATTCTTTCCTATTTATTTTTCCTAAACAGAGGGCTGAGAAGCGCAAGAGTCACCTACCAGCAGTATCCTGCACTTTGCTTGAACATCCCAAGGAAAGGAATTTTGCTTTAAAAAGTCTCCAAAACCCACGAGTCTGCAGCAGACATTTTTTGCCACTCTCCCTATCATGTCTCACTGCTTCTGTCAGGACTCTTGGGGTGCCTGGTTGGTGGCAGCAGTGACCTCAGAGCTGTGTGTGCTTCAGAGACCCTGCTGTATAGTGGCAAGGGATGGGGCTTACAGGGTCTGGGATGCCCATGGTAGTGGAGGAAGCAGGTACAACCATGTGCCTACACTGCCCTGTGTCCCTGCAGGGAGTGCAAACAGGGAAACACTGTTGGTGACAGTGTGGTGACAACAGGGAGCAGCCAGCCATGACGTGCCCACGCCCACACCACACACAGCAGGTCCGTAATGTTGAGGAGAGGGCTCTCATGTAGATATTAGATGTGATAATCAGACATTCAGGGTTAAAACGTTAAATGAAATTGATATCCTGCGCTCATTACCCATGTCATTGTGCAGTTGCATGCAAGAACCCTGGGTTCTGGGAAATCCTCTGCCCTGACCATGGCATGCTGTGTCCCTGCCTGGTGAGATCTTACCCCTGTGTTGGCAGGGGGGTGTATTTGACAGGGAAAAGAGTGATGGAGATGAGGAGCCAAAGGAACGGCTGATCACCGTGAGGACAGACACCCTTCTGCAGCAGCTCTGCAGCAAGAGTGAGTGGTCCTCTGCACAGCAATGAACTCAACTGCCTTCTTTTGGGATACATTTCCTTGGGTGTCACTGTGCCACTGGTAACAGGTTTCCCATTGCTTTTTCTCAGCTACCTGTGCTGGTGTCCTCCGAGGGGGCTCAGATGTGCTGGGAAGCGCCTCTCCTCGGGGTGCTGCCCGGTGACCTGCACATGGTAAGGGTGGAAGAGACAGTCAGTCTGTGTTGCTTTGTTTATAAGAACATATTTGCAGTGATTGATGCCTGAGCTGGGGAAGTATGCTTGCAAGTGAGACTTTAAAACATGAATCAAACAATGTTTGGAATACGTACGCTGCTCTGTCAAACATTTCTCTGCGTTTGGAGTCTGCAGAGCCTGCGCGTCCAGAGGTACCAGTGCCTGCACGGAGGTGTCTGGAGGGAAAGCATCCACCCTGCTGTGAGGGTGAGTGCAGGCATCCTTCAGCCTCAGCATCGGCTCTCCACACCCACAGGCTGCTGGGGATGGGTCGGGGCCACTCGGACCAGGGGTGTGTGTGGAGGCGTCCCATTAAGTGCCGTCCATCACGGGACATTCCTTCAAGCGACGCTCCCTTACTGCCAAATTGTCCCTTGGGGTTGCCGAGGAATGGAAGCGGCTCTGGAGGACAGAGTCAGCTTTCGGGCTTCCTTCCCCTCCAGATAACCTGATTGCCCATGGAGAGAAGAGAGGTCTGGAAGGGTCGAGCCATATCCAGATGTTTGCTAAGTGCATTAAGACCCTCAGCCAGAGGAGCACATGGCTCAGGTTAAGCCCCTGAGCAGTCCCAGCTGCAGCACTATCAATGAAATCTTCACTTAATCACTTGCTGAATGCTCTCTCTGATAAGGGCTGGAGTGGTTTATAGGGGACAGGGAATTTTCTTGGGCTTTCTCTTTGTGTGTCCTTCTTGGGAAGTCCTGCATGGGCATCTCTCCATGCCAACATCCCTGCTGCCATGCCAGCTCCTTTGCCCATGGAACAATATGGGTTTCCCAGGTAAGGGAGCTGCCTGCACCATTGTACAGGGATTGTGGATCTGGTCCAATATTTCCTGGAGCTCTGCTTTCTCTTCCATTCACAGGGGTGTTATCGCCTCCCATAACCCATGGAGTGGGTCTGGACATGGCTCATTTCAGCAGAAGCAGCTATTGAAATCACTGCCAGCTGCTGGAAACAGTTCTGTCTCAGCTGCCCCATCCTACTTTCTCCAGGTCCCAGGGGATACCTTGTCCTCCCAGCTCCAAAATGGTCCTCGGCCACCACTTCATCTCACCTCACAGAAAGAATCCAGCCGTGCCAGCTGAGTTGAGTGATTCCCTTAGTCTCAGGAGAACTTGCACACATGATCTGATGGCACCAGGTGATGTGCCATGCTGAGAGGAGCACCCTCATCTATAAGCCATCCTGGTTAGCAGATTCCTGGGGTGATGCCCAACCTTCCCTTCCTGGGAAAGGGATTGGTTGGGGACAACCTGAGAGAAGCTGGTGCCAGCTGGCTGCCATTCACTAGCCATAAATGATGTATCCAGCCCCGGATTAGGTGAGGGCATTTGTGATGGAGAGGGACACCAGAAGTTGGGCATCCCTCCAAGATGGGCAGACCTTCCTTCTCCAGCTCTCTACCTACTGCTGCCCATGGGGACAGCAGGTCTGCCTGTCTCATTCAGCCTTTAATTATTTGTTTATTTCCCCCAGGAATCCCAAGAAAACCATTAGAAAGAGTTCAGTTCCTCCTCCCCAGCACACCACCCTTGTGCAAAGTCTCTTTAACTGTGCACATGGAAAACTCATCCTGTGAGCAGATCCCCTTCTCACGGGTCCGCTGTCATTGCCTTTTAGCACAAGGGAGATTTATTCACTCCACGGGTATTTTTAAAAGGTATTTTCTTTATAGCTGGGCTTGTCCTACTTAGGTGAGATTAGGAGATCGTATTTCATGCCTTCTTGTGGATCCCCTTTCCGAGGCTCTAATGAACTATGGGTGAGTGACCATGGTAATCCAGTCTGTGCAGGAGCTCATTAAAGTCACCAAGGCCTTTATAATAACTGGCTACATCTGATCAGATTACTTCTTTAAATCGCTGATTCCACTGGCATATGAGAGCCTGCTTTTATCCCAGCACAGGCAGCAGGAGCTTTGCTCTGGACTCTCTCCTTGTGCGTCGCTAACAAGGCACAATTTGATTAAGCCACACTGCAGAAAGGCCAAGAGATTTCCCTTCTCTGTTTTGCTCAGCCAACCCTGGCCACAGCAGTCAGCCTCATGTCCTGCTGGAGGTGAGTGGATGGTACAAAGAAAGGATCTGGCCATTTCCCAGTTATAAACAGGGATTTTGGGGAAGGGCTGGCAAGTGGCTGCACATCCAGCCTATGCCTGTGTGATGGCACGGTGGGAAGTGGTGCTTCCAGCTCTGTGCCCTGTCAGGAGCAGCCTGGAGTGGCTCCTGGCTAAGCTGACCTGCAGCTGCCAGCCCCCTCCTATGCTTGACACCCCAACAAGCCCATGGCATCCCCAGGGTGACAGGGCTCACAGCTCCAGAGCCATGGGACAGATTCTAGCCCAACGTCCCAGTAAAACAGAGCCCAGAACTCCAGTAAAATGAGCTGCAGCCCCTCTAGCAGCAGGATTTGCCCTCCCACCCCACACTGAGGTGGTGGTCCTGACCCCTGCCCATATCCCTTCCTTACTGAAAGCAGAAACAGGCAGTCCTGCAAATATCCAGAGGGGAGGGGAAAAAAAAAAAAAAGGCCAGATCCATCTGCAAAAACCCAGGCAGAAATGTTTCTTTGTCTTGCGAAGTGTCAGTGAAAGAAATTCCCTTTGAGGATAGGTTTGTGTTTGCAAGACCTCAAAACCCTCATCTGGACAATAACAGCTTCTGTCTCGGGGAACTGGGGCCGCGAGGTACCGACCAAGCCTGGAGTATTAGAGGTTCGGACAGTAATTAGGGCTCTGGTGCTGATAAGGGTGCAGAGCTCAGCCACCTTGGGCTCTGCTCATGCCAGAGCAGTGAGTGTGCATCGCGCCCGGCGGGTTGCAGGGCTCCGGCGGCGCAGAGGCACCGGGGGATGTAAACAAATGCGGGCTGGCCCGGCCAGGGCTCTCCATCCCTGCCGCGGCTCGGCACCGGCACCCCGTGCTCAGCAAAAGTGCGATGTGCTCAGCAGCTGTGGCGAACACGTCCCCACGGGCAGCGAAACGTCAAAGCTGATTTAGTGTGAGGAAAAAACGTGATTTTTTTTTTTCTTGTCTTGAACGCCCGCGCGTTGCCAAGCCCCTGCAGCTCCCGCTCAGCCACGCGTTTGCCACAGGGTACCAGCTCCTGCCAGCGCACGGGTCCCTGGGGCACAGACACACCCAAACGCGCTCAGGACCAAAAAAATCTGGTTCTTGGGCTTAACAGCTGCTGAAAACCCAGGATCTGCCTTGGCCACCTTCTCAGCCTGCTGGCAGGGAGCCCCAGGCTGGCAGGGGCTGGTGCCAGCGCCCTGCAGCCCCAGGCTGCAGACGAGGAGGTTGATGCACAGGACTGCAGGCAGAGGAGGCCGCCAGGGACTTCTGATCATCTCATTAACCACGAGAATGGCAGAAAATAATTGCTCGTGGTTCAATGCAGTCCATCTGTGTGGGATTTTCTCAATAATAAGTGCATACGGCCTGGTTTTAATGTTTTTCAACGTTTTTTAAACTGAAACATTTCCTAGTGCCGAAGCCCGCGCAGAAATCAGTTCCAGCCCTGGAGGCAGTGAGGGGATTTAGAGGCACAAGTCTCAGGTTGACTTTTTAACAGGGTTCGTACAAACTATCCTGCCCATAATGCTCGTGTAATTGATGCTTTTGAATACTCCAAGGAGGCCAAGGTCCTCTGAGGCTTTGAAAGTATGTTTTACAGTACTTTCTGATGTGATATATAAAAAAATGCCTGATCATGAGTCAGGCAAGCAAAGCTCCTGAGGCCGACTAAAAATTATTTACATGCGCACACACCCCTTTTTAAGTGATCACACTTGAAGCTTTTCAAATATTTTTATTTTTTTTTAAACAAAAACTGATTTTTCATGCAGTCACAAGACTCTGATACTTTCGGTGTAAAACCTGCCCTGCAGCCAGCTGCAGGGAGGGCAGGACATGCTGGCTGGCCGAGGTTGGGCTGTGCCTTCCTGCAAAAGGGTTCAAAGCTGGAGCTGATGAGTCTTCTTTCCCTGCAAGATGCAGTTTGAGACATAACTCTGGACCGGCAGCAAGTGACTGAGAAGAGCTTTGCTCATCAGGACAGATGAAACGATGAGCTTGGTCCTTTCCAGATTTTCCCAGTCCATGAAAGCAAAGCAGGTAACTGGAGCATTTTCCCTGGCATAAGGGAACTTCACAGGCATCTTGCAAACACACAGAGGCTTGTTAAAGCCATTGCTATTAAAGTGACGCTATGACCCCTGCCAAAATTCTGCCCTAATAATTTCCCCACGTGGAGAAACGCTGGGCATTTATTGTGGCTTTGCTCCACTGCCTTCCCCCTAAAGAGAGCATGGGGAGCTGCAATCCCTGCCCGTCCCACTGCTCAGCCTCAGCCCCTCTCCTTCTGGTGACTGAGGAGGGAGTGAGGAATAACCCTCCTAGTCCCTTATCAGGCTTGTATGCTTAATCCCTCTTTTAAGTGGCATGGAGTTGACTGGCTCCCTTTCCAGGGGCATTGCTCAGGCAGGAGCAATGCACTCCATGAGGGTCGTGGTGGCCCCTCTGGGCCCCTCCGTGCCTGGACCCTGGTGTGAGATGCCAAAGCCTCAGCAGCAGTGAGCCCTGGCTGTCTCACCTGGCTCTTTCTTGCTTGGGGCTGCCTCCATGAGACAAAGCAGATCCCATCCCCCCTGTCCTTGCTGTCCTTCCCATCCCAGAGCTCCCATGGCCCACCCCAAGGACCTCCCGACAGTGTGGGTTCAGCGCTGAGGCAAGGGGCTATTTTGGGGAGAATTTTTTTCTGGGCAACTGTTTGGAAGCTTGAACAGCACAGGAGTCCCAATCTGGCCTGAAGCATTTCAAATATGCCTCGCCCTGGGCTGGAGCACCGAGCCTGCCTTAAGTGGGCAAGGGATTCCATAATCACAGCTTCCCATCATTCTGCCAAGGGCACGGGAGCACAGCACAGATCTGGCCACCAGAAAATTCTTGCTGGAGGTTGAATATTGCAAAGTTTTCTACCTACCCTGAAACCCACAGTGGAAAAATGCAGCTGAGCTTGAGCTGTGGCACCTGCCCAGGCCATGGCTTTAGTGGTGGGGGGCTTTTGTGGGGTTTTACAGGGGTTATTGGTTATTTGGATGATAACATTCTGAGGCAAATTATTGTTATTAGTGATAATCCAAGAGAGAGAAGCAGTCAAGAGAAAAATTGGATTTTTGGGTATCCCTGCAGCACCCTCATGGGGGTCTTCCAACACAGTGGGGAAGCAAACAGCGTCTCACAGAGCCTGGCATTTTGGGAGCTGCCGCCAAGAGCTTCCCTTTCCCACAGGGTTTCACAGCTGTCCCCAAAAATATATAATGGGGAATTACAGAGAATTTGATACAGGAAAACTACAAGGAAGCTTCATTTAAAGGTTTCAGTGTGCTTTAGGTGACCCAAATCGTACTGGTTTGGTTTGGTTTTGGAGGAGGGCCTTTCCGTCTTTTAACCATTTTTTGCTCAGTCCCTTTAAATCACAGAGTGTGAATTTAGGGCAGAGAGAACACATTTCCTGGACACGGAATAGCAGGTCAAGTTCTTAAGTGGCATTTGGCCTTTTTCAACTCGTACCCTAGGCATCCAGTCTCGCCTCAGTTGTTCAGAGTTTGATGAGGATTTATAAATGATTTTGCTCACTCCCAAATTTTTTTGTTGTGGATGAGCAAGGGCAGTTTGGGCCATGGAAAGGAAAGAGTGGCAATGGGGTTTTTTGCCTGCATGGCTTTGCCAAGGTGGGAGGACTTCATGAGCAGTGACGTGTCCCAGTGCAGCCCGGCCAGCACCCACAGCAGGGACACACACTGGGAGCAGGGTGATCCATCCCAGAAAGGAGATGACACGCTGAAAATGGGGTGGCAGGCTGGAAATGGATGACATATGCTGGGAAAGGTGTGATGCATGCCAGGAAGAGGTGACACACTGCAAATGGGGTGACACGTACCAGTATGGGGATGGCATACACTGGGAAGGAGGTGACATGAGCCAAGATGGTGGTGACACAGATTCTGGAGAGAATGTGACAAGTGCCAAGAACAGGTGACACTTGCTGGGAAGGGGGTGACAGACATTGAGAAGGGAGTGACACATGCCAGGGAGGGCGTGATGCTCATCAGGACACAGGGTAGGACCGCTCATCCCAGAACAGCAGCTATAGATGGCACAGGGCAGCCAGGACATCCCCGGTGTACAGTAGCATGGCCAGATCCTGCAGTGTTGGGCCACCTCAGCTGTCACACACATGTGCCCACGTGTGGAGCAGCCCGACGTGGAGCGATGCATCATGGAGCCGTTTCCCTCTGCCCAGCAGCAATACCCACCTCTGGTGCTCGAGCTGTGGCTAATGTCCTTTCACCGTGTATTATACAAATAATATAAATAACTCGTCCTCGGACTTCAAACATGCCACTTCAGATGTATGGTGGGAGATTACAGAGTTTGTTAAAGCTCAGGCCTTCAATCATCTGGGCAGCTTCGAAGCTGCTCACTAAAATACAGATCAATGCTTCAATTTTATGGGAGGCCTGTCCCATGTGACCAGACTCAAATCCCTTATTTTATGGCTTGCTTATACATTCCTGGTGAAAAACGGTTTACATTTTGGGCCCCGGGAGCTCTCCTAAATCAGCTGCCAGGTTTTTGCAGCTGGTAGTAAAGGGAAGCGCTGTCATCGGGCTGCCCGGAGGTGAACAAACGAGCCGCCAGCCACCGGACTGACGGCTCGTCCCCACCCTGCGCCCGCTCCCTGGCTGCTGCTGCCACAAGGACGCCACTCCGGCGAAGGGACACCGACTGTGACACACTGGGCACCCCTCAGTGGCGTCAGCCCCACGGCAGCATCTCCCCCTGGGAGACTCCAAAACTTCAGGACTTCGGAGACACTCAGATGAAAGGGTTAAGCCGGACTGGATGGCTGGAGAGGAGAGAGATGCTAATCCCTCAGCTCTGGGCCTGCTCATTATTTGCTGATTCAGCTGCTGAGCAAAGCCCAGCCCCAAAGCAGGCCCTCTCCTGCTGTTGCTGGGGTGCTGGGGTTCAGTATCTCCTGTTTTCTCCTGATAGCTGAGCCCTGGCTGCTCTTCTGCCTTGAGAGCAGCAATGTGTCACAAGTAGTTTTTAAAGGGAAATTTAGGCACAGATAATCCCTGGGCCATGATTTTATCCTCTTTCATTTTCCTGCAGCACTTCCCCCTTTCCATCACCAGCAAGCATGAGAAAGGGGGGCCAAGGCAATGCATGGCTTGGTCCTCTTGCAGACCCTGAGTCCCAGAGAGGACAGGAGCTGCTGCCTGCCACAATGGGACCTGTGGGGGCGTGCTGTGGGGGCAGAACTCAGCAGTGCACCCACCTTTGCCAGCTGCATCGCCTCCCTCCTTTAATGTCCACAAAAAGCTTCCAGCTCTTCCTGGCAGTGAAATTTCCTGAGGTTACCACTAACAAAGTCCCCCCCAAAGCCCACAAACCCTCCGTTGTCGGCTGCCACCTCACCTGGCCAGCTTCAGCACTGAGTTATGGCCGGGACATTTGGCTCTTCCAGGCTGAGCAGAATGTGCCGTCGGCAGCAGGCGGTGGCTGTAACTCCTGCCTGTACAAACACCTCCTCTCCCCGGCTCCTTCCCGACGGCACCGTGACAGAAAGCAGCTGCTTTGCCAGAGGAGGGAACTTGGGGCTGCGGCCAGCAGAGGTGGAAGGAGCCCAAAGGATGAAGGCGGGTGCCTGGGTGTGCTGATGGGGTGGTGAACCCAAGCAAACCCAAAGCTACTGTGGGATGTGGTGCTGTGGGGTGGGAGGATATCTAGGCCTGTGGGGCTCACAGATTTTCCCTTCCATTGCTTCTCACTGAGGACACTGTCATGGGAGCAGAAAGGCCCATGGGGAGGTCTCACCTGTCCCACTCCCTGGCTCTCCTGCACAAGAAGGTTTCTCTCCTCATGAGATTACCACAGATTTTCCCATGAGTTGGCTGTTCCTCCAGCCTGGTGGGTGGAACTGGCCCTGCAGAGAGTGTGTAGCCTCCAGTGAGTCCCAAAGAGGAAAGCAGAGCTGCAGCTTCCCGACACAGTAAATCTATGATGGGATGGTTGGATGAGATGCATCAAAAAACCATTTGGGCTGAGCTCCTCCAGTTCCTGCCCACGTGAACTTTCACGGTACCCTGACGGCATCCCAAGGAAACCCAGCTCCTTTTGCTGAGGCACCCAAAGCAAGACAAAATCAGCATCAGCTCCTGACCCCATGGTGTCAAGGTGCTGGTCTCCTGCTCTGAGCTTGGCTGGGTGGAGTTCCCTATCCTTCACTCTGGTGATGGCCAGTAAAATGCCAGGTGATCTTATCCCACCCTTATTGAACAAAGCTGAATTTCCATCTTGAGGAAAGTATAGAGCATCCTCTTGCTTCCAGCTATTAAGGGGATAGTTGGAGGTAGTTTTTTTTAACATGTTGCAAATGAGTAGCTTCCTAAAGAAAAAGAAAAAACAAAAGTAAAAAATAGCCATATTCATCTTGCTTTGAAAATGCTGTAAATATATCAGTTCACTCCCAGGATAAGCTCTGCCTTCTCTTTGTGGTTGACTCCTGCCAGTGCTAATTGGAGCCAATAGGCACATCACGAGGGGAGCAACCCCCTTTACAGGTAACACTTCAGGCTGGCGAGCATGTTTACAGCCTTATTTCAAAGCTTTAAGGAGGAGGGATCTGTCATAAACCCTGGCAGCTCTTGCTAAGCAAACAGTGCTGCTAGAATAGTTAAATCCCCGGCATTTGGGTGGAAAAATATAGAAAACACGTGTGTTTCCATGCGAGCTCTGCTGCTGTGCGGAGCGTCTCTGTGGCACTGCATGCGGACTCAGGTCCTGAGGTGATGAAGAGCCATCCCTGGCAGGGATGGGGGATCAGGGCTCGAGGACACTAATAGGGCTGGGTGGCCCTGAAGACCCCCTGAGACCCCCACCGTGCCCCTGCCAGGGGATCCTTATAAGCCCAATGCAAGGTTCAGGGAGATATATTCCCTATACTGTGCTTCCCATAAATGAGTCCTCTGACTTTTGGGGTGCCTGGAGACAGTGATCTAGAAGAAAACCACCGTTGCCAGTCAATGAAGGAGCTAGGTGTTGGTTTGCTTTTTAAAGGAAATAGATATCTTGGGGAAACTATGGAAGTGAGTAAGGATTACTTTTATCTGAAGAAAATAAGGAGACATTTCCTGTGGTAAAGATGTTGATGAGGTTTATAGGAAAAGCTCTGTGAAGGTGTTGATGAATTGTGAAGGACCTGTGCTCTGGGATTGGGATGGGGGGACCATGGCCCCCATGTGCCATGGCTGCAGCTCATGCTCCCAATGCTGGATGCTGCATCTCTTGCTGCAGTGCCATCCACTCAGCCATCCTCATCTCTAACACTAAGTGCAAATAACTAGCAATAAATCTGATTTTCCTTGCACAGCCCCGCTGACTGTGCCCTTTGGCAGTCCCCCCTCACACAGTAGCTAACAGTGAGATTTCCCACCCCCTGCAGGGTTGGGACCTCTCGATCCTGGCAGGGCAGGGAGCAGGAGTCTGGCAAGACTCCAGCAGGGACACAGCACTGCCACAAGCCTTCCCCCAAAGATGAATGGCTGCCAGTTTTCCTAATCCAGCCACTTTGGAAAAATTGTTTGTTCTCGTCCTGTTTGAAATGGCTTCAAAGTGGCTCCAGTCTAGACTGTGCCAAGATAAATTACAAACCTAAAGCACTGATATAAACCATAGGGGAAGGAGTCATTTGCTCTAATGTAATTAAAACAAGGTATCATAATGTATGTAAGTATGTATATGTGCAGGCAGGCCCTCCTGGCAGGGCAGCAGGGAAGTAGCAGGATGCTGTCAGGCTGCACCCAGCAGACACCGGACCATCGCCACTGGGCTGGGGGGGTACTGCCCCTTTAAGATGTGGTTGTCCACACCTCCATCACCTGCCAGCCAAACAGGCTGCGGCGGGCACTGGTGACATCATCACTGCTGCTATAAAAGGTAAAGGTGTGGCGCTCTCCTTTAGTCTGGTGGGGGTTGGTCATGGGAATCGGTCGTGTCCATGATCCTGGTTCATGGTGATTGATCATTTCCATGGTCCTGGTTCATGGTGGTTGATCATTTCTATGATCATGGTTCATGGTGGTTGATCATTTCCACGATCCTGGTACATGGTGGTTGGCCATATCCACGATCCTCGTTCACGGTTGTTGGTTGCATCCACGATCCTGTTTCATGCTGGATGATCATTTCCATGATCCTGGGGCACGGGCGTTGATGCCCAGACGTGGTGCTGGTGTGAGATGTCATCGCTGGAAGCAAAGGGGAGGGCTCTGGAAGGGTGGCAGCGTGCCAAGGGAGGCCCAGGCCATGGTCACGGTAGGAAGAGAATGGCAGAAGTGCTGCCCTGATGGAGAAGATGAAGTGGGGAATGGGAGTCTTTCAGCACAAGGATGCTTTTCGTCAAAGTGTATCTGATGGGAATTTTCCTCCAAACCTCACAGAGGCATTTGAGGAAAAGGTTTTTACTCCCAAGAATGCACAGAGTGAAATAAACACTTCTTCCTTCACTTGGAATAGCTCTAATTTGTGATGGCCTAAATAAAATTAAAAGTAATTCTTCCACTTTAGTTATATGCAAGTCAAGCAAAATCGACAGGGATCCCCTTACGCCCTAAGTCTCCTTTCATTTACAAAAATGAAGAAGGAAGAGAAAGAGGAAACAGAAAGAACAAGTGCTGAAATTTGGGGTAAAGGAAAGTAAATAAAATTAAGACAAAAATTCTGAGTCATTCTGTGGACAAATAAATAAAGAGCCCTTGACAAGTAATACTTTTATGAATTTAAGAGACTTTTAAAAAAGTTGATCATTCATTCCTCACAATGACTTGGGATACAATGGAAGTGACTCCTCTAAAGAGAAAAAGAGTCAATTACAGCAAAGCTGCATGTCATTTTGTTTTAATAGCTGTATTGCACTTGAAAATTAAGATATGTGTGTGTAGAACTGGAAGTTATTAAGTGTATAAACATACGTGTATGCAGATATGTTTATGAGTGGATATGTGTTACTGTACATCATTCCTCTATTCATTCCTGTCCTTCCCAAGGCCATGGCCATGCTGCAGCCTGTCTTTGACATCCCTTGGATCCCCTCTCTGGGCGTCTTTCCCTGCAGCAGCGGCAGCGGATCCTTGCAGCAGTGGATCATCCAGACGCCATCTCAGGTGGGAGAACTTTCAGCTCCGCACTAACCACAACACAATTCTTTTTTCAGTCAGTCTTGAAACAACTTCTCCCCTGGTGCTGCCCGGATGTTGTCCCCAAAGGCGCGGTGGCAGCGCGGATGGGGCGGGTACACCCCCCTCTCCCCACGCCCTGATGCCCTGGTGTGATGCCAGACGGACGCGTGTGGAGTTTCGACTCATGCCACAAGAGGTCTCACGGATTTCATTGGGACCGTGAGAGGAGTAAAATCCCTGTTAACGCCAGCAGGAGTTACGCTCGTGGGACCTTTCCGACACAGGTGAAGCGTGGCTATGTCTGGGTTCTTACTTTCCTTGGAAACAGCCCTAAATCTCCCTCCTGACAGCCCTTGAACTGGTCTCCAAAGCTACTTTATGTCTGGTGAGACGGTTCCATGTGAAAAGCAGATGACCCTCATCATTCGTGGCAAATCACTCGGAGTACATTTTTATGGGATGCTTTGGGACCCCACAGGCACAGAGAGCCCATGGCCACGGGGAACAACCTCGCCTGGGGCTGAGCTGCTGCTTTTACCTTGTACCCGTCGCAGTGCAGGGCAACCTGCTTTGCTCTTTGCCTGCGCCTCGCTTACATTCCACAGGACAATTTGTCAGATCCACAGCTCCACGTGGGCAAACCGTGGTCCCGTCCACACGTCCTGCCCATGTCCCCACTCTGCACTTCCAGCATCCATGCGGGGTCTGTGACCACATAAATTTCGTCTCGGAGCTTTGAAGTCCCGAAGAGGGGAGTTGTTTTGTTTTGGGAGTGGCTTATCGCCGCGATGCTCCTGCCTGTCTCTCTCCGCAGGGCTCCAGCCTGCCGTCCGTGCAGCCCCGCTGCCAGGGACCGCTGGGCTGCCAGCGCCGGCTGATAAGGATGATGGATGGGGATGAGGTTGGCTCCACCATGGCCAGCTGCTTCCTGGGAGCCAGAGCCGGCCCAGCGCTCCCTGAGCCCGGAGGAATGTGAATTCGAGGGATGGAGAGCCAGCACGGGATGCTGAGCCCTCCACCAGCTCTGACAGTGGGTGTTGGTACCACATGTGGGTACCCCCACATCAGTCAGGGTCCTCTCCACGTCCCCTTGCCCATGGAGAGGGGTGGGCAGTGCAGATCCAAAACTACAGCCTGGTTGTGGGGCAGTGGGAAGGAGGTGCTCCCACCCTGCCCCATCATATCCAAGGTGGCTGTGCAGCCCACCCTGGTCCCCTCCATGGGATGAGGGCAGTGGATGGCTTTGAAAGGTGATGGGAGGGAACTGCCATCATGCTGCCAGGGTGACACCACACTTATTAGCAGCAGCCTGAAGGCAGAGACCTGCAGGCAGATGATCCTCACTTGTGCCAGGGAGATGCTTTTGTTTAAATTAGGCTTCCTGAGGTGGGAATAGGACTGAGGGGGCTCTGTACATGCCGGTCCCTTTAGTAGTGTATGGTGGCTCCAGCATTGAGAGGTTCCTGGATTTAGGGCATCCCAGCCAGGAAATGATGCTGCATCACATTGCTTCACACCTGGGTCTCCCCAGCATTCAGAGGGGTTCTTTGTAGTGATTTTCAGAGCTGAGCTGCTACTAATATACCTGGAGCAACTCCCTCTGTGGGTCAGCTCTTGGTTTTGACTCAAACCAAACACAGGGAAACATTTTGTGCAGCTACCACAAGGACCACATTGTAGTTCCTTTGCAATGCCATTCTTGCATCTCTCCCTTACCATGATTTTTCTCTGCCTCCCTCTGACCCAAATCTCCTCCCTTTTGTATTTCTTTCCCATTCCTTCTCTCCCAACCTGCACCTGGAGGACTAAATGCCTCAGCTCCCAGGTGTGAGCTGCAGAAAGCAGTCAGTCCAAATCCTCTTCCCCTGCAAAGAGTCTGGATTCAGTTCCCTCTAACAGGCAGGATAACGAAGAGCCCAGAGCCTAGATTGCCACTAGCCCATTCCCCACAGCATCGCTCCCTGAGCTCTGCCAAATGCAAACCTGGGATAAAACGCAGTAATTGCAGTGCCTCAGTCAGACAATGGAAAAATCGGATGCCTTTCCACGCCAGCCTCATTATGAGGGTTTCTTAAATGGAGGTTGTGCTTGTAATTAAATAGCCATATCTTGGCTCCTCAAGACAGGAGGAAAAGGCAATTTGAAAATGTATTAAAACAGAGAGTTTGGCAATTCTCCTGGATTTAGAACAATTCATGGATTTAAATTGTTCCATTTCAAATATGTGTGCTTGCTTTCAATGGAATTAAATAAAGATGTGCAAAATGGAAGGAAAGCAGTACTTTTCTGGATACTTTTCTCTCTCTGGCTATCAAGGGAAGGGGTAACACTGGGCTCTGAGAACTTTCTTGGTAGCTGTGTGTTTCCTGGGCTGCTCTGTGCAGCTAATATTGTGGCTGACTCAACTGATGAGTATAGGAAAGGAAGAAGTCCTATTAATGCCAAATTTTCCAAAATCTTTCAGCCTGCTTCTGGTTCTACCTCCTACACTCCCTAATGTGCTCGTGCCACTGATGGGACCAGCTCTCCAAGCACGAGCTGTGACTGTCTGGGGATGGACAGGATCCTCTTCTCCAGCTGCTTTTCCTGCAGGGGTGCCCCATTAAAAACAATAGTCTCAAGGTTGCTAACCAAAAACTCCTCAGGCACCCTGCCTTTGTATGCACCCTTTGATTTGGCAAGAAACATTGGTAAATACCACCATTATACGAGTCTCCACATCCACAGGGAGAAACTTATGAGATATTTGAGAAGACATCAAAATCTAACACCTCTTTTACTCCAGGAAAAGGAAAAACCCACCCTAATTTCTCTTCAGACAGCAGCTGTCTTGCTGGGAAGGTTTAGCTCGATGATAGCAGCCAAGCCTCCTCACTTGACCATGGGGAGAAATGCGCATCTCCAGGAGAAAGTAATCCTTTTGCAGAGCACTTGCACATCTTTGGCTGTTTGTCCATGTATTAGTCATTTATTTTAAGCCCAAGTAACAGAAAAATCCTCTCCCGGCTCCCTCTGGCTCCTCTGGCATCATGTGTGTGTATGTGTGTCAGTGGCCAGCTGAGAGGTGAACAGGAGATGAACTATGAGATGACTTATTCGGGAAGCAGGGAGGATGGAGGGGTAGTTTGAACCCGGCCCAAATCCTGAGCTTCGAGGGCTTGACATAAGCATTTAAGCCTTTGGTTGTGATCTGGTGATAGAAGAGGGCTGGAAAGCACATTTCTTTTGTGGTTAAAGGTCCTTTTGCCAGTCCATAAATCCAGAGGGAGGTCCGTTTATTCTGTTTACTGCAGTTACCTAACCTGTGAGTCTCTGTGTAAATCATGGCAAGCTGTGATTTAGAGGGGAGCTGGTCTCCCTGTGGCGTGTGCACCATGTCCCTGCCCGGACCCCCAAGCAGGCAGCTGCTCCTCCAGAAGCCGGGAGATAAGGGCAATAAACGCTGCAGGTCCCTCCAGCGCCACTGCCGCTGCATTTGGTTTGGCACAATCACGCATTGCTGTGAAGTGATGGAAGGATGAACCTGAGCCCAAATTATGCTCCTCTTTTCTTTCCTGATTCTAAGGAAGCAGCAGGCATTTCCCAGAGCTTCCCAGCTGCAGTGTCCCATTTGCACCCTGTCACCCTAGGGATGTCCAAGAGCCACTGTCTGATGGGGCTTGGCCAGACGAGGAGGTGTCCAGACTGATAATAAGCCCCCCTGGGTGCCCTGCACCCAGCCTTCCTCACCTGAGAGGTGCTGACTCCCTTAGTCGAAATCGGCTGCCAGATAAGGGAATAACTCCCAGATAATGGCACCAGCTGCTCCATATGAGCCTCCCCGGCCCCTGGGAAAACTGTTTGTGTTATCTGTCTGTAGAGCAAGAGGAAGAGGAGGGTTTGGACAACCGAAAGAGGAAAAAAATCACCTTTGAAACCAGCCCTGGACAGATTTGGACACACAGGTTTGGCGATGGAAGAGGGATGATGCAAAGCTGGAAGACTGTGGACAGGGAAACAGCTCATCCTGAGGGGAGCGAGCCCCCAGCCCAGCGGGCTTCCCTGCTTCCCACAGCCCAGGCTCCATCCTCCAGAGTCCCTTCAGCCCTCCCTCTGCCTCCTCCCACCCACCTCCATTAAGAAGCCACAGGATTCCCTTGGACTTCTCCGCTAGGACATTGCTGCCAGTTTTGATGCTAACCATTGCTCTCTCCTGAGCCCCCTCCATTTCCAGGCTGGAGCAGCACAGGCAGGGATCACCCCAGGTCCTTGCTGTTTAGTCTACCAATCAGATTGGTGACAAGGAGTCTGGCAGCTGGCAGAAAGCACTTCTATAATCGTCAGATGTTGGCTTCGGGCTGTTTGTCCGGTGGATCTTTCTCTCTTTAAATGCTGGAGCAGGGGGAAGGGGAGGATGATTGGCAGGGAAGTGGGTGAAAAATGTTATGTCCCTGGCACTGAAGTCTGGGCAGTTGGAGAGAGCTCCCTGATGATCTCAAACAAGAGGGATTTAGGGTGTTGTTAACTGAGAATAGTAAAGTCAAGAGGCACCTGGGCAAAACACAGGATCCTGTGGATGGGATGGATCGCTCCACTTTCATGCTGGAGAATCCTTGACTGCAAAGATGGACAGGCAGCACATGGCTCTGGGTGTGCAGATGTGAAGGCAGATGTAAGTGCGCATTTGAGGGCCCCTGGCAGGGAGGGTGATGGTCTCAGAACCTGTTAGTCCTTCCAGTTCCAGCTGCACTGCAGTGTGGTGTCCTGCCCTGAGTTCAAGGCCTGAAGGGTTAAGGACCCCAAGTCCCATCATCAACAGATGAACCTTTGCTGGAAACCAGGGCTGAAAGTGGAGCATGAAAGTGGAACGATCCATCCTATCCACAGGATCCTGTGTTTTGCCCAGGTGCCTCTTGACTTCATTATTCTCAGTTAACAACATCCCAAATCCCTCTTGTTTGAGCAAAACAGAGGTCAGGCCACTTTGCTGTGTATAGCATCACTGGGAGGCATATCAGGGTTGGCACGTGCTAAAGGAGGGGCCCAGATGGCCAAACCTCGCTCAAAGTCTATGCGTCATCTGGCTTCAGCTCATGTGAGCACTTGAGCATGCAGGCAAAGCAAGTGACCCAGGGTGGTCTTCAGGGTGTTGGGGTCTCTCCTTTGAACACTGATCAAAGTGAGCCCTGCGGGCTCAGGGCTGCCAGCTCAGGGAGGGATACAGATGCTCAGAGCAGTCAGTGCAGCAGAGGGGATGACAAAGTGGATGGTCTGACCTGACCAAAGAGATGTAGTTTGTTTTCTCTAGAAAGCTGGAAATGGAGGAGGACACGATAAGAGTGTCCCAGGATCTCCAAGACAACAGTGATCATTCGATCTCAGGGTCAGCTGGAGTTGGGACAAGATATAATCAACTTAATTTGCAATGAGAAAGCTCAAAGGTCATATATTAAGACAAATGACTCAGGCACCGTGGGACAGTCAAGCCTGGGCCAGGTTATGGGATGCGTGTTTCAAAACCAAGCTGGGCAAGGCTGTGGGAGAGCAGTCAGGTGCAGGTGTGGAGTTTAAAAGGGTTTTAATCCGCTGAGCTTGGCGGCCAAGGACAGTTGTCCTGCACTGCTGGCTGTCCTCATTCCAGCAGTTCTGTCTCCTAACTGACTGGACAGGCTTGACTCAAACCATCCATCCCTCTGTCACAGCACAGCCTGGACCACTCAATGTCCCCTCAGCAGCTCCTGACCTTCAATGGGACAGGGACCAGTGAGACCTCCCCAAGCCCTCCCTCACGCTGTGGCTCCACTCTGAAGGTGGCATTCCTAAGCCCAAAAGAGGGAAACTCGACAGCTTTTAGACAGTTACAAGCTATTTTACAGGAATTTTCAGGCTATTTTCTAAGTCTTGCTTTGGGCTGGTGCCTTTTGGCATTTTAAAGAGAAAAATTATGAGGAGGCTGAGGCTTATTAAAATCCAAAACTCAACCACTCCTGCAAAAACAACCCTGCTTGTTCCAGGCTGGCTTTTATGGCTGTTAGATGTGTGTGATGAAAACTGGCTGGGGCTAGCAGCAGAGTGGTGTGGCTATTGCCATATCCCAAACCGCATGTTCACGGGTGTGTTAGTGATTTGCTGAAGCGCTCTGACTTTGGAAAGGTCTCTTTCAAGCAGAGTGGGGGGGGAACAGTGCTTGTTTGGGATTTCGTGGCTCTTTTCATCTGACTTTAGATCTCTGGTTAAATAAGCAGAATTAATCAAGATTAATAAAAAGAAAAGCATTTTCCTCCCCTTTTGGAGGCTGCAAGGAGCACGCACACTCCACAGTCACCGGCTACTGCAAGAAAGCTCCCAAATCCAGCATCTCTCCAAGCCCACGTTCCTACTCTCATCCTTTTGGTCGGTGCCTGCTGTCTGCTGGTGACTAAGGAGGTTTATCTGCAGGGCTTTGCAATCAAAGGGCTGCGATAGGCAGGGAAGGATTAACCCCAGAAGGGGAGGAAAATCCTTCGCCGCCTCCTGCTCCATACATCAAACACAGCGGCCCGGCGGCTCAGCTGAAGCACAGCCCAGCAGTTAATCACGGAGGAGCCCGACCCTTTGAGACAGAGACCTGAGATCCAGCTCCTCCAGCTCCAGCTGGACCAGCACAGGACCCTCCATGTACCCTCCCAACCTGTCCCAGCCTTGTGGCTCCCACTGGTGCCCATGACCCTCCTCTGGGCTGCTCTCCTGAGTTCCCCCACGCCAGATCCCTTTGGGGCTTGGTGTCCATTTGGTGCTGGTGTATGTGCAGAGGGAGATGGGACGTTTCATTCCATGCTCATGGGACAGGTTGGGATTCGGGTGTTGACCAGGGCCACTCCAGCTGCCATCCTGCCCAGCCACAGAATGTGCTCCATTCAGTGCTAGGCACTGCTCTGCAGGGTGCAGTGCAGGCTCCCCTGGGACCAGAGTGCGTCCCTGGGATTACACCCATCTCTATGAGCCAACTGGAGCAGGATCTGTGGGGGTGATGTCCAAGGTGGGGTGACCCGACTTCCTGCATGAAGTGTCAGTGGTGGTGGTGGGAACAGGGTCCTGCAGGGTTTGGAGAGGATGGGCTTTGGTCACAGCCTTGTCACAACACCCTTTGACTCCCTGGATGCAGGTGGCTGTTGGTGGGGGATTGGGAGGGAAGCTGCCACATCCCCTTACCCTGCTATTGAGGTGGCTTATGAGGCCACTCTGGGACTTGCCCTATGAGGCTTCCTGCCACATGGTTTCTATCCCATAGGCTAATGCTTATTGCTGATGATCCTTTGGATGCTTTTCCCAGTTACCTTGAGAGGCAGCATCTGGCTGAGACAAACCCCGCAATTCAACATGTTTATGAACTTTCTACCTGTGCAGTTCCCGCCTTCTTTTTGGTCCAACCTGCATATCCTTGCACACCAGCCCAGCCCTTTCCCTCCAGTGCCAAGTGCTGGATCACACCCTCTGCAGGCTGACAGCAGTGTGATGTCCCACCTGGGCAATGTCACCATTGCAAATGGCACCATGCCACACAGTTTCCCCCAGATGATGAATCCCCACTAGGATTTTGGAGAAGCTGCCAGGGAGCTGTATGGATGTGTCAACAAGAGTGTGCACAGCTAACACCGTGGAGCCTTGCTGAACACAACCAAGAGCAGCTGTAACATCCTTCTGGCAGGTGAGCATCCCTGAGCAAGCAGAGTAGTTTGGTATTTGGAAGAAAGCTCAAGGGAGTTTTTAAGGGAAAAGATCCTGGTTTTGCAGCCATAACAGTTTCCCTAGAAGAGGAAACAGCCATCAACGTCCAGTTCACAATCCAACCCAAAGGAGGTAGCCAGGCATGGATGAGCAGCCACCTCCAATTTAGCAGGAAACAACCCTAGGACTCTCATGGCAGCCCAGAGGGGTGTAGCTGGCCCAGCATGGGGGATGTGCACTGCCACTATGGCACTGCCAGCTGGGCACGCTGTTCAGTGAAGACCATACCCCTGGAGACCCAGCAATCCCCTGCCTCACTTGGTACGTGATGCTGGCAGCTGATTCTCACTGGTCATGGAAAGGAGCAGTGCTGGAGCGAGGACTATGTGCTGGGCGGGAAGTGGAGGGCTCCCGGGGCACAGGCAGCGCAGGCAGGCTGGCAGCCAATGCATCCCGTGGGTGCATCCCTGCTCAGGGGTTGGTGGGGCAGGACCCGCGGGGAGGGCTCTGCTTCACATCCGTGGTGCCTGCAGAGCAATGCCAAACCCATAAGTGACAGGAGCTGACAGCCAAGCGGGTCATCCTGGCCTGTCTGCACCTCTGTCTGTCCCCCTGCGCATCCGCAGTGGGAAAAACTCAAAGGAGCGATGCAGGATGCATGCGCTGCCCGTGCTGCGGGGAATTCCCTACCACGGGTGGCCGTCACCTGGTCAGTAGCATCCCCGGGCAGGAGGTGACCCGGGACGGGACCCAGGAGGGGAGGATTGGGCCAAGCCCCGAGTGGAGCCGCAGTCCACATGTGCCACCCCCTGGTCACTCGGCGTAACCGACTGAAAGCCTCCTATCCCGCGCAAGGAACCTCCAGGTCGGGCTTCTGGTGATGGGACAGGCAGCTGTTTGGCATTCCTGGGACTCATCTCTCGTTACAGCGGGACCCAAAGGGGTAGTGGGGCTCAGAGAGGGACCCCTGGACGAGGAGCGACTTAACCCACAGCACTGCCAGCCCTCGGTGCATCCTCCCTGCTGGGCTCTCACTGTTTTAGTGGGGGGTTGGCTCTCCCATCCTTGAGGAGTGCAGGGCATCTCAGGGAGCAGCAGGTTTTAGGATCCATTCATTAAATTATCTCCAAATTTGCAAAGAGCACGAAACCTCTGGGCTTTTTCACTGTCGGTTTTCTGCCAGCCCAGCCCTCCGGGGTGTAGCTGTGGTTGGAAGCATCTGCCGTGTCAGTGGAGCTGAGATTTGGGGAAATGAGGGGAAGGAATCTGCTCCCACTGGCCCCGAGAGCAGAGGACACAGAAACAAAAAACTTCCTCTTTTGGGACCCCTTGGAAAATGGGATTTCATATACATTTATTGCACATGCAGATATTTGCATGCCTCTGTACACAAAGGCTCTTGCAGAAGCGTTGCTGTCGGCCTGGCACCGGCAGCACCATGGGATGCTGACTCTGAGAGCTGAGATGTTATCTCGGGGATGTCCCAGACAGAGCCAGGGCGTATCAACCCGTACTGCGCTGAGGACACCTTGCAAACGTCCCAACGTGTTCCTGGGATTTATTTCTGGGATGAAGCCAGGCATGAGGAGACTTTCTGCTTCCCTGCTCCGGGCAGCTGTTTTTCAAGCAAATACTTCGTCCCCGCAGGACAAACGCTTCCCTTTGGAAGGAGCGAAAGGGCTGGTTTTCGTGGATTTTGGATGAAAGGGAGATCCCCTGGCTGAGAACAGCAGTGTTCTGGGTGCTCCCCGAGCCGGGCGGTGCGGGGTCCCTCCGCCCGGGCTGCGGGCGGCAGGTGGCAGCAGAGCCGGGCCGGGGCTGCGCTCCGCTCCAGGGACTGCCCTGATCCCGGGGCTTCCCCGCTCCCAGGGCTTTCCTGCTCCCAGATTCGGCCTGGAACGAGCCAGCAGCAGCATTCCCTTCCAAGCTGATTTTCTTTGCGGGGACAGTAACTTTCCTCCTGGCTGTGCCGCGTCCTGACTCCTCTCCCTGCAGGAAAGAAGCACACCGGTAAATTCCAGCTGGCTGCTTCCCATTCCCAACCATCCCTAAGCTGCCACCGTGACCTTGCCAGGGGTCTGCTGGGCACAGTGACAGTCCAAACACCTCTCTCCCTGCATCATCCTAGGGTCTCATCCCCCCTGGGAAGGATAAACAATTCCTAATGCATCAAGCATTGTTTTTTTCTGTCAAGAGTGCTTTGGGAACCAGGGAGAAGGGGAACCTCTCCCTGCCCCAAACACCCTCTAGGAATATATATAAAAAGCAAAGCACAAGGCTGTGAGAGCTGTAAACAGGTTTTCAGTGGGTTTTCCATGGCATCTACCATCTGCTGGGAGCTCAGCCAGAACCCATGGGGGTGCATGGCTGGCCAAGGCACCAGCTAAAGCTCTCTCTTGGCACCTGACTCCAGTACAGTGCTGGGAGGGGGTCAAGGACCCCGCTCCCCCCTCCCCGTTCTCGGAATGCTTTGGGGTTCCTGTTTACAAGGTCAGGTGATTTTGTTGAGTCAGAGGTCAGGGCTGGCAAGTGCCCAGAGCTGCACCATCAGCCAGATGGAAGCCTCGGGACATGCCATCCTCAAAGAAACAGTGGGGAAAAAAACTGGAGGACATCCTCTCCAGACTTATGTGCTCCTTTAACATCCTGCTTGGTTAAAAATAAAAATAATTAAAAAAAAACAGAGAGAGAAAAAAGAAGTCTGCTTTGAGAACACAGAGCCCTTGCTGGCAGAGCAGCTCCCTCCAGGAGAGTGGGCACAGGGATGGGGTTGAGCTGTCCTGAGAGACATGATGTGGGTTGCAAAGCTGGGGCCAGGCCCTGATTTGGAACCATATGATTTCAGGAAGCCCAAGCTTGGCCACAGGGGCATATGAAGGCTGCTGCAAGCAAGTAGTGAGTCTCTGAGTCTCTAAGTGCCTCTGAGAAGGACAAAGGTAGTTGGGACCAGCTGAAGATGCTGGTGGTGGAGGATCTGCAGCCCCTGGTGCTGAGCCACCCCCAAATATTTCTTTTTCCCTCCCTAGATCTCCTCTCCATGGAAGCAGGCATGGGGTGATTTCTCCTACAAGGCCCCAGGGTGTGGGAGAGGGCACCAGCACTGGCATTGCCAGTTCCCAAAGGACTGAGCATGCAGGGAAGCCCACCGGAGCTGCACGACTTCTTGGGCTGCACTAGCACCTGCCATGGTGGGAAATTCTCCCCACCAGAGGTAGTCCCCCTCTCCCTTGCCAGCTCTGTCTCCTGGCGTGCTGACTTATCTCTGGCAGAGGTGTCCTGGGTGCCTGTGTCACCCCACCCAGCCTGGCTCCCCAGAGATGCAGTTAAGAGCCGAGGCTGCCCTTTCCTGATTACACACAAGGGTGCTGAAGCTTTTATCATGGGCAAAGCCCTGCTGGCTCATTCCATCCCTCTGGCCTCTCCGAGTGCTCGGAGCCCGGCTGTGCTATCTCCCCTCCTCATGTGAACTGCACGCCTTGCGGGCTGCCTATCTGAAAGGCACCGCCGAGCAGGACAGGGTCCCTGGCCTCTGCCCAAGGAAAAGTGCCATTTGCTACTACCTGGGGAACTGGTTCTTCCAGGGAAGGACAGATCCTGATTGCTCTCGTGCTGGCATTGTGAACCTCTGAACACCAGCAGCTGCTTCTGGGATAGGTGCAGCCCGAGAGCTGGCTCCAAACCCTGTCCTGTCCCTGGGAGTGGGTTGAAGGGGCAGGATTGCCCTCCAGCAGCCAGCAGACCTTCAAGACAGAATAAAAAGGGTTACGCAGTGTGTTAGAAAAAGTTTCAAGGTGAGCAGCCAATCTCACTGCAGTTTCTTGGGCATTTTCCTGGTGTTTGGGCTACCACACAACTGAGGGGATCACTAGAGGGGTTGCAGGGAGAAAAAGCATCCAAAACAGCAGCACGTTGGGAAGCTCCACGGGAACATCTTTCACTGCCCTGTGGAAAGATGGTACCATCCCAAATAGTGCCAAATAGAGCAGTTGGGGTCACTGCATCAGTCACTGGCTCCCCTGCTTGGAAAGGGGACAACATGGAAGTGTTTGGGCCCCAGAGAGCATGGGGAGGGGCAGAAAGGCTGGGCAGCCCTGAGAGGACATATCTGTGCTTAAAGATCAAGCAGACGGCGTGCCCGGCTGCCTCGCAGCACCGGCGGCTCAGTGCTCCGGCCTCTGCCGGTATTATCGGCCATCGGCACAGGCTGTCACCATGTGGAGAAAGGCAGGAGGTGCCTTAATGAGGCTCACTAAAGTAAATTATTAAATTAACAGCTAAGACAGTGCAGCTGCAGAGACGGCCAGTGCTGGCACAGGAATTGCAGAGCCAGGCTGAGCAGGATGGCTTGAGCCTGCCAGAGGGAGCGTGTCGGGCAAAACCGCCTCAGGACCTGCTGGGAGCTCCATGAGGGAGCTGGATCTGGCAGGTGCAGAGGGGGAGGGATATGTGTGCGGGGACACTGCCCTGGATTTTCCGCTCTCTGGTGGCCCCATCCCACCAGGCAGGACAGAAAGTCAAAAGCAGCCACTAACATGGAGTTTTTTCTTCTCTGGTGTTGTTCTGGGGAGGTCTCGTGCCCCACCAGCATTAACCACCCCTGGCTGCTCTGCAGGCTCCAGCTGCCGTCCTGCTCCAGGCTCTGAGCCACCATCACATGCTGCTCCCTGACTGGATAAACTGAGGAGATGTTTTGGTTTGGCACGAGCTTTGGTTTTGCATCTTTAGGAGAGGAATTACAAAATAATAAGATAAGGCTGTAGACTGGAAACAAGCTCAAAAAAACTCACTGTTTCAAGAGTAAAGAGGTCTCTCCTGACTGTCAGATTTATGGAACAATCTTGGTTTAGGAAATAAATTTCTGCCAAGGATTTCTGCAGAGCTGGAAAGACCACCTTGGGTGGTCCTGTGCCAACCTTGTGCTGACTCTACTGAAACAGAGACACACTGTCAGTGTGGAAATAGGAGCTTAGAAGTAACTTGCTGGAGTGGAGAGGGGCAATATATGCCTTTCTCCTTGTTCTTTTTCTGATGATGAAAAGGACCTGAAAGGTGTCTCTCTCTGGAGAAGATAAACTCCTCTCTGGCTCCTGTTGTTTCCACTCTGAAGTCCTGGCCTTGCTTGCTGTTGGATGAAAATGTGTTTAGGAACAAACAGAGTTAGCTGAGAAGCATGAAAATTGAACAGACTGAAACACAGGCAAGAATTCTTGGCTCTGACTGCACACAGCTTCACTTTGCATTTGTTTTGCTCATAATTTAACTTCAAAGTCTAACAACCAGCCCGGCAGGAGGACAGACTCCCTTACAGGTCACTCACCAGACGAGGGAAAGCTCTCATATCACCACCAAACTGGGCAACCAAAATATAACAAAATCCACCTGCAAATTCTGCACTTCTGGCCTGAGATCCTTTCACCCAGTGTGGCTGGAGCTGGTCAGTCCTTGTCACTACTGCAACAACTACCATCAAATAATATCACCAGGACTTCTTCAATCACTGAATATAACTGATATTGCTCGATATAATTGAAAAAAGGAATGCATTGTTGCAGAACATGGCCACTGCGTCACCAGATTTGCTACTAAACTTCTCATCCCACATTAATTTCCACTGACAGTGTTGGAAGCAGAGGATGTCTCAGGTCCCTGAAGTGGGTCTCTATTCCCATCGTTGCTTGCTTGGCTGTCAAGAAGATCAGGAGCTCATTGGGAAGTACAGGAGCAGAAGAAGCAAGGGCAAAAATATAAAGCCATAAAAGACAGTGTCTTGTAGCCTGGACTCCTGGTCCACTGGAGCTCCAGGCTGACTTTTTAAAACCACAGATGGAACAATTCTCCAGTGCTCCCAAGGGCCACTAAAGAGCTGGGGAGTTCCCTGCAACCTTCCAGGCACTGCAGCATTATCTGACATCTCCAGTCAAGGCCTCTGCAGGGAGAGGAGCTGGGGGACAGTCCCCTTGCCCAAGGCCAATTTCACTCTCAATGACACTGTCACTCCCAGTCCCGTCACCCCTCTGTCCGCTCGGACACGGACACTGCACGTCCTCCCCTCCACAATCCTTTCCCATCCCCAGTGACCTCTCTGGGGACAAAGCATGAACATGAGCCCTTTTAGCTGCTCTGTGTGTATACACAGGCCCACTGCTGACACAGATCTTTTAATCCCCCTGCCTGTGTCCCACGGGCTGTGCTTGTACAGCGGTGGCCATGGCTGGGTGCTGGCACTGCACTTTACTGAAGCCCTTTTACCTCTAACTCGCTGATCAGCTGCTGACAGGGTGTTATCAAGAGGCTGTGGTGAGTGCAGTGGCAATGCCAACACCCTGGCCAAGGGGACTATCCCCAACTTGACGTGGTGGCACCAGGGCAGGCTGCTGGGGGATGAGGAGGACTGGTGTATGTTGCTCTATGCTTTGGCATTGCTTTCCTTCCAATTTATCATCTCTCCCACTTCATGGACTTCAGCTCGGAGGTGGAGGTGGCTCAGCTCACGATTCAGCAAGCTGATGTTTCCTTTGCACCATCAAAATATTTGGGAAAGCAAACACAAAGCTGGCAAGGCTGAGTGGGAGTTACAGCCAGCAGGCCTGGCTCGAGGTAGAGCACAAGTGGAGAGGAGGGGACGCTAAGAGAATGGAGCCATGTCCCCCTGTGCACTCTGGGTGCTGGGGACATGGGAGAGTCGTGCTGGCTGCTGGGGGAGTATCTCTGCATGATGGAGCTTTCCCCAAGTGACAGCAAGGGGAGCAAAGCCAGGGAAATCAGCTCAGCACTGAAACCTCCTTGCAGTGTGAGTAGGGATGTGAGTAGACACATGTGCAATAGAAGAACCTTGTGACACTGGGAACACAACAGGCCCATGGAGCAACTAAAGGGAGAACATTTCATCATGCCTGGGGGTCAGGCAGAGGCAGGCATGGAGATGTTCCTACTTCAGCCCCTTCGTTTATGTGCAGATGCAGGTCTTGGTCAGAGAGAGACGTGCTGCCCCTCCCAGGGTCCTTTTTCACCCATGGTGTGATGGCTGGTGCTTGCAGCTGGCAACCAGGCTGGGACAGGCAGGGTTTGAGTGTGCACTGACCCTCCACTGTGGGTCATGGGAGGAGATCCAAACTCCATGCAGGATAGCTGGCCAGGAAACTCAGCCCTACCATTCCAGACTGGCTCTTGACAGGGTTCCTGGCTGGTTCCTCCTCCTCTGGTACCCCCAGGATGCCCATCGGAGTCTGGGCTGCTGGCTGCTTGTGCCTGGCACCAGGGTCAATGTGGCTGCAAAGTGGGAAGGAAAGCATCGTGGTAGGATGCCGAGTGCCCTCAAAAGTTGAAGGTCAGAATTACGAATTCTTGCACACAAAATAACAAGAAGCTTTTCACTTCTCACTGTTTCCCAGTTGTGTAACTATCAAAGGAGGAGAACAGTATCCATTGGATCCATCCATATCCACACAGATCCACACAGATCCCAGCGTGCTGACTGCCAGAGAAACACCCAGCAATGTCACTGTGCTGTGGGTCAGGGTAGGATTTGAATGGCAAAGCCTAGGGCTTTGCTTTGACTGCAGAGGGGTAAAACAATATTTAAATAACTGTCAGCCACTGAAAGGAGCAGGAGTCACACTGGGGAAAGAGAGAATTTGTGGCCATTCATGGCTAATGGTTTTATCATTTACACACAACCTGCAAAGGAAGTGAACAAAGCTGCTGAGAGCTGTCTCTGATTTAGTATTTCATAACTTCGGTGGTTGACTCGAAGCCTTTTGGCTGTTAATTATCCTTAGGTGCTTAGAGGAAAACATCCCAGCAATTCCACTCATCAATCTTATTGATTCTCACCTTGAGTCTTTGGGAGCTTTTAGGGTACCTGCACAAGCTGCCACTGCTTGAATTAATTGCGCTCTGCAGAGCAGCCACTGCCTGGTGCCTCCCTGCACATCGGGCATGAGGTGGAAGGACGTATGTCCCCAGCCAGTGCCAGTGCAAGGACCTGATGGCAGAGAAACATAAACTCCCAGGAATCACAGCACATTGCCAGCATGGTTTGTTTCTCTGTGGGAATAGCACATCCCTGGGTGGGCTGAGGCAGGAACCTTTGGCACTGCTGTGGGCAGTCTGGACCAGGGAAGGATGCAGCATGTCTCGTCTGAAGCACAGAGAGTTTAAGGCATCTTAAACAAGGATTCTAGAGCTCTTACACCTCATTTGTCTTTGTACAAGTGTCTGAAATATTTCTGCTGAAATTCCTGGTGGTGGAGGGGTGGCCTGGAGGGTAAATATCCGTTAGAGAAAATATCAGGGTTAGTAGTCAACTTATGTCATGTTTTCATGAGCTCCTGAAATGGTTTAGGGGACATATGAAACCTTGGACTAATATATCCCCAGCAAAATATACAAGGTGAGAAATAGTGGTCTAGAGAAAGTATTGCTTTCTAAAGCCAATGCCATCAATTACTCAGAAATGGGGGTGTTTTTAGAATTTTTCTCAAGCAGTCAAGATTATTTATTGGCTTTGGGGGAGTCCTACAAGAACTGTGGGTTTTGGTGGGAAAAGTTGCAGTGATAAAAGCAGTTATCTATCATTAGATAACCCCCCTTCCAATCCATTTATTAAAAACCTGCAAAAACTGCGTTGCAGACCTTGGACCTTTAATTACGGGATATTTGCTCCCATTTAAATCTAACTTCTTAACAGCAGGAAAATCCATGTGGTGCACTCTCGACACAACCACATCAGCAGCACCACTTCCCAGTGTGCAGAAGATGGGTGGAAGCAGCAAGGGGCCAGTGGCTCTGCAGAGCTGGTGGGAGCTGATTGCCAGCCCTGCGAGTGCCATGAGCAGCACCGTGCCTTTGGCTGGGCTGCAGCATTGAACCACTGAGCCTGAGCCCCCTGGGCCGCGGGGTCCTGCTAAAGGAAAGCACTTTTTAATGGGGCTGTAATGGAATTCGTTAGTGCCCGCTGGTTTATTGTGCAGGTTGAACATTACTTCTTAGTGTGAATGCGTTCACTCCTCACCCTGATCGTTTGTACACTGTGCTAGGAGGGTCCAAGTGAATTTCTCTCAGGGCCAGGGAGTATCTTCCATCTCTCCAGATCACAGGGCTGCAGAGAGGAAAAGCCTATGGAACGGTCTGTGAGCACTCGGTGTGTTCTCATCCTTTTGCCCATCCCTTGCAGAAACAGAGAGTTTGCTGCTCTGGCTGCCTGTTGTGCTTTAGTGCATGGCCCCTCTGTCCAGAGCAGGGGTGGGAGCTCTGGGATTGAAAACACAAAGCAAGGAGAGGTTAAAATCTGGGTTAAAGAAAGGGTTGTTGGAAGTCTCTCCGGCAGAAACCTGCAGGAATGGGCACTTTCTTCTGGTTCTGAGCTAAAGCGGGTTGAAATGACAGTATTCGGGGTAGTGGAATAAAAAGTTTGGGTGTTTTATTTTAAAAGTACTTGAGTCTTTTGTAATGGCTTCAGTGTGCCACTAATAGGTGTCTGCTGGGAGAGGAAGCACCTGCCATGGCAGGGTGACAGGGACTTGCTGGCACCCTGCCCTTGGCCCCACTCACTGCTGGGACTGCAAACTGGAACTGGTATTTGGGCTTCCACTGCTTTCTGAGAGAGAATCTGATCCACATTGAAAATGTTGAGTCAAGTTTTCCTGATGAGGAACTTCAGGGCAATTTTTCAGTGGGAAACTGTCAGGTTTTCTGAAATTGAAAATTCCCATTTCAATCTTATAGCTGTAACTAATGGCCCAAAGTCTTGGGAATGGTTCTGCACCTGCATGTCACCCTCTTCTCAAAGAGAAGGTGTTTCTCTTCTAGAAATGAGCTCTGGGTATCCTTTGAAAAGCTTTTTCCCTGTGGGTGCCAGAGGTAGTTTGATGCAGTTTGAAGCAGTTTCCTACAGAGTGATGGTCACGCTGCGTCTGCAACTGCTTTGGGAGCAGGACTATGACGCCTCCCGAGGGCAGCCGGGTTTGCTGGAGGGTGACACTGCAGGGCTGCTGCAGGAAAATCAGCCCAGTCTTGCATGCATCCCTGTCCCTGACAATGTTTCTGCCTGGCAGGGTTCATGGAGCAGTAATAACTGCAGAAATAAGTCAAAGCATATGACTCAGGATAGGAAGCTTGGACTTTCCCTGGCAAAATCCTCTTTCTCTTTTGCAAAACGTTCAAGGTGCCTGAGCCTTAATGTTCTGCCATCCATGTGTAAAGCTTGGGCATCTCACCAGGGAACAGCGTGACCGGCACTGGCTGGCAGCAAACAAGCTGGTCTGGAGGTGCTGAGGAGAGAAGATTCCCTGGGGAAGCACACTTCTACTCAGAACTGACTGCAAGGTTAGTACAGCCCCTGGATGCAGAGAAAAGAGATATGACCAAGCGTCTGCTGCAGCTGCTGATTTTCATCGGGGATCAGACTAGAGAAAAGTAAAACTGTAGGAAACACGTACAATGGTGACCTCCTGTCCCCAGCACCAGACAAAATTAGGCAAGTGGAACCTGAGGAAGGGGCTGAGTTACCACCCAAACAGGATGGGGAAGCTAAGAGGTGTATCAGTCACATCAGTTGCTTGGTGCTTCCCATCACACACACCTCTTGCTCCAGGCTGAACTAAAGCTGTTGCCAAAGGGAAGGTCAGGACCTGAGGTAGCTAGGCCAGTAGAAATTAAACTGGGGATATTCCAGCCAAGCAAGACCCAGAGATGCTCAAAGACATTCATGGCCACCATCAAAGCATCTTTAAACCTTCAGGCCAGCACCAAAGCAGCCAGGCATCTGTGTTAAATATGCAAGCCACGCTTCAGTCGAGGCGAAATAAATAAGCTGTTGTACACAGAGCAAGGGAGGTGGGGAGCTCCTGCCCAAATCACTACTCAGCAGAGGAGTTTCCCTGGAGACTGCTTCCTTGGAGCCTGCGCAGGGCCAGCACAGGGCTGGGAGGCAGCACTCAAAGCTGCTTGATGTGGTCTGGGCAGGCAGAGGGACACATCTGGGGTGGAGGATGAGGCAGAGAAACAGGCTTGGGGATGGCAGTCAGGTGTTTTCCTTGGATTTTGGAAAAGTAGTGAACTGTGCTGCAGAAGTGTGGAGACTCCTTGGCTGCTTCTCAGCAAGTCCCTGGAGCCAAGGAGTAGAATATCCAAGTGCCGTGTCTGCTGGGCAGATGGGTCCAGCGGAGAGGAGGACACTGAGGGAGGAGTGGGGCACACAAAGCTTGCTAGATGTGGCCGGTGTGTTTACACCACCCAGCTGGAGGTGGTGCACACTCAGCTTCCCTTCACATGAAGGATGGGTGTGTGAGAGCTGACCTGCCAAGGTGATGTTCCCCAAGGCTGATGCAGGAAGGTTGCATGAACACTTTCCTCCCTCCCCCCTCGCCCCTGTATTTATTTTCTGACATGGAAAACCCTGCTGGGCTTTGGCCTGGCTGGGCACCATGTGGACACTGAGGGTGAGACTCACCCAGCTCCCTCCTGTCTGGCAGCTCTGGAGCCAGCTTGGCTTTCAGCCACCGCGGGCTCCTTCCCGCTCACGTGGCAGGCAGAGCAGCATCCCAAAAGGACCAAGGGGCAGGAATGCTGTGCCCTGGATGGGGGACAGGATAGGAACACCATAGGGCTGAAGGTCCCCTGGCTGCAACCACAAGGACCCACTCCTAGAGAGGGTGAAGGTGGGACCCTGGCTGGAAGTTGTGCAGCTCCCAAGTCATGCTTGTGAGGAGAACAGGGACCACCGGTTCATCAGGAACTGGGCTATATGCAGCACAGGTCATGGCTTGTGTTATTACAACTCAGATACCAGAGCATCCCCACTAGGTATCCAGCCAGGCAGACAGGCCAGCAGCTGGCTCGACTGGAATTATATTTAAATTTCCTTTTGGAATTTTACTGGCCAAATTCTTGAATGTTTTTGGGATGTGACACATGCTGGCAATCCCTGAGGCTGCAGCACATGAGGGTGTTCGCTGAGCCAAGGCCTGGGTACTGAATGGTGCAGAGAGCTGAGATGGTCCCAGTGGAGCATCCCCAACAGCCTGGGACCCCCCTCTATGGATCTGCCAGAATCCTGACGGTGTTGCCCTTCCAAACCTTGTATTGAGTTCATATTTGTTTCTCACTTTCTTCTTTCCTTCCAACAGTGAAATCAGCTTTTAATCCTGCTCCACACACTGGCAGCTACATCTTCAGTGCCTTGTCATGCTGACGGGTCTCCTGCAGGGATTGCACAGATGTGTCCCTGGGGCTGCAGGACATGCCAAGACTTCCAGATAAACCTTTCTGTGCAGAAGTGGAGTGGTGTGGTTGCTGTGACAGGGAGGAGGCTGGGAGAGACTTGTATTGAATAAAAAAGGCACTAAGGGCCCCTGAGAATTAGACAGGTTGTGCTAAATGGTATCAGCAGTACAAGCTGCCTTTTCAATGTGTATAATTCCTGGGGACTCACTGTTTTGCCAGCTGCAAGAATTGGGGGACAAATACCAGGGACATTAGTGATGATGAGCAAGTGATGTCCCACCAGCTAGAGATCAAGCAAATATTTTAAGCTCCTCAAAGGAAGGTTTCGCCGGGCTCAGGGCACGGCAGGTGGTTTCTACCTCATCAATGTGTATAAAT
>VZRE01010796.1:549256-582120 GCA_013396775.1 Cephalopterus ornatus
GGGGGAGATGGGGCCCGCTCCGCTCTTCCCGGCCCAGGTACGGGGGTGCAGTCCCCGGGGGGCGGTGGGGGGAGGAGGAGGAGGAAGCGGAGTCTGTGCTGAGCACACTGCTGAGCACGTTTTTCCAGCTGAGCGGCGGCGTGTGCCGCGCTCCTGCAGAGTGACTCTGCAGTCTGCAGGGCATGGCTGCGCCGGAGGGACCCGGCGCGGGGGGCTCTTATCGCTTCTGCTTTCCTGGTAGTCATTTGACTTCCGTGACTCGCCTGCCGGGTGGATGCATGGAGACAGCAGGGGATTTTCAGGGCTAGATAAGGTAGCTTTTAAGAAGTTCTGAAACACTTGAGAAAAGAGGTGAGGTTTTTTTCCTGGCTAAATATGTGGGCAAACGAGTATGAAATTGGAAAAACCACAACAATGAGGAAAGGGTAGAGTTTTGTTGATGGGGGAAAGTAAGAGAAAAGGTGTGTGGGGAGATTGGTGTTTTACTTGTCTGGTAACTCAGATGGGTATGTTGCTAAATACTGAGCACTGTCTTTAAGCAGATTATTTGTGATACATATTTGGCCTTCACCCTAAGTCACGCTGCCTTTTTTTTTTTTTGACTGTGATTTTGAAATCTCGTGGTCAGTGGGGTAAATGAGTGATTAATTTACCATATCCTAGTTACCAAACTATCAGGTTTGCACACTTACAGATGACAAAGCTAGTGATAGAATAAAAGAGTGAGAACTTACGGTTTATAAGCGACACTTAAATGTTTGATAAGCCAACATTCACTTAAAACTACAGGAAATTAATTTCTTCAGATTATCTGAGGTCAGATCCTCCTTTTCTTTATTTTATTAAATGTTGCAAAAGAAGCACTGAGTTTATTCCTGCAAGACCCTCTCACTGCAATGATTTTTGTACCTCTGCTGTAACCGGAAGGGTTGCACTTCCAAATAGTCACAAAATCTGTGTCAGCTCTCCTGGCATCACAGAATGAGCCTACTGAAAATAAAGACTTGACCACAATAAGAAATAGAAATGGTCTTAGCCTCCTCTGGCACAAAAAGAGATACCCAAAGTAGTGGCTGAAGCACTTCACTGTACCTGTGTACCTCCACGGCTCCTGTTGGTAGGTCAGGTGCAAGGCTGTGCAAGGGGGGCAAATAAAGGGAAAATCAGAATGAAGAATTAAGTGTAAAGAGCGATGGCAGTATGCAGGATGCTGACAAAGTAGCAGCAGATACTAAAATGTGGAGCAATGTATCCAAAAAATGGTTTTGGGAGGTTTTGCTCTGGCTGAAACAGAAGCAATGGGATATTTGTCCCACCCAGTAAAAAAGAAAAGCGAATCACAGAGGTGTCTCCACCATGTGCTCAGATGACAAAGCAGGAGACTTCACTGTCTGCAATCATATTGAATTTCACTTCCCAACTCCCAGCTCAACCTTGAGAGCCCTGGGGAATACTGACTATGATCTAATGCATCTTTTGAGCGCTCAGAAATCCACGGCCACTGTGGAGGGTCTTGCAATGAGCTGAACAAAAGGGGACTTTTCTTTTGGCTTCCCAGTCTCTGGTGAACTCAACTTCCTGTTTGTTTGGTTTTTTAATTGGGGAATGATAGATGTGACATTTGCACACTGTGCAGGGAGGAATTTTCTGCAAATGACCCATGGTTTTAAATTTTTAAAATTAAACGTGTAAGAACAACTGTGAAGATGATTTGGAGAAGACGTGGCAGATTACAGCGAGATAACCCTCTTGTTGGAGTTGAAGTCTAAGTTGATCTCACTGCCAGCAGAGAAGTGGAACCAAGCACGGCTGGAGTTTGGAGAGTGATTGGAAAGACTGTGTTTGATTAAAACCAAGCAGATAGCCTGGACCAGAGGGAGGGAACATCTCAGACTGAGTCTGATGATTTGTAATTCAGTTAAGAGATTTAATTATGTTGTCTTCACTGTGCTGCCTTGTGTATCCTACGTCCCCCCTGCTTGGCCCTCTGCCTGCAGCCCTGAGGTGGAGAGAGCCTTGCAATTTTTGGTTCCTGGGGTTTTCAGAGGGATTTATGGCATCCTTGTCTGATATTATGAGGCTTAACCACAATAATGGTGGTTTTGAGGAGCTGGGGTGGGATCCTCTTCTATGGAGAGACTGGATTTCTGGCTGCTGTAATGGATTCTCCTCTGTAGAGAGAAGGATCTGTCCTGCCTGCTGCTTATTGTACTGTCCTTGGGCAACGCTTGGCTGTGGAGGCTGAGCCTGCCCTTGATGTGCACACAGAAAGTGTGTTGCAGCGCAACCCTTTGAGAAGCAAACACCGTCCTGTCTCACTTTCTGCTGTATGGGATCCGTTTGGCTTCTGGGCTCCACCAAAATCATTCCTATGTTTCAACAAGAGTCTTTAAGACGTGTTGATTTTACTTGATGGTGCCTGAAATTTTGCTGCCTGTTCAATATCCGGTGTCTTAACAATTTGGGGAGGATGACTGTGATTATTTGGCCCAGCCTCATGTAGGGTTGCTCTCCTGGAAGGCTGGAGGCCTCCAGCAGTGTCACTTTAGGCTTACTGGTGATTAAAGGATGTGAGGCAGAGAGCTGGGTCACCAGCTGCTCCATGGGAACAGTAATTGAGCACTTTTAAGGTGCCTTGTGCTTTCTCTGCAGCTCCTTGTTGGGTTCATGATTAGGAACGTTGGGACTCTTGCTTGGAGCAACAGCTTTTTACTGCCTCTCCATTTTGGAGATGAGGCAAGGGGTTAATGGGAGAGAACACCCAGTGTTTGTTCTCTCCAGTGCAAGCACTGATAAGTTGATGGGAGAAACAACAGTTGTGACCTTCCAGTTATTCTTTGTGTGCCTGTGCACATGTGAGCGTTGGATTCGCAGGACTGTGTGTTTGGAGAGTTCTCATTTTTCTGGTCAGGCTGACCAGATGCATTCCTCAGAACCCCACTGTCATCTGTGGTGCTCAGAGAAGAGACCTCGACCCTCTTCCACAGGGATCTCTGGAAGGTGCTTTTGCTGAACACCGTGCCGATCCCACTGGTGCCTGTGTTCAGCCAGTGTCACAGCCCTGCTCTGTCAGCGCTGTTCCCCTTTGGTCCGGAGAAAACTGAACGTCAGCGTTAAGGTACTCATTTAGTGTTGGTGTGAAGTTAAAGTTACAGAGCTGTCTCAGACAGGTAATGCTCTGACTTTGGAATAGGTAATTTTTTTCCTAGAGGTGTTCCTCTTACAGCTCGGTGATGCTGGAGGTGTTCGTTCCTTTTCAAGTACATGAAGATAGCAGTGGCCCCAGAGCTGAGCTTCACCAAACCCACAGCTGTTTATACACTGAAAACCTTTTTTAAGCATTTGTTTCCTTGTGGTTTGTGGGAAATTGATGTTCAGAGCTCACACTGACTGTAGTTCTTGAGGTGGTGCAGGCGATAGGGGTGTCTGGAGAAGGAACCAAACCTCTCCTCTGAATGGAGAGCAGAAAACCACTTACTGAGTCTGGTGGTCTGGATACCCTTGTGGAGGAATTGATGTGGGTGCTGATAAACCCTTTGGTAGGTTTTTCTTTTGCACAGACCATAGATGGTGTCTTAGGACTTAAGCAGCATCAGGTTAGGAGTGATCCATCTATCTCTCAAGCTTCAGCTCCTCTTTGAGAAGGGGTAAGGATACTTCCTACAGTAAGTTAAGAGGCATGGGAGGTGTTTGTGTGGACCTGGCAGCTCAATAGGGTTGGGAAGATCTGGGTGGCTGAGAGCTGGACCCTCCCCGAGCCTGCTCAGCAGGTAACAAAGGAGGGGAACAGGAAGCAAATGAGGTCTCAGGAGGGATTTAATTGGTCATGCTAATCTTTGGGTTTGGGGTTTCTTGCTTTGCTACTTTTTCCTAATAAACTTCGCCCCCTTCTCTACTGAGCGTTGCTTTGAAGAGACCTGTAACTGTCTCGGGAACTTGTACAGGCACTACCTTGGCCTCTGAGGGGGAGCCAGATGGTAGAGGTTTGAGCTGAAATGTTGTGTGGGGCAGAGAAAAGATTCAAGCACTACTGGCCTCTTTGAAGCACATGCTGCACTATGTAATTTGGACTTTTTCCCTCTCTGGATCGTCCCTGCTGGGCAGCAGGTCAGGTTAGGAGGAGAGATACCAATCAATCCTGCCATCCAGCAGCACTTCCCTTCCCAGTCCCTATCCTGGGCAGCCAGTGCAGCCCTGCAGCTTTCGAGCCATTGTGATCGAGGTCTGGTCACGTCTCTGCTGCCGAGTCCCCGCGTGACCTTGGAGAGGTCATTTTTTTTGCTGACGTCCGAGTCTTTTGTCTGCAAAACGTGGAGGGTGATTTGGTTACAACTTCACGGGTCGAAAGCCAGAACAAATCAGCTGGTGTCTTCCTGTAGCAGTGGCAGTGTGGATGAGCCCTGTGTCCTGCTGGGAGCGGCTGAGGAGCTGGCTGTCATCTCCGCTGGTACCTCTGCGTGTAGAGGCGCAGCCTTCACTCAGCACACCGCTGCAGTGGTACCGGTCCGTGTGCTTTGGTGACTGGCAAGTGACATAAAGCACTCTGAGGTCGTTTTCCCCCCAGCTTGGAGAGCAGGAGGTAATTGGAGCTGGTTCCTGCTGGCGCTCCGCCTGTGGCCGCGCGGCCCCTCGGCAGTTATGGCTGCAGGTTGCTGTAATAACGAGTCAGCGTTTCTCTTGCGTCAGGGATAATGAGCTGCTCTTCAGCCGCTGCCTCCTGGGCCCTGCCAGGAGGAAGCAATGTCCATGGTGGAAAAGAGGGGCTGGGGACAGGTGTTGGGTGGTGGAGGTCCCTTCCCCGCTGTAGCTCCTGAGCCAGGGAGAAGACAGGCTTCCTGTGAGGGTATTTGAATTCAGCACTGTAAGTGTGGCTGGTGGAGGAGCCCCCTTGGCAGTGTGTTTCCACAGGGAGTGGGAGGAGCAGTGGAGGGGAAATGGGGGCTCACAAATGGGGTAACCTTCTTGGACCTGTCCCAGATACCTGAATAGCAGCAGGAGCCAGATAGCCTCTGGGGAGGGGGTATGTGTGTAGATGCATCGGCTTTTCTCTTTAAATGCCCCATTTTAGCATACGGGCTCCTCCTGCATGTAAAAATACCATGAGGCAAAAATTCAGATTTTGTATCCACCCCCCCCAGCACCACCTAAAATCAGGACAACTGCCCTCAATTTAGTTATGTCTCCTGGGCTTTTTGTGCAGCAGCTCTGGGTATTGATGCTGAGAGCAAGCACCCCTGTACCACATCTGCACCTTCACTTGGTGGTCCTCAAAGGGATGCTCTTGGCCCATCCTGACATTCTTCCATGCACACCCTTAACGTCTTCCTGCTCACTCCTTCCTCCGCCTGCCTTTCCTGAAGACATGAAGTGTCGTGGAATGTGTTTTCTGTTGAGATGTTGTAGGCTGTGTGGATACTGTACAGAGCCGAGGAAGGATGGTCAAGGGCTTGGGAAATAGCTGGCTTAGCGGAGACTGGTGCTATGGTGAAGAGATCACTGGTTCCTGTGGTGATTATAATCCCTTTGTTTAGTCACCAGGTCTTTCTGATTCTGGGCACATGCTGAGAAACCAAAGTGTCTGCATGCAAGAAGGGGAAGGAAATGTGAGACCATAGGGCCCAAATTTCATAGGCCTCCTCATTTGCATTATGATACTGTTACTTCTTGCTCCTTCCCACTGGGCTGACTGGAAGCTGTTTTGTGTTGGCCCAGCGGGACAGGCAGGGCACGGCTGGGAGGTGTGATGCAGGCAGGGGCAGAGCTACCTGGCTCCCGCACAGGGACTGCCTCTCCTGGGCGGGTGGCTGATGGGATGCTGGAGAACTGCTGTGGAGCATCGTCCTGCAGTGTCTGGCCTGTGTTGGGATACCTGGCATCAGGGTGCTTTGGGAGGCAGCAGGTGGGAAAGCGGGGTGTGTGGTGGCAGGAATCGGTGTAGCTGGTTTGCTGGCTTCACTTTTCTAGGTTGGGACTTCGCTTGAGCAAAATACCGGCCTGATCTCTGTGCCTGGATCTTCTGTGTTTGATTTTTAAGCTTGGGATAGCTGGGAAGGAAGCTGACCTGGACAGGCAGCCTCAGTCCTGCAGTGTACTAGACAGGCTCCTTGGAGAGCAGCCTGAGGGATTTATCTTTGCCCTGCTGGCCACATGTGTTTTCGCCCCCTTCCCTACTATGGCTTTCTTGGGAAAATAAAGTGCTGCCTGATTTAGAGTTCTCTTGGGCACCTGAGGTGCTGCCCTTAATTGGCAGGCTAATTTTTAATCTAGTCACTTGTGCTTTCAGGGGAAAAAGGTGTCCCAAAGGGTCATTGTGCCTGATAGTCCCTGACCAGCCCTGCCTCAGATGTGTACTCCCAGCAACCTCGTTTTTAGAAGAGCAAGTCCTGCAGACTGATTGCTCTGTGCTTCTTCTCAACATCGAGGAAAAGTTCCTGCAAGCCCAGAATTCTGGATATCTGCTCTGGAGAGCTTGGAGTCAAATCTGTGTTAATTGTAGGTTTGAGCTGGAGAAGAGGCCTGACCACTGGATACAGGTGTCATTCCTCAACAGAAGTTGCATTGGCAAACCTTGAGGTGAATGTGAGCTGTATCTGCTCTCGACCATGATGTGTGGTCCTTGAATTCTACCGACCTCAGCCACTGAGGAGTTTCACTGCTTTTCTAGTAAATCTGGTGGCAAATCTGCTATTGAGTTGTGGCTGAGCTCAAGAGGAGCCAGGTGAGCCTTTGTGCACATCTAGAGCCAGAGGGGGCAGTGGAGGATAGAGCAGTGAGGTCAGAGGAGACCTTGAGGGAATGCAAGCTGGGAGTTGTGGTGGTGTTGTGACTGACAGGAGATGTTGCTGAGGGGTCACCTGCAGCTGCTGCCTGATTTGGTGGCAGTTGTGGTTTCTAGAGGTGGGTTCTAGCCTGCACCTCTTGTGAGTAGTTGGTTCTGCTGCGGTGTGTGTTTTAGGAGTTGGTTGGACAGCCTAGCAGGAGTGCAGACTGGAGAACTGCAGCCATCAGGGTATAGCAGGGGCAGTGATTGCCAAGGCCTGTAGTTCTTGACTGGCACAAAGGAATTTCTTTTATCAGCCATGATATTGTTATTATTTGATTTTGCTTTTTGTTAACAGCTGATACAGCTGAGCCAAACAGGTGGGATACCAGTGGATGCATTTGGGTGATGGGCTGGTGAAGGATTGCAGTGGAACATGCAGTTTGCAAAGGATCCAGACTGGAGCTTGGAGGCTTTTCTGGATGTGTTGGATTGCCCCTGATATCACGCCTTCAAATGGCCACAGACCACAACTGTGTAATGTCTTGATTTAGGGCTTTTTGCTCCACTTACTCCTTCCTGCTTATACATGGGATGAAAGCATCCCTTCCTAAGGACGCTTTGAACGTGGTGCACTGTCAAAGCTAAAGAAATAGAAGTTCTTTGTGTGTATTTTTGCTGGTTTGGCATTGGCTGAGCCCAGGCCAGAGAGCATTGCCCTGCATGAGGGGTAGTCCTTGTGACTTTCCAGCTGAATGTGTGTTTTGGGTAGCTGATAAGCAGGAGCCAGGGGCCTGCCCCTGTCCCAGGAGGCCTTGCCTTGCTGGCAGCCTCCCTTCGCCCTCCTCTTCCAAGATCCTTGGAGAAAACAACATATAATGTATTGTTCTCTCAAAAGTACTGTTTTTGTAGCTTCTGGAGGAGCCTTTATCAACTGAGTTCTCCACATACGATGCCCTGTGTGCTCCTCAAATGAAAAATCTTCCATCTGGTCCTTCCCAGCTACTTCAGTAAGCATCTTGCCAGCAATAAATAGGGTCCTTCTCAAGAGAAGGACCTCTACCTCTAACTGGAAAGAGCTTGGGGTGATGGTGAGATTCAATAATCTGTGTCAGGGTCTGAACTCCCCCAGACTCCAGAGCAGGCTGTGCTTGCTGATGGACACCTGAGCTGGGAAGGGGAAGGCATTTTTCTGGGGTGGTGGGTGATGTGCCAAGGCACTGGGTGCCTGTTTGGTGATGGTTGAGTGCTTCTGGCTGCGTGTTCTCCGGTGTAGGTGCTGTGTTAGAGCCAGGCACAGCTGCTGATGTCCCTTGTGGCTGCGAAAACCAAGGGCCATGAGGAAAATGCTCACTTGGCTTTTGCCTTGGCTTCTACCTGTGCTCGCTGTTAGATGTTCTCTGCAGGTTTCCATCTGATATTGCTGCTCAGGGGGAGTGTGGGGATGCCACCAACTAGCTCGTTGGGTGGATCTTTGTTCATCTCAGGAACCTTTTTTTATTGCTCAATGCTGTGTGTTAGAAGCCAATACAGAAGGTTATTTATGAGAGCAATGTGTTCAGATAAACATAGGCTCCTTCAAAATCTTTATCACAACAAGTGGCTGAATTGAGGTGGGTTCCAAACTGGATTGATGTTTAACTTGAGATACTAAGAAAATACTTCCTCTATTTAGCTAAAGCAAACAAATCAAGAGAGGAGACCTTTTAAATACGATTCGCACTCCAGCTGCAACCAATACTGATTTTTTTTCTTTTTTCTTTTACAGATATATTTCCAACTGATGGCCAGTCTGGTATGTATTAAGTAAAAATGGAGTTCTTCAAATCCTCTCCCCTGCCTTCCCTGCACTTCTCTTTCTGCAGAGACAGCACTAACCAGATACAGAAGACTGCTAGGAGAGTAGGGGTGTGCACTTCTCTTGGAGGAACAGAGCAGAAATGGATTGGGGTCCCTGAGAGTGAGAGAGGCTGCTCTGGGTAGAGATCTCAAATCACAAAAGGAATGTAGCCAGTATTGATGATCTCAATTCTTGCCTTTTCCAAACTGCCAGAAGGTCTTCATCCGGGTTAGTGTCAGAGTGCCAGGACTGAAGAAAAGGTTGGTGTTTTACCCAGTGATACCAAGATCAGTCAGATCTTGTCTCAGATCTGTAGTGCCATGTGGAGATGTCCCATAGCAAGGCACTGGGAATGGGAGTCAGTGCCTGACTTGGTTTTGTGCAACTCCAGGCACCTCTGACCTCCATCTTTGGCTTTGCATGGAATTACATTTCACCAGTTCATACATAGTGTGAGGATAAATGGCTGCTGATTGTGGAAGCATTGCATGATCAGGATTTGGAAGTATGGGAGACAACACCATTGTCTTAAAGCTGAGTTCAGTAAAAGAAACTCACTGGTTTAGAGTGGTGTTGTGTAACATTGGAGGCAGTGTAGTTTCACTTCTGAATTGAACAGAGGGCTGGGAGTTGTGGATGTGTTTCCAGAGCTCTAGCCAGCTAACGAGGCTGTGGTATATAACTGAATCCACTGGATTAAGGCTTTGATTCCACATTTGTAAGTCTCGGGATTTTCTTGCTTTCATAACGTGTAAGAGTGACATACTAAGACTGCTTTTGAAGGAGCAAAGGTACATTCCCATGTGTTGAGTTCATAAGAGGCTTTTCTCCACCCTGCTTAAGATCTGTCTTTGTTGGGTGTTGGATTTTGTCTGCCTGTGCTGCAAAACTCAGAGATGTCCTTTGCTTGTCACATCTCCATCCTCTTGTTCTCCAGCTGGTTGGGGACCTCCAGGGTGGGGCACAAAATGTATGTCTGCAGCAGATGATAGTGCTTCAGAAAGTGCATGTTACGTGTCAGTAGTGTTACAGAAAATGTTACCTTACAGAGCTTGGGGCTTTTTTACAATTTTGTATTTTTTTAGGAGAAAAATGAGAACTCAAACAGGATTCCTCTTTATGGTAGCTGCGCAAGACACTGCATAGTCTTTCTCATACCTTCTTCAGAAAAACCTTTAAGCTGGTGCCATGCCTTTTCTTCCCATGCACTAAGCTTATCTGGAAGCCCTGATATCTAAAAAACACAGTGAAGTGTGAGCACAGCAGGGGAAGGCAGAGCAGCACTGGGAGCATGCCTGGCACCAGAGCTGTTGTGCACTCCTCAGGCTGCTGGGTTTGACTCCCTCACCTCCCTTCCATTGCTGAGGTTGTTGAATGAGTTAATTTGCTCAAGTCTGTTCCTGCAAGTCACTGGGATTCCCATACCTATGTCAGTTGCCTATTTTTTAAGGTTAATCTTGTAAGGTCAGATGGGTCTGTATGGCTGGCTTCCACTCTGGGTGAGAAGTCTGTTTGTCTTCCCAACGAAGCAATTAGAGTGATGGGAGGATGCTGTGTTGCAGTAACAGGGTTGGGAATTGCATGGGTGAGGAGCCTGAGCCGAAAATCAGCCGTTTTGTAGGCTCAGTAGCTGTAGAGTGCCCCAAAGCGTGTTCCCTCTTGTTAGTGATGGATGCCAGAGGCGTCCTGCCCTCAGCGTGGTGTCACGTGTGAGCTCTATGGAGGTGGAAGGGCAGCAGTGTTTGTGTCCTGGTTACCTAATAGTGTTTGGAAATACAGTAGTTGTTGGAGAGAGGCCTCTGACTTTCCTTCTGTCTGGCACAGCAGTTCCTCGGTCTGCTCCTCTCCCACATCCAGCAAGTAGGATTTAGCATCAGGAGGAGCCCCTTCAAACTATGTGATCTGGAGTTCACATGGAAAGCTGAGAGACTGTAGCACCCTTGAGAGATGCAGGGCTGGGCTTGACGGGGTGGTGGCAGGGCAGAGGGACACCCTGATACTCCCCACTTCTGCTGTTGGAGGAGGACTGTGGGGGTACAGTTGCAGCTGGGCTTACTGTGGATGTGTTTGCCCTGAACACCAGACCCGTCTCTGAGGTGGCTGATGCTCCAGCTCCCAGAACCTGCTACTGTGTGTGATGGTGAAATTTGCTGCCTGTTCTCGAAGGGAATACTTCTGCCACTTCAAGCAGATCTCCTGCTGGCTTCGTGTGCTGTGCCTGTGCCCTCCTGGCCTCGTGTGCTGCAGCCAGCCCTCCTCTTCTCCATGCTGAAGGATCCCAGACTTTTTAGTCTCACCTCTTGAGGAGCTGCCTCTGGGTGGTTTAATTGCTTTTCTTTGACCATCTGTAACACTGTTGTGCCCTTGTTGAAATCTAGAGACCAGAGCTGACTGCAGGGTGCAGTTGAGGATGTGCTGGTGTTCAGCAGAGCAGCAAGTGATGCTCTGTCTTGGTCTCACTACTCCTGATGACTTTTTTAATCTGCTGCTGCACCCTGACCTGTTCATTTTGTACAATTGTCAGCTGTGGCTGCAATATCTTTCTTGACTTATAAATGCCCCTTTGAATTAAATGCTCTGAAGTTTTCTATAAAGAGATGAGGGTGATGTTACCACTGCAAGGAAGTGGGTTTTAATCCTTTATAAAAGAAAAGGAGGGGAGATAGATCTTTAAATTAGGAAAGTGCTGTGTTGCACTCTTTTGTAACTGGGTATTCCTGACTTCTTTGGGAAGTCTGACTTACTGGGGTGTTTTACTCTTTTATGCTGAGTATTGACATGGGGGAGGCAGCCTGGATTAGAGAGAATGGTTTGTGCACCAGGATCAATGTGATCGAGCACCCAAGAAGGAAGTTGGCAGCTTTTTTTATATCAAAGTTATTCAGAAAATCCAGAATTTCTCTGCATCTGGCTTAAGGTGGGAGGCACAAGTGAGGATGTTGTATTTTGTGCTTGGACAGCATGCCCTAAAATCAGCTTGGCTGAGGTACAGTAATCCTTAAGTAGCAAAAAAAGAAGCCTTTCTGCTTGCTCTCAAAGATGGCAGGGATATTTAAGTGCCTTGTCATGGTTTTAATGCTCAGGATTCGCCAACAGGAGGAAGCCCCCATACCTGTGCTTAGTTTAATCCAGGTGCTTATGGGACTGAGATTTTCTCGGCTCATTTCTGGAGGCACTCTGCTTAGTGGGTGACCTAGGTCGGGCCTCCCTAAATTCCTGGGAGCATTTGCTGCACTTGCTCTCCTGCTTCCAAATCGCTCTTGGTTTCTTCCACCCCAAGAGACAGGGCTGGATTTCTGCCCGGTGGTGTCTCTGTCATCTTTGGCCTCACAAGCTGAGCTGCTGCTCAGTCTCCTCATTATATGCAGTCTGGAGGCAGGTTTGCAGCTGTCCTGGTGCAGGCTTTGAGGGCAAGGTTAAGTGGTCACTTAGCAAGTGGTCACTGCACAGGGGACACTGGTCCCACGGAGATGCCTCTGCAAAAGCAACCAAAGTCAGGTATGGGAATTAAAGCGTGAGGAACTAGGAATGATGTTACTTAAATTACCTCACAGTTTCCTTTCTAAAAGCCCCTTTCTTTGAGATGACAGGTTTTTCCAGAGGCATATTTTGTGCAGAGGTTGCACTTTTGCCTTGTATGACCCCTCACCCCCTCCGCTGGCACAGTGGGAGCTGTGCTGTCTCCTCGTAGACAGTGTGAATGCTTGGAGCTGGAGGGTCTCACGGCAGGCGCTTGGCTCTCCGTTCCTGTCTCTCCATTGTTAAATATTTACAGTGAGATGTACCAGATGCTTCCCAGGAAGGGTTTTGTCAGCTTCCAAGTCCCCCACATGCAGCTGCAGAAGAGGCTGATGGCCATTAAAGGGATCAAGTCAGCACGACAGTGACCTTCTTCTCGCTCGTGCCGTGAGCGCTGCTGGTTGTGCTGTCTCGTTGGCCGCAATGGGATGCGGGGCAGAGAGCACCCCTGTGCTGATGACAAGAGATTAATGAGGTCTGGTCCTCAGGCTTTTGTTTTTCTTCTCCTTTGAAGCTGTTTCACTGCAGTGGCAGAGGGAGCGGGTGATGCTCTTGGATTTTGTTGCTGTACACCTTTTCTTCTGGGACTGTCTCTCCTCAGTAGTGGTGCCCATGTGTGACTCCTACACAACTGCCTTGGCTCCCTCTCCGTTCTTGGCAGGGCACATTGTCTGTCTTGTTCATGTATCTGCCCTGTGGAAGAGAGGGGTGGGCTGATCCAGGGAGGCAAACTTCATCACCAGCTCTGAACATTACCAGCCCTGGGCATGCAGACTCCAGCAGCTGGAGCATTGCTGCTGAATGCCACTCCTGTGCTGGCCTCACTGGTCAGGTTTCCAGTGTGCCTCCTGCTTTCAAGATAAGGTGCAGGACCTTGGGCTGGGCCCCGTTTGTGGGCTTTGGTGCTTATCAGCTTTTGCTGCTGACAAGGTGACCTGCTGTGCAGCACTGAGGATGAGGAGGGAGGGTCTCCCCAGCCTGGGCCATGTGCTGGTCCAGCACCCCCAAGGACAGCCTGTAGATGCACACAGGGCTTGCTCCTGTCTCACTGTTAAAATTGTGCTGGGTGAAGAAATTCCTGGGTCTCTTGGAGGTAGGATCTCCAGAGGTGGCAGGTCCGCTCCTCTGGGGGGGGCCAGGGAGGAGCAGCCTCGCTAGGTCATCGTTTTTCCAACTAAATATAGTTGCCCGTGCTTTCATAAGGTCAGGATTTTTGTGTCACGTGACTGTCTTATCCCTCCCGCCCGGCGGTCAGAGCAGGGGATCGTGTGTCTGAATGGGTAATAATTAACTGTTAACTAGCTTTTCATTAGAGCCTGGCAGAACAGGCAGAGCGGTGCAGCAAAGGCTAAGGGGAGCAGGAAATTGCTCCTGGTTCCTCCTGAAGGGTGGACACCCCCTTTTAATTTGCAAATCAGTTGTCCCCCAAAGGTGAGTGGGTTGGGTTTTCTATTGTGTTTTATAAGTAGTTGCAAGTCTTGCCTTGTTCGTCTGTCCTTCCTGTCCTGTTGTTCCTGCTTGTGTCCCTCCTCCTTCTCCCCCACCACTGTGAACTATCAGCTGGTCTCTGAGCTGGATTGGAGGAGGGCCTGACCCTCATCTCCTCCAGGGTTTGGCCTGCCTGCATGCCCCGGGCCCCTGCAGCCTTGCCTCAGGCACCCTCCTCTCCCAGTGCTCAAGTGTCCTTGCTGCATGGGGCTGCCCTGAGCAGCGGCTGGATCAACTCATGCCTTTTCTCAGGGGCCCAGCCTGCCCGTGATGGACTGACACAGTGTTTCCCTCTGGAGCGCCGCTGGCTTTTCCAGCTCCTCTCCCTGAACCATTTAACCTGGCGGAGTGTTTGCAGGTGTCCTTGAAGGCTCTTCCGTCGTCCATTCTGGCAGAAGGATTGTTGGTTACATTCTCTGCTGGCTGGACACTTGTGTGCACCAGACAAGCTCTGTCAAGCACTGGTGCTGGAGTAGCCTCTCCTGCAGTGATGGTGGTGTGATGGGTGCCTTTTTCCCTTCTCAGAGAGAACAGGGTGGCTCAGCAGCTATGGGAGCCTGAGCCAGCCCAGCTTCCTCATTTTGACAGTTTCTGGAGTCTGGTCAGCTGGGTGACCTTGGCTGTGTCCCCTGTGTGATGCCTCTTGGTTTCTGGGAATCACTTGCTTTCTTAGCAGAGAACCCTTAGCTTAGGACTCTTTTTTTTTTTTTTTTTTTTTTTTTTTTTGTAGAAAAGTGGGGTGTAGGGAGGGTTTTATGTGCTGTCTCATTCTGCATGTGCCTGACATCTCAGGGATTGTGTGCAGTGGTGTGAGCATGGATCGTGTGTCAGAAGTTTCCTAGAAATCCTCTTCAGGGAAGAGCATTGCTTGAAAAGGCGGTAGAAAGATGTCACTTGCCCTTAAAAGAGAGTTCATTTGCTACCTTTAATAGTGGCTGTCTGTGCCAGGAAGAATCCACAGTGCCCTCACTGACAGTGTTAATGTTAGAAATGCCTGTCAGCATTTCTTAAGCCGCTCCTCCTGCAGTATAGCTTGGCCACAACTTGAAGCATATCTGTTTTGGATAGAGAGATGCAGGGAGGATGATCATGCATTTTTGGTAAGTCCAGACCCTGTCCCCCATTTGCCCTGGAATTAAAAGTCGGACCCTGCAGATCACTCATGTGTGCAGAGCTTGTAGCAGCTGCATGCATTTAAAGGAGCAGTGCTGTTCCTCAGCTCCCCATGAGCAGGGCTGTGCTCCGTCTGAGCTCCTGCTTGCTCTGAGGGTCTGTGCAGGTCTGTGATGCCTGTATGTGCTGTTGGCAGAGATGGGCCCTGCACGTGTCTTGAGCTGCTTTACCTCTGCCTGTTCCAGGGCTTTTGGAAGTATTGGCTGAGGGATGTGAGAGCTTGGAGAGCTGGGATTATAACTTCTGTGCCTACACTCTCAGCCTGTGACAGAGCTGTCCTGGCTGTACCAGCCTGTATCCTGGCCTCTCTCCCTCCACTTTTCTGGAGCAAACTCCCGAGCTCCCAGAGCTGCCTAGGACACCCAGGTGGGAATGTTCTCATGCTCTCTGTGGAGCTGTCAGATGCCCTTTTTGAAGTTATTTTTAGAGAGTGATCTTTGCAGCAGTTGCAGAGCTTACATTGCAGGGAAGTGTAGGCAGCTCCTTGCTTCCTTTGCTGTTACAGTAGGGCTTGTACGGTGGAGCTTCTGCTGAGGAGCTGTGGAAAATTGCTTGGAAGGCTTTGAGCCATGATGCCTGCAGCTTATCTCCTGCTCCAGTGGAACAGGCTTCCCACATGCTTTACAAGCCTGAGTCCTGCTCAGCCATGCGACCTAAGGATCCAGTCATCTTCTTGGTCCCGACCTTGCCTGTACTAGCACAGTTTTTCTTGCATGTGCAGGAAACTTGTGATATTGCTGAAGTGTTGCTAAGTCTTGCCTTTGTGAACAAGGCCAAGTGCTTCTAGCATGAGACCACGTCCTGCAAGTGGTGGGACCAGCTGTGGTTCTCTGCAGTCCCCAGGAACAGGTGGGAACCCCTGTTGTGGAGGCACCAACCTCTTTATGCTGGAAGATGTCCTTGTGATAACATCTCATTTAAAGTTGTGGGAGAACTCCATCCTGTGCTCCCTTGGTTTCCCCCTCCATGCATGCACACACCTCCAGCTGCCGCTGCAGTTTGGTGGGAGGTAAAGCCATAAAACGTTTCAAACCTAGAGGAGTTGCAGTCTGTGTGCTGACTCTGTCCTGAACCTTGCTGGCTTTGTGAGTCTTGTGATGCCTTCAGCAAAATGTGAGCATGCCAAGCAGTCAGTGCTATAAATCCCAGGCTTTTCCGCTCATGTGTGGAGCTGCAGCAACAAGTGTTTTCCATCTTGGTCTGGCATTAGCTCTGACACACAGCTGAGGCAGTGCTGGGAGCAGCTCTTTAGGAGGCAGGCAGAGGTGCAAGCTGCTAATCGATCTCTGGGGGTATCTGCACCTCTCTCTGCATGCAGAAGTGTTACCGGATCGCTCCCTGGGGAGGCTGAGGCCCCCTCCCATCTTCTTGTGCTTCCCAGCCCCTTTATAGGAAGGATGTGTTGCTCACCACTGCTGTCTTGCTGATTCAGAAATGGGTGCAGCATACATAGTGGGCAGACGGTGTTTGTCTGTCCCTTGGGGCTTCTCTGCCTGTAAATTCAGGGGGTCCTCTTTGGGATGGACTCTCAACAAGAAAAATCTTTGGCACCATCTGCGGCAGGCGAGCTGCTGATGGGAGGGAAAGGGCTGCTGTTGGATTGTGGATCACATCTGGCCTGCAGGAGTGATCCTGCAAGTGTCTCTGAAGTTGTGCTGTTGGTGGGCATGAAGCTTTCCAGCTGTGTCCTCTGACACCTTGGCCAGGCTTGGACTCTGAAGTTGTGGAGATGAGTGCATGGACAGCAGTGAGTGCCACAGAAATGCCTCTGAATCTGTGTCTTGCCCGTGGTGCTGTGTGGGTAAGGCCACTCTGGGAGAGAGCTTGCTTGAGGCCTGGAGGAAGCACTCTGAGTTTCCCATGTTGGCAAGGTGAGGATACACCTTTGGAACTGTTCTCTCTCTGTTGGCTCTCTAGGTCTCTTTTTAGGCCGAGAAAGGGATTCTTGCAGCCACAGAGGGGTCCTGTTAGGCTTGGCTGTGACTGACTGCCTGCTGGGTATGTCTTATGGGAGTTTGTTTGCAGGTTGGTGCTGTCCCACCACATCTTTCCTGTGTGTTGGTACCCCAGGAGGAACTCTCCTGCCCTTCTGGAAAGACTCTGAAGAAGCTGTCTCCAGGAGAAACAGTTAATCCCAGGCTGGTTTTCTCTGCCCAAACAGTGAGAATGTATGTACAAATAGTGTGAGCGAGCAGAGGTCCTCTTGAGTGTAAGCTGTCTAATGGTTTATCTTTAGTCTTCTCAGAAGTTGTCGTACCTGCGTGTCCATTGGTTTCTCAGGAGGTTAATGCAATACCTTGTCCTTGCTGTGTCATTTTGACTGGGGCACTATTCCCTCTCTCACTTGCAATCTGCCAAGCCCCCCGGATGCTCTGGGCACAGCTCACCTTTGCCCATGCTGCACTTGCTCTTTCTCACCTAAAAACCTCTAGGGAGCATTGCCAGAGTGGGTGTCCCATGGTGGTGTTTATGACCTGTGGTCATCATGTGTGCCAAGACTGTCCCATGGAGCATAGGAGGGAGGGAGGATTGTTTGGAGACAGTAGTGAAGTGGATCCTGGTGTGTGGCCATCTGTCCCGCATGGCACCCTCGAGCTCCTGCAGGGGCTCTGGGGAAACTGGGGATACCAGTTTGGCTCTTCCAGCCCCATCAGGACCTGCAGTACGGAGCATGCGCTCCTGCTGCAGCCTCTCCAGCACAAAGTCCAGGCTTTTGGCTCTGTAACCACCCTTATCAGCAGTTTCTCAGGTGCCAGGCCGTGGGCTGGAGCAGTGCGGCAGCAGGACAGCTCCTTTCTGTTGTCTTGGCTGCGGAGTAAGGAGGGGTCTGCTGTGTCAGGGATGGAGCATATGCTGGAGCTGAGAACTCTGCATTCCTGCTAGGAGCCTGGGCTGCCCTCTCAGGCTGTCCCATCTGGTGCGAGGGTTCTGTGAGCCCTTGTCTCCTTTGCACATGAGTGGTACACCTGAAGCAGGCACTACAGCATTCTTGCTATAGGTGCAGGTATTTCTGCCAGTTCTCTCTGCCCATCACTGTAGATTTATTCCCTCTCTTCATCCATCTTCTCTAAAATTCCATTACACATTGCATTGGGATGTAAGAAAAGACAGGGAACCAGGCTGGTGGGTGTTTGTGATTTTCAGAGGTAAGGTCTCCTAGGCCAAGCTCAGTTGTCCTGTGGGATGGAGGGACATTTAGCTGTGAATCTGCTGTCACTTTGGCTGGGCTGTGCTGTCACTCTCCCTGGCCTTGTGCAACGGCTCTTCTCCTTCCAAGTACCAGGCGTTCGCTCACCTGGATGCCCCCATGAGCTTCCCTCCCCGAGGGCTGTGCCACCACCATCCGTGGGCTGGAGGAAAGTACGAGGTGTCTGCACAGCCTTGCCCGTGGTGTTTGTCGGGTGCGTTGGGGAGCGAGCATCAAAAGCCAGTGAGTGCTTTGGCTGTGCCGTGCCCATGGGAAGGGTTTGGCTGTGATACTGGTGTTGGGGCCACTGTGGGTGCTCCCACCTGTGCCTTGTCCCCTCAGTTGCTAAGAAATAATCTCCTCGTGGCTGGGCAGCCCCACGGCTGGGGTTCTGGCTGCAGGCAGCAGATCAAAACTTGAGACCTGCTTTTCTCTTCCTACCTGTGCCAGCATCTGTTCTGTGGCCGTGGGCAAAGCTGCTCCTTGCTTCCCCACCCGCTGTCCCTTTGCCAGTCTCACACCACTAAAGCTCTGGCTCCTGCTGCAGCTGTTTTGTCTGTCCCCTCACACAGAGAGGCGTTGTTTTTTGGGGGCTGGTCCGAGAGTGCTAGTGCAACTGAAAATTACTTATTGCCAACAAGTAAATGTAAAGGGAGGCTTATGAAATGACCAGAGGTCTGAGACATCAGTCAGCAACTTTTAAGGGCTCAGCTATGAACCAGGGCAGTGTTGAGCATCCCTCACTGCTTGTTCTTGTATAGGGTGAGCAGCATCCACTTACTCCCCACTTCCCAGGTTGTTGCAGTGACAAAGGACAGTTGAGTTTGTTTGCAGAGGGTCTTCTTAGCTGAGAACCACAAGATGTGTTGCTGTCCCTATAGGAAGGACTTCTTCTGAAGCCTGAGCATCTGGATTAACCTTAATGTGTTTTAGGTGTTCTAGGTTTGGTTTTTAAAACACTTGTGTGTCTGCAAGGGAACACGAAGAGCAGTTTTTGGTTTGATGTCCAGGAGCTTGACTACAGAATTGCTGATAGGTTGGAACTGGTGTGCCCTGGAGGGTGCCAGGTGTGCACAGCTTCTGTTCACCACGGTCTTGGCTGGGTGGATGGTGTGTCCAGCTCTCTGTCGGCCAGCACTGTCACACCCTCTCAGTCTCCTACCTTGGTCTTCACCATGAATTGCTGGATCTCGACTCTGTCATCCACACTGGCTTGGCTGTGCTGCCCGGAGCAGCCTCCTTCCCTCCCTCCCTGCCTGGCTTCAACCCTTTGCTTTGTGTTTTGTCTTCCGAAGTGCTCTGAAAATGCTAATTAGTCTTCTCAGCACCTCAGCGAGATAAGGGATCCCTGTTCCTATCTTACAGATAAGGAAAGTAGCAGAACTTGTTCAAAACAATCTCCTCCCTCCCCCGAAAAGATGATTGAGTCTGTGGCACACACCCCTGCAACCTGTGCCCCTGCGTCCTCTTTCACTGTGGTTGTGAGGGCACCATTCTTTAACTGGTCCCCAAAAAAAGCACAGGAACATCTATGGCCGTGAGGCTCCTGAGCTGAAGCAGCTGGAGGAAAAGGCTGGATGCCGTTGCTGTGAGCCCCAGGGTAGCAGCATGGTGGGAGCAGGCACTGGGATGGGATGTTCGCAGGGAGAGAGGGAGCCCTGCTGCCTCCAGCCCAGTGCCTAATCAGGCTGCAGAGCAAGTTCATTTATTTCTTTCTGCAGTGCCAGTCGTGTCAGTGCTGTTGGAGCAAACAGGGATGCTCTGTATATGTGGAAAACTGGGCTGGCTGAGGGTGCTGTAGCTCCTGGTGCCTTTTGAAGCTATTTTTAGGAGGTGACATCTGTGGGTGTTGAGGGGAGGATTTTGGGGGCTGTTTTGAAAGCACTTGCTCGTCCTCCACTATCAGGAAGGTTCAAAAGCCTTGTGGCAAGCTCTGGGCAGTAGAGCTGGGATTCTCAATGAAGTGCATGTGGAATAAATGAGGGACACGTGGGACTGCTGCCTCTCAGCCTCTCATGACAGGGAAGCAATGCAGGTGGGTTGGGGTGGTGCAGGAAAGGGGAGGATTGGGGACTCATCTGAGAGCTTGGACTTTTCTGGAGTTGAAATCCCTATGCAGATGCCTTAGAGAGAAGACATGGCTCTGTCCTGCCATGTCTGACTCTGCCTTATTGACACTTCAAAGCCTCCAACTCTGAGCAAGGCTGGGCCAGCAGGATGAATCACCGGTTTCAAAGCTCGGAAGGGGACCGGTTTTGATCATCTAGGCAAAGTTGTCCAGCCTTGCACAGGAGATCAAAGGCAGCTTTGAGAGGAGCTGAGTAGGCTACTCAGGGTGTTTCCTGGGGCATCCCCAGATAGCCTGTGCTATCCACCCACCTCCCACCCTCACCCTCTCCCAGTCAGGGCTGCTTTGCTTTTAAACAAAGCCAGTGAGTCAGCGGAAAAGCTCGCTCCTGCCGGCTATGTGGCACCTGGCGCGGGCTGCCCCTCAAGGCAGGGGACAGCGGGCTCTCCTCTCCCTGTGGAGCACCAGTGTTCTGGAGGAGACCCTTGTACCTGGCCCTTGTGGGGCTGGTTTGTGTTGGGCAGTGATGTGCTGCTCTGTTGGACTATATGTGCCCTGCATGAGCCTGATCCAGAGGCCTTGCAACCAAACGTATGAGGGAGAAAACAAGTCGAATTTCTCTTTCTGCCTGTAAGGAGGTGATGTGTGAGCAGGAGCCAAGATCTGTCGTGGTGGGGTTGAGGTCCTGACTTCCTGTGAGGTATGTGGTGGTGTGAACCCTAACAGTTAGACTCTGATACATTAAAACACTGCAGAGGCATTCCAGTGCCTAAATACTTCTGACCTTAGTAGGATTTGGGCACTTCATGGATCAGGTTTCTTCTGTCTGTGTGTTCCCTGATGGGATCCTGGGGTTCAAACCAGGAGACAGCAGTGCCCGTGTGTGCATCCCTCCACCAGAGCCCTTCTCTGCACCCTTGCGGGGGGCTGACCATGGCACCATGATGGGCCTTGGCTTTTCAAGGGCGTGTTTGCTCTGCTGTTCAAAGCAGATCAGGTTCTCCGTGGTGCTTTGCAGAGCGAGCTGAGCTCCTCGAAACACCTCCCCAGCTGGCAAGGCTGAGTCGGGAGGGCAGAACTAAGTCGGGGAGTGCCTTCCTGCCACAGGATGGGGTTAAAGGTCCGTCTCTTGGCCACCTGCATTGATTTTCTGATGTTGATAGGGCCCTTCGGAGGCGCAGCTCGGAAGCTGGCTCTGTTTTCTTCTCACCTTTTCCTCTTAGCCCTCCTTTGCTGAAGGGGGAGCTGGTTTGCTTCCTGCCTGCTTCCCTCCAGAGCCAACATTCCCACAGCCCTCAGCTGTGTTTTTAACAGTTTTGTTCTCCTCCTCTTGCAGAACTTACGACTCCAGCAAAAGTGGTGAGGGCTGCCAACCCAAGACAGCGGAAAGGAAGCAAGGTAAGAAGAAGGAGAAGGCCTCCAGCTTCTTATGCAGTTGTCAGTGCTGCATGAGCATCTTGAGGGTCTGGAGAGCAGACCCCTCCCTTGCCAAGCCTGGCTGTGGAGGGGCTGATGTGCTGGCCTGGCTGCTTGTAAGAGTGTGGAGGAGAACATTGTGATTGTCCATCTCTTCAGCATTTTAGTGGTCTTGCATGATGCCTCGTCTGGTTTTCTGCACAGCTAGGCAAAGGAAAACCTTCTCACCTCTCCTCTCACAGGGAGGCACTTGGAGCAGTCCTGGATGTAGAAAACCTCTCCCCCCACTGCAAGGACACCCCAAGTTCCTTGTGGGCTCAGCCTGTGCCCTGCTTTGCAGTGCAGACAGGGCAGTGATAGTGGTGTGAATGAGGGAGATCCCATCACCTGCTTGAATTTTCTCACCAATCCTACTTGACAATCTGTTTGCTTTGTTGTTGGCACGTGGTTGTAGTTGAGCACTTAAGTGGAGCTGTGCTTGGCTGTGACCTGCCACTAGGTGGAGGAGATTCTTTAATGGGATGTAGTTGCTTCAGGTGGATTTAGAGTGCTGGAAAGCTGAGCGCTTTCCTTGTCCAAGGGATGGTGCTTATGGTGAGTTAACCTGGGCTGCTTGCCTACCAAATGCTGCTGCTGAGGCAAAATGTTTGGTGGGAGGCTGGGAGCTTGCAGGACTGGTGACAGCCTTGCTACAATTGCTGATAGACACAATTTTTTGGGATTAATTCAGGGACTCTTCTTGGTGGGGGAGAGGGGCTGTGTATATGTAGTTTGGATGTCCCCCTCAGGCCTCCCAGGGACAGCTGTTTGTGGGACAGTTGTGCATGGAAGGGCTTCTGGCTTCTCTAATGCAGGGAACAGCACTAACAGGACCTTTCTCTTTGGATTCCAGGTTGGTGACTTCGGTGATGCCACAAACTGGCCAACACCTGGAGAAATAGCCCACAAGAGTGTCCAGGTGAGAACACAGGACCATTGGAATGAGCAGGACAAGACCCTTGCAGACCTCTCTGTCTCTCTAGAAGCGCTGGCTGAGCCAGGCCATTTGGGGTGCGGAGTGTCAGTGTGGAGGCAGCCAGGAATAGAGTGCAGGGGATTTCCTTTTAGGGCTGCCCATGCAGCCGACTCCCTCCCTCAGTGCTATTCTGGGAACCTGGAGCCCAGTCTAAACCCTGGGCTGGGTGAAACAGGTAAGGCAGCTCCCAAACCCACTCTCTTCAGGGCTGCTCAGTGCAGGAAGGGGCCTGGGCTAAAGTCAGTACTTCCATAGGAGGAACTGAAAATGTTTGAGAAAAAGGATGGTGTCTCTGAGGGGCTTGGCCCTTCCTCTCCTGCTAAGGGGCATGGGTGTCATTGAAACTTTTCTATTTTTGGATGCCGCTCTGCTAGCCCCTGGCTGTCTGTCGCCGTTTTGCCAGTCTGGTCCCTTACCGGACACTCCCATCCAGGAGCTCCAGGTCTCCCTGGCAGTCCATCTTGGTGTCTCAGCACATCTTGAGCACTTCCCAGCATCTCCCAGGCCCTTGCTCTGTTCATCTCTAAGCTCTTGCACAGGAGCAGGACAGCTCTGGGAGGTGCAGAGTAGGAATGCTTCCAGCCTAGGACAAGGTCTTCCTGGTGGGACAGCTGGGTTCTGCCTTCACCCCTTCATTTTTCCCACCTCTCACATCTTTCCTGCACTGGTGTGTCTCCAGCAACCACACAAAGCACCAACCCTTCGGAAACTGCCTGTCAAGAAAGACATGAAAGAGCAGGAGAAGGGGGATGGGAGTGATGGCAAAGAGAGCCTGAAAACCAAATCAGATGAGTCTGGGGAAGAGAAGAACGGTGATGATGACAACCAGAAATCAGCCCAGAAGAAGAAAGGTAAGGCGGAACCTGATGGGAGCAGTCCCCTGGCCTTAGCCTGTCTCCCTGTTCACAAGCCAGGTGGAAACATCCACTGCCTTCCCTGGGGGCCATGCTGCAGGAGACAGTCCCAGTCTGGGGACAGCTGTAGTGAAAGATGTTTGCAGACTTCAAAGGGGCAAAGTGTCATTTTGGTGGGAGCAGGGTCCAAGTAGGGGTGTGACAGGAGCCTGCTCTCCCGTGTGCTCTGTGGTGGCACAGAACCAGCCCCTGGCTGTGGGTTGTATCAGCTGTGGTTGACATGTGGGCTCAGTCAGGTCTGAGCAGGAGCAGAGGAAGGACAAGTGCTGTGGCAAGTGCAAAAGGCAAGTTCTGTGTCATGTCCTTCCATGCCTGAGAGTCCTGGTCAGTGCCTTTCTGCATCCAGCGAGGCCTGGAGGGATGTCCAAGGACAGGGTCTGTCCAAAAAGCCCTGCAGCTTTCTCTTCTCCATGTGTGGGGGCTGTGTGGCAAGAGAGGGCTGCGGGGGAGGAAGCAGATGCTCTCTGAACCTGTGTCACACCCAAACCCTGTCCTTTTGCAGGCAACAAACACAAGTGGGTCCCTTTGCAGATAGACATGAAGTCAGAGGTGCCTAGGGACAAAACCGCCTCTCGGAACAACCGGCAAAACGAGCAGCACAGGCACCCCTCCAACAACCGCAGCGAGCTGAAAGGTGGGGGCTCAGGCTGGGGACCTGCTCCCTGCCCTGGCCGTGGGGCACAGCAAGCCCTGATGCCCAGTGGGCACATTTCCTGCCTTCAGAGGGCTCCGGGTGCAGCGGGCTTGCTCCAGGGAGGTGCTTTCATCTGCTAATGCTCCTCCTGCCTCTCCTTCCCTGTCTGCTGCAGGCTGGCACCCAGACAACAAGCACGAGCGCAGCTGGCAGGACCATGATGAGACCTCCAGCGTGAAGAGTGAGGGAGGGGCCGTACGAGGGACCTTCCGGGGCCGAGGCCGGGGCCGTGGCAGGGGCCGTGGCCGTGGCAGAGGAGGTGATCACTGTGTGTGTGGTCTTGTGACAGCAGGGAGACAACTGGGCATGTGACAAAGTGTGTGCAGCTCTGCGTCTCTGTGTGAGAGAGATATGGGCCTCTTAAAGTGGGCTGGGAAGGGCAGAGCACTGTAGGGGTACAAGGAAGTATTGTGGCAGGTCATCCCAGCTGATAAGTTGAGCTGCTTTTAGCAAAGCAAAAAATTCTTACTAGTATTTTAATAAAAGCAACTACTCGGGCCAAGCTCTTCTTCCTGTTTTCCGTCCCTTGCAGTACCTCTAAGCAGGAGTTGAAACATGTTGATACTTTGCATAGGCTTTTATGTCATATTGAGAGCCAAGCAGGAATCAGGCCTTGGATAAGGAAGAGCATCTGCCCTGGCATTTGACTTGGCAGTGTCTGTGCTAACCCTCACCTGGATTCAGTATAGGGCCTTTGTGTGTCAGCTGGACTGCCTAGTTGCTTTTGGATAAGAGGGCTTCTGGCCTCTCCTGTGGCAAAGGCAGAGAGCATGAGGATGGAGGATGTGGGTCCCCCATTATGGGCTGCCGTGGGGTCCTCAGGAACACTGCAGGGGGAACTATTTGTGCAGGAGTCCAGCCCCATCTGGCAGCAGAGCCTGTCTGGTACATCCCAGTGTCTCTACGCTGACCCTTACTGGTGTCCCACAGGGCACTTTGACTACCAGTATGGGTACCGGAAATTCGAGGGCTCGGATGGCTCCCGCACCCAGAAGTACGCCAGCAACATCACCTACTACTTTGACAACATCAGCAGTGCTGAGCTCTACAGCGTGGACCAGGAGCTGCTCAAAGACTACATCAAGAGGCAGATGTGAGCACCACCTCTTGTCCTTGTCTGAGCATTGGGTGGTAGTGGGGACTGCGTGGCCAGTCCCATGGGAGGGGTTAGAACTGAGGTGTGTTGATGCTCTGCTTCACTTAGAGCACTAGCTTGCCCCACCTCTGGGCTCCCTAGGCTTCTCCCTTCAGTAGCTTAAGTGGGAGGGGGGTATAATTCCTTAGGGGTTGCCCAGGGGACTGTGACTTGGAGCTTTGTCTCACTGACGTGTTGTCCATACAGAGAATATTACTTCAGCGTGGACAACCTGGAGCGAGACTTCTTCCTGCGCCGCAAGATGGACTCGGATGGCTTCCTCCCCATCACCCTGATCGCCAGCTTCCACCGGGTGCAGGCACTGACCACCGACATCAGCCTCATCATCAAGGTGAGGGCAGGGAAAGGTAGCCTTTCCTTCTTGTCCTGCATCTCACCACCCTTTGTGTGGTTCCTGTTTTCTATGGACAAGTTAGCCCCTCAGCATGCCAAGGCTAAGTGCTAAGTTAACCAAGTAACCCTTGTTTCCAGGCTCTGAAGGATAGCAAGGTGGTGGAAATTGTGGATGAGAAGATCAGGAGAAAAGAGCAGCCAGAAAAATGGGCTCTGCCTGGCCCTCCTATGGCAGACTACACTCAGACTGACTTCTCACAGTTCATCAATTGCCCTGAGTTTGTGCCCCGGCAAAGCTTCCAGAAGGAGACAGGTGAGCACTGGGGGAATGTGGAGGGAGGTGTGGGATGCAGTGCTGAGACTGCAGCAGGACTGAGACCCTGATGGTCAGGAGTGTTTCCCAGGGCAGGGCCCTGCCACTGGCTTTTTGCGTGGTGGTGGGAGCTGGTGTGGGCTCTGTTCCTTGGAACCCCAGAGCTGCTGCCTCCATACATGGGGAAACATGAGAGACTGAGTCTGTGGCTTTTCCTCTGTGGGGGCTGAAGGGATTCAGCCAGATGTGTTGGTTATGCCTGGAAATAGTCTTGTGGCTGCTGGATGGAGCAGAGGACACTTGGAAATCCAACTTTTCCTTACTGGGTGAGGAGATACTGGGCACAAATCAGGCAGAAGGTGTGGAGCTGTCAACCAAGTACTGGGGAAGGGTCTGCTGTCCTTCATGGGCTGCTCCTGCTCTTGTCACCCCACCCCATGGGGGCTGGCAGGAGCCCAGGCCTGCACCTGAGAGCCCAACTGGAGGATCTTCTTGGTCCTGTTGGAAGAGTTTGGGCAGGAGAAGATGTATTCCCACTGGCTCCAGACTGTCTTGGGAAGGTTTCCCAGAGAGCAGCACAGCACCTGCCTTAGGGCTTTGTGTATCTGGGAAACTGTCACCTGCAAAGCTTTGTGGCCACCACTGGCATTAACTGGAGGTTGCCACTCCAGCACCCGTGGGCACTGTGCTGGTAGCCTTGGCCACAAGATGCCAGCTGGTCCTGCAAGCTGTGCTGTGCTGCCGGAATGACTCCTCCTTTGGTTGGGTAATTTGTAAGTACACAACCCCCAGGCTCCCTCCCTCCCTCTAAAACACCTTGTGGCTCTTTTTGGCTCTAGAGTCTGCTCCTGGCTCCCCACGTCCTGCCAGCCCTGTCCCCACCAAAACAGAGGAGGTCAGTAATCTGAAGACAATGCCCAAGGGCCTGTCCACAAGTCTGCCAGACCTGGATTCAGAGACATGGATTGAAGTGAAGAAGAGGCCTCGGCCTTCCCCAGCCAGGCCCAAGGTAGGTGGTGATGTAGGAGCTGTTGGAGTGGGGGGTCTCCCAGTTGTTGACTTGCATCATAAGTTGGCAGGCTTCAGATCAAATATGGTAGCTTCCTTTGGAGCTGCTCCTCAGTGGTGTAAATAAGGTGTTCTGGCTGGGATAAAGAAACCAGGGGCATTAGCTGGGTCTCTTGCTGCTTGTTTCGCTGTGTGGTCTTTACCCTGTGTCACCCTTGCCCCCCAACCTGTAGAAACCAGAGGAGTCAAAGACACTGCAGCAGCAAAAGCAAAAGGACCAAGATGAGCCTGAGGAGCTTGACTTCCTCTTTGACGAGGAGATGGAGCAGATGGATGGCCGCAAGAACACCTTTACCGACTGGTCCGATGAAGATTCCGATTACGAGATCGACGATCGCGACGTAAACAAGATCCTCATCGTGACGCAGACACCTCCTTACCTGCGCCGGCATCCTGGTGGGGACCGGACTGGCAACCACACCTCCAGGGCTAAAATGAGCTCAGAGCTGGCCAAGGTGATCAATGATGGGCTCTACTACTACGAGCAGGACCTATGGACAGAGCAGTTTGAGCCAGAGTATTCGCAGATCAAGGTGAGAGCGGCTGACCCAAGGAAGGAAGTGCATGTGGGCTGTGGGGAGCCTCATGTGCACAGGGTGGCTGATGGTTAATGTGGGGTGAGAAGGGCAGTACAGCAGGTTGCAGCCCACTCAGGGGGTAGAGCTAAGCTGTGGTTAGTCCTCTTGCAGTGTTTGGGCTTCCTGGCTCCCAGCATCATGCCCTGCCATGTCAGGGATAAACACAGCTCTGTAAGAAGACGTAAGGCTGCAGCCAGGTGAACAAAGTGCCAGTAGTGAGGTGACCTGGAATATGGGGCCCATTGCTCCGCTGTCTGCCAAGGTCTTGGCTGGTAGTGCCAGATCTGTGACAAGAAACAGTGTCTGCACTATCCAGAGCACCCTGTGCTTCATGGCACAGTCTGTTGGAGACCACATGTATTGGGGACAGGTTCATAGATGGCTGGGCTGCATTTGGTCTGTGCTCTTCTCCGTTTTGGTGTCAGTTTGCACAGACATGGGCTTTTTATAGAAAGCTCATATGCTGCTTTGAAACATTTGAGTCCCAACTTGGTAACTCTCATGGTTGGGGACTTGCCTGGACTTGCTCAGTGACAGAAATTATGGCTGGAAGTGGGGTGATTTGTTGGAGCTACAGCTGGGCTCAGTGCTTCTGTGTCTGGTACATGGCCCATGGCTGAAGCAGTGCTGCTGTCTGGGGTGACAGAAGCTGAGGTGACAGGGACAGTGTGTGCTGTGGGTGTGGATCCTTCACATGGAAGCATTGTGCCCCACTACTGGTGTGGCTGTGGGGGTGTGGGAAGGGGACTCTAGGGGCATGAGACTGTGTCCCTAGACAGTGGCAGGGGGGCCCTGGTTAAGAATGGGTCACTGAGCTCACCTTGGGCTTTTACTGCACCAGCACTGACCTGGGTGGGTAAAAGCCTGAAAGAAGTAAGTGCTGATTAGTGGAGCTACCTTGAAGGATCCCTGGAAGCTTGGGACTAGCAAGTGGTTCATAGTTCATAACCAGACTGTACAGTGCCCAGTTTTCTGTCTACCACACCTCCCCTTCCTACCCCTGTGCAGCAGGTCCCGTGGCTGCACTTGGGGCCCAGTGCTGTGGCTGTTGCACGAGCAGAGCCATGGGTGTGATGGGGTGAGGGCAGAAGAGGGCAATTTGTTGCTTCACCATCTTCCTTTTCCAACACAGCAAGAGGTGGAGAACTTCAAGAAGGTGAATATGATCAGCAGGGAGCAGTTTGACACCCTGACCCCAGAGCCCCCTGTGGATCCAAACCAAGAAGTCCCTCCAGGTCCCCCCAGGTTCCAGCAAGGTAAGAGATGGGGCATGAATGGGTTGGACTGGATTTGTCCCTATTGCTTATGCTGAGAGGTTCTTGAAGGTTGAGTAGCAGCTAGGGAGAAGGAACTGGGGCCACAGGCATGTGGGATTATCTTTCCCAGAGTAATGATGTTCTTCCAACTGAATGTTTTGGGGCTCCATAAGAGGAGGCGCAAAAGAAGGGATGTCCCAGTGGAGTGAGGAGACCTTGGCAGATTTGGATGTAATTACCTGGATGTGATTTTCCTCTTGGACCCTGAGTACCTCAAAGGCAGCTGCCTACAGGGCCTTGTTTGCCTGTGTGTACCCCCAGTGCCACGTCCTTTTCTTGGGAATGCGGGATTTGTTGCTGTAGTTTCCACTAGAAAGAAGTACCTTGTGGGATCCCTGGAAGCTCCATCCTTGGATCTGCTGCAAGGCTTTGGGCTTTCTGGCCAAGCTGATGTCATGCTGGATTTGAAGCTGGTCGTGTGGGAGGGCTGGAATATGTTCCCTGCATTCCTCCCCTCCCTGCTTCCCATCTGCCAGATGGTAGAGACGCTCACGCTCAGAGCTCAGCCTGACCTGGGTGGGGGGGTTTCTCCCTGCAGTACCTACAGATGCTTTGGCCAACAAGCTGTTTGGAGTCCCTGAGCCTTCCACCATTGCCCGGTCTTTGCCCACGACTGTACCAGAATCGCCCAACTACCGCAACGCCAGGACCCCCCGCACCCCCCGCACGCCGCAGCTGAAGGACCCGACACAGACGCCCCGGTTCTACCCCGTGGTGAAAGAGGGCAGGACGATAGATGCCAAGGTGGGAACCAGGGCTGGGCTGCAGGATGGCAGCTGGGGTTTCCCAGCTGGGGCCTAGGGAGGAAGGGAACACATCCCTGATGTACCATGTCTTGCAGACTCCACGGAAGAGGAAGACGAGGCACAGTTCGAACCCTCCGATGGAGTGCCACGTGGGCTGGGTGATGGACTCTCGGGAGCACAGGCCACGAACTGCCTCCATCAGGTACCAGGGGCATGTGTGTGGGATCATGGAGGAGCCAGAAATGGGAGAGGGGGCCAGTGTGGGAAAGAAGGGGGAAAGGCAGCATCTGCTCTTGCAGGGGAAGTCTCCTTTTAGGTGACTGCAGAAAGAACTAGGACCAAACTTGCCCCTCCTAGAAGGGCTTGGGGAAAACCTGAAGCCTTGGAGAACAGCGAGATATAACTGTTAGAAACATTGGTTCCCTTCCTAGTAGGCTATTCCATGGCCCAGATCCCAAGCCCAGGGTAGACAGTCACAGGGAGTCGGTGGGCCCAGCAGACAGGTGCCCTGGGGTGGAGCGTGGCCCAGCTCCACTGTTGGCTGGGTGATGTCAAGGAAGGGTGTTGACAGGAGTCTCTCATGCTCAGCTCCAGCCCCTCAGAGGGGACCCCAGCTGTTGGGAGCTACGGCTGCACCCCACAATCCCTGCCCAAGTTCCAGCACCCTTCGCACGAGCTGCTCAAGGAGAACGGCTTCACACAACACGTCTACCACAAGTATCGTCGGCGCTGCCTTAACGGTAGGGACGCTGAGGGGGGGCAAGGTGTCCCTGCTCCCTGTGTTGGGGCAGGAACTGCCACAGGGCATGGACACAGGTATGGGCAAGGTCCTTTGGGACAGCCCTTCTGGCAGCTGATGTGTCCCTGCGGTTTGTGGAGAGTGTGGGCTGCACTCAGGGTGTCCAGCACTGGGGCTGGGTGTTGTCACATTGCCACAGGGCCCTCCTGTACATAAGCCCTTGGCTTCCTGGGAGAGGATCTGCCTTGTAATCATCCCTTCTTCCCAAAACAGAGCGGAAACGACTGGGCATTGGTCAGTCCCAGGAGATGAACACACTTTTCCGGTTCTGGTCCTTCTTCCTCCGAGATCACTTCAACAAGAAAATGTATGAGGAGTTCAAGCAACTGGCTGTGGAGGATGGAAAGGAGGGATACAGGTAGGAAGGGAGGAGCAGAGTGGCCTCTCCTGGGAGTGGAGTGAGGGAAGAAGGGTTTGGCCTTTTATAGGGCTCACAGCAAATACAGGCAGCAGCTCTGCCTTGCTTGAAGGTGGGTCTGGGGTCTGCTGCTGGTGCTCAGGAGGAGGGCTCTCGTCTCAAGAGCCTCTGTGTCCTGTGTTGTGTGCACCTGTGTGTGAGCCCCACGTGCTGCTCTGTTCCCAGGTACGGTCTGGAGTGCCTTTTCAGATACTACAGCTACGGGCTGGAGAAGAAATTCCGGCCAGACATATTTAAGGACTTCCAAGAAGAGACCATCAAGGATTACGAAGCTGGTAGGTGCCTCCTTTCGCCTCTTTTGGGATTGGCAGTGATGTAGCCCAGCTGCAGGGCTGCCCCTGGGCCTCTTATTATTTTGAGGAAGTCACACAGTGCTGTACATTAACATGTGCCATGGGGACTGGGTGGACGTCCTGTTGCTCACTTTGCAGGAGGGTCAGTGGATGCTCACTGTCCTGAAGAGTTCTGGGGGATGGAGGAGGGCAGTGGGAGGCTGCAGCTCTCCCAAGGCATTCCTTTAGACACACCAGTTCATGTAAGATTTCTCAGTCTGCAGTGGCTGAGCCTTGTCAGCTGAGCCACTAGGTCAGCTGAGCTTGGAGACATCCCAAGTCAGGGGAACTTCCCAGGACTGCTGTAGGTTGCTTCCCTCCAGGTTTTCCATCTCCCCTGGTTCTGCCCATCAGCGGGACAAGAGGGTCTGTGGGGAAGCCTGGAGGAAAGGTGTCTGACATCTGGTTTGGTTTTTGTCCTGCTGACAGCTGGGTTGGTTTTTTTTCCTCCAGGGCAGCTCTATGGGCTGGAAAAGTTCTGGGCCTTCTTAAAATATTCCAAAGCCAAAAATCTGGACATTAACAGCAAACTGCAAGAATACCTCAGCAAGTTCAAGCGCCTCGAGGACTTCAGAGTAGATGTGAGTAGACACAACACCTACACCACACTGATGTACCTGCAGACACCCCTTGGCCCCTCCAAGGACGGAAGATTTTGGGGGGTCCCCAAGTGGTGGCGGGTGGGGGAGTGGGAGCAGTGACATCTACTGTCGCTCCCTGTTATTGCAGCCGGACTGGGAACAATCTGCAGGGTTGGAATATTGTAAATCCACTCAGAGTGGGATGAGGGGGGTGGATGAGCCTGTACTCCCTGATGAACTGAGGATAGAGAAGGAAAGGGAGCCTTGGTGGTTTAAGTAGAGCCAACATTGTGTGGAGCTTCTGCTCCCAAACTTCTGGACTGTGCTCTGGGAAGCAGGTGCCTAAGAACAAGTTATCACCATTGTGCTTGATTGGACGTCAGTCTCTCTGTCAGCAAACCTGGCAGTGGGAGGTTTGGAGAGGAGGGCAGCTGAATGCTTGGGCTGTGTGTGTTCCTTATGGGTCAGGGAGAGAAGTTGCAATTGGAGGCTTGCAGGAAGGCTGTTCCCTGATCTTGGGGGAGGGTACCTGCATTTGGAGGAGGCTGTGCTGATACTGGGGTGCTTCTCTTCTAGCCACCCATGGGGGAGGAAGGTGGACACAAGAGATACCCTTCGACGTCAGGGGGTGATGGCAGGAAGCGCTACCCATCCCAGTCTTCCAGCAAAACGGTCAGCCAGTGCCCATCCAGCCAAGCCCACACCTCACCCAGCCAGCCTGCACAAGAGGATGCCAAAAACCTGAGCCAGCAATCCCCTGCTCCATCGGCTGCAGAGTCGCAGACAGTGGGGAAGTAGAGAGGCTTCAGCATCTGCTTCCTGCTGGGGGATGGGGTGGGTTGGTGGGGGACTGGCTTGGAGAAGGGGAGACATGAGGGGATGGGACAGGAAGGGAGCTGGAAGGTGGGTGCCCAGGAATAGGCTGCTTGGGAGAAACTTCAACGCACACGATCTTTGTCTCTTGTGGCTGGAAAGCAAAGACTATCTACATCTAAAACACCATTTTGCTATTACAACCCTGACCGGAGCCAGACCCGCTCCCAGCAGACCCACCCTTTCCTTTCCCTACCATCCCCTCCTGTGCACACACTCATGTCTTAGTGTCTCTTCAAAAAAAAAAAAAAAAAAAGTGTTCTGCGTGGGTTGGGAG
>VZRE01010796.1:582128-602826 GCA_013396775.1 Cephalopterus ornatus
AAAAAAAAAAAAAAGTGTTCTGGCTGGGTTGGAAAGGGGAGATTTTTTTATTATTATATATATATATCAAGTTTTAAATTATTGCTAGAAGTTCGTCTGGATTTACCAAAACAAGTCTGCTCTGTGTGGCCCCAACGACTCCCCTCTGTGTCCCCCCTCGGATCTCGTGGGGCAGCCGCTCAGGAAGCTCGGAGGAGCGAGGTTCCCCAGTGGGGGACCGAAGCCACAGCGTGTCATGATGCTGCGGAGCCTCTGATCTCCATGACCTGGCTGGCGTCTCCCATTCCACGTACGGCGGTGCCTCTCCCGACACCGACCACCGCGACAGGAGCATTGCCCTGTTCGTCCTCCTGCTCCCTTCCAAACCCCAGTGTCTTCACCTTCCCGAGGGTCTGGCTCTTCCCTCTGCCCACCTCTCCCTTCCGTCATGGACAATTTGGAAGTCAACCAAAGGACCTTTGCCAAGGATAGGCTTGTTCTGACTCCTTCCTGCGAGGATGGCTGGTTGGGAGGCTGGCAGGCACCTGGACTCGAGCCTGCGTGGATGGTGCATCCACTGCCCCAGGAATGCCCATCACGTGCAAAGACAGGACTTTGCCGAAGGAGCTTTTCTCTTCCTTTTCGCTTGGAAAAAATGACATGACATAAAAAACCCACAAACCCCTCTAAAAAAAAAAGACAACAAAAAAACTCTTGAAAAAGACACATCTCCCTTTGCTTTCTTCCTTGGAAATATTATTGAAGAAAAAAAAACAAAAAAAAAAACAAACAAAAAAACGCCCAAAAACACACAAAAAAAAAGTTGCCTTATGGTGGAGCTGGACTGTGGAGGCTTGTTGGCTTCCTGCACCCTGAGGTGCACTGGGCCCCCCCAGGCCTAGAGACTCCTCACGGCATTGCTGCCGAGCTGATCTCCCCTGCGGCCTTTGCTCTGACCCCACAGCTTGCTCGGATGCCTCTCCTGTCGTGGAGCCTCCCTGCCAGCCCTGAGCGTCCTGGGGAAGGTGCCGAGGGCAGTCAAAATCCCAGACTCGTGCTCATGCAGTAGTTGAAGCCACTCTGCTGTGTTTGTACCATGGCAGCCTCCTCCCCACAACTGCGACTGAACGTGCTCATGGCCTTGCTCAGACCCCCGGCCCTCTCCGGGTGGGAGGTTGATCTGCTCCAGTGTGTGCTTCCAGCATGGTTGAGGGGTGAGCAAGGAGATTGTCACAGCAGCTGGAGGGACTGGTCCTTGCTGTGAGTGGGAGGGGCTGGCGTGTTCCTGCTGCCACTTGATGCTGTGGCCTGACAGGGAGTGATGCAGCCCTAGGAAACCTGTCCCACAGCACTTGCTTGCTCGGGGCTGCTGGTGGGACTTGTGCAGGGGCGAGCAGGAGACCTGCCCAGCACAGGAGAGCTCTCCCCTTGTGTGTCATGTTTTGGCAGGTGGCTGCACAGAGCCTCCCACTTGGCACAGTCCCTGTGCACATCCCAGGGCTGAGATGACACCTTGCAGCTCCTTGGTGGGCTGAGGCAGGGGGTGGCTGCAGAGCTGCTGTGGCATTTGCTTGATTGATCCTTCTACCCAGCCCTGGGTGACTTCTGGCAGTCAAACCCTTGTCAAAGTCAAAGCTTGTGAGCTTTGCAAGGGGCATGTGTCAGAGGAGTGAGATCTGAGATTTCCAGTGCTACCTCGGGAGTTGCTCCAGAGGTAGCACTGGAAGCTTGTGTTTCTTTCCAGCCAGACCTGTCTGCCTTGCTGCCCCTGTGCTCCATCTCCTGTGTCCCTGGAATACCTGCTGTGCAGATGGCTTGGCTGTGGCTCTGGTTCTCCATCCCCTGAGCTGCAGAGTGTGCTCCTGTGTGGTGTGGAGCAGGGCATGCAATGGGTGACTCCAAAGCTGCAGCTCATTGCATGACTGTCTCTGCAACATCACAGGCTAGTATCAAACAGTGTTTTCCCAAAGGATCCAGTTGATCCAGAGCTGCATCTCAGAACTGGAGCAGTTATCTGTCCAAGGCTGTCCCTATGCGGCTGCGGGGCAGGTGGGTGAGAGCAGCCAGGAGCTGAGAAGCAGGAGGGGGAGCACAGTCGGGCTGTCATCAGCAGTGGCTGTGGGTGCTCACCAGGCCCTGGCTGAGGTCATCACTTCCCAGACTGACACTGCCTTAGATGCTGCTTTGGTGGGGGGAGCTGGGCTGGAGCAGAGCAGCTTTGTGAACTGCTGCAAGAATTGACAGCACAGCTGGGTTTGAGAGGCTGGGGAGTTGCTGCTTTGCTGTTTCCTGGTCGTGTGATCCTGCCCTGGTCCATCTACCCCTGCTGTGTCACCCTGCAGCTGGTACTACTCACAGGCCAGATTCCAGCAGGCCAGCCTGCCTGAGGCCATGGATGCTGCACTATGGCAGCAGTGCTCTGGGGTTGTGGGGTGGGAACTGGGCATGATGGGCAAAAAGTAACACTTGTACAGTGCTGTGGCCGTGACTGTTATATCTGGATTTCCCCTCTTGTGAGCCAGAGTCAGATCTCTTGAGGTTACGGATGTAGCCGGGTTTGTCCCTGATTTGGGAAGGAGGAGGCTGGATCAAGGACATTGGAGATGTGTTGCTGGTTGTTTGCAAGTGGAAGTGGATCTGGATGTGCATGCATGGCCCTGTTGCCATGTCCTATGCTCCTCTTGTTGGGTGCGTGTTCTCTTTTGAAGCCACTTGTCTGCATTTTAGCAACAAATGTAATAGGAAATGAGGAGGAATGAGCTTCTGCTGTGGAGTTGTTGCTTGTGGAGCAGACTGTGGAATTGCTTGGGTAGTAGAAGAGGTAGAATGTTTCCCTTAAGAATTTCCCAAAACCTGAGTTGATTTTAAATAATATGTTCACTTCTGAGCCTGAGACTCTAGTCTCAGAGTTTTCCCTTCCCCCTCTGCCAAGTTAGTGGTTTGTCACATTAGTGTGTACACCTGTTTCCCAGGGGAAGGTGGGTCAGAAGAGCAATCCCAGTGGTCCCACCACCCTCCAGGTTTGTGGACTGTGTGCCTTGTTTTACTGTCCATTGGACAGCAGCACGCAGGGCAGAGCAAAGCAAAGATGGACATGACAGCCTGAGGCAGCTGTTGCTTGCTCCCACCTGTCTTCCTCCAGATGGAGGGAACACAGAGCCATTCTCTCCTGCTCCATGCAGGGGTGGGTGCTGGCAGAGGGCAGGGAGCTCCTTGGAGCAGTGTGTGTGGCTGTGGCCAGGCCACAGCTGCCCAGGTCTGTGCTTGGCCGCAGGAGGCACCGCATACCACTTGTGTTCCAGCTGGACAAAGGGACAGCTGTCCAGAGGGGGGTTGTATTTGAGGAAGTTCTTGCCCTCCTGTAGAGGAGGGAGTTTGGCCTTGCTTTTAGCTTGGATCCTTCACCTCCCCGCGTTCTGTGCGTTTTTTGGTTGAGAGGTCTGAGTGGTTGCATGTGTGCTCCTGTGAGTGCTGGTCCATCCCACAGCTCACGAGAGCTGTGTGGTGCTGGTGCCCAGCTGCTGGCACAGCCTGGGGGGAGCCCCAACTGCTTTTGGAAAGTCTGAGGGAGGATGGAGTGGGGTGCTGTGTGCTCCCTCTTCTCAGGAGGTCCCCCAGGCTGCCACAGCTTGGGGCTCCTTGCTAAGGTCAGCCCATCTTTGAGGTGCAGGTGGCTGCAACAGGTACAGAGCTCTGGCGGGGGGGGTCAGGAGTGGAGGTAGAAGGTGTGTTTCAGAGGAGGTTTTGTTGCTTTGCCATGCTCATTGGGAAAAAAAAAAAGGAAAAATAAAAAAAAAGTAATAATACTGCTGCTCTGTTTTTGCCTGTCTGTCCCTCTTCTGCTGCCCCCTCGCACCCCTGACGGGGGTCCCTTGAGTTTTGGGAACTGCTCGGGACTGGTCGACTGTACTGTAACAAACTGACGTGTTTAACCTCAGTGTCCTGCCACGTGTCTGCATGGCAGTGCAGAGGGGGCCTTCTAGCTGTCAATGCCTTTCCAGTTATTTTGTCAAAAAGAGAAAAAAAGAGAAGAAAAAAAAAAAAAAGGAAAATTGTAAATGTAGCAAGCTGTGTTTGCAATGCTTATTGTCTCCTGTCTCCTCTGAGGCTCGTTATGTCACTTGTCACTGTTTGAAATGGATGCTGGGCTCTTCTTGAGGGGGTTGCTACACTTGATGTTAAATGCCTCATTGGCGTTTTTTAAAGCTTCCAGTACAGGTAACAAGTAAATTAAATTTTTGTTTAAGCAGATGTTCCTCTCGGTGGTGTGGAGCAGGCGGCTGGAGGGCAGCATTTCCAGGCGTAGTTTACAGTTTCACTTTCTGCAGACACTTGAACATAGGACCGATGTATCTGTGACAAGCACATCCCCTTGGTGGGAAGCTCCAGAGGAGCGGGGCGTGCCCTGGGTGCCAGCAGGCCCTGCGGGGTGTGCCGGGGTCCCCCCAGCCCCCCGTGCTGTCCCTGCTCACTCCCCAGGTGTCAGCCCTGCACCGGGGGGGCTTGTGCCCGTGGTGCCCCTCGTGGGAAGGGGTGCTTGGCACCACTTGGTCCCTTCAAGCCTCCCTGGTGCAGCCCTGCTCCCCCTTCTCCCCTCCCAGCCTGTCCTGGTCCCGCTGGGGTCGGAAACCTTTGGATCTGTGGCTCAGAAACCCCTGCTGAGCTGCACCCCAGCGAGTGCAGCCCCCTGCTCGCTCGCCTGGAGCCAAAGGGGTGATGGTTTTGATGTGCTGGCCCTTCTCAAACCCCATGTGTCCAACCTCAGCCTTCTGTTTCCCAAAACTAGAAAGTGTGTGCAACCTTCTTCAGCTGCATTTATCGTAGAGACAAACTTAAAATGACTCATCACAGACCATGTATCACTTGGGAGGAAAATCTTGTTAATACGGCCGGCTGTACATGATCCATCTCTGTCGATAGTACATAATCTTTGACCCATGTGCTAGGATCATCATCACATATAAAAGGAAAAGAGAAAAATGTAAAATACTTGAATGAGAGCTTGTATTATAACATTAATATTATTCAGATTATCTGCTTTCTAGGCTGATGTGATTCATTATTCTAGTAATGCTTTAGTCCTTTGTAATTTGTGGTAATTATGCTTTTTCCTTTTTAATACAAAAAAAATGTATAAAAATAAAAACTTCAAAAGACACTACAGCCTGGGTTTTCTGTTCTGCTGACTTGCCCTCCCCAGGCAAGGAGCAAGAAGCTGATGAGTGGGCTGGGTTAATCCCTGTGTGGCTGTAGGGACCAGAGGAGGGCTGAGGAAGTGAGTTGACTTCACAGGTAGAGCTGGGCTGACCACAGGTGAGTGCAGCACAGGTCAGCCCTGTGTGGCGCCTCCTCGGGGGGCTGCTCTAGCACTGGGGGGAGATGTGGCATTTTTGTCCCAGACCCCCAGGCAAGATTGAAACTTAAAAAGATTGAGAAAATTCACAGTATGTCTTAGCGGGTCTGTAGGTACTTGGGGATGTGCATAAAGCTCAGGGGGCTGCTATGTTGAGTCCTTCCTTAGTGTTTCACTGATCTCCATGCAGCTCAGGACAGCCGGGATTCTGCTTTCATTTCCGTAATTTATCATTGTGGAATTTTGCTTGTATCTCAGAGTGAGATGAGGCTCAGCAGGAGGAGGTGATGGCATGTAGCACATCAGCTCCCAGCTCCTTCCCTCTCCCACAAGAGGAAACTCACTTTGTTTGCTGCTGGTCTGTGGAGCAGCAATGAGGCTATGACAGCCCTAATTCAGAGCTGGACTGACCTCTCCCAGGGAGAGACTGCTCAGGGGGAGTCAGGTCTCTGCTGCGTGTGCAGGGGAAAGTTTCCAAAGCTGTGGCACCACTGATTTTCCATGGAGGTGCATCCGCCAGCCCAGGTGCTCTGAGTCTGAAATAGTGGGTTTGATACTATCACATGCAGTTAGTGACCTTGCTGGTGTTTCTATAGAGTGAGTGCTGCTGAGAGAGGTCAAAGTGTTGCCTGGGGAAACTGGTGCCAAAACCTCAATAACTCTCAATGAAAACTCCTCAGAGCCACGTGGCCCAGAACACACCTGGCTCATGCACAGGCAGCTGGAACCAAGGGACAGTGCAAGTAATTAAGAAACAAACCACTAAATTTTGCTTATAAATAGATTTCTAGAGCAGGAGTTTTTTGCAGTAAATGTGCAGTCATTTCCAGCAGCATATTTGACTTCCGTTTCAGGTCTTGTTACATGTGAACAATAACTTGTTTCCCAATTAAAATACTATTTGGCATAAATCATTGTCTTTCACTCTGCTGGTCACAGGGCTCTGCAAGAGCTGCTGGGCTGGTTCACTCAGCCGTCTTGGGTGCATCAGGGATGCTTTCAGAGAGTGGTGTGAGGCCAAGGAGGACCTTGTGTCTCTCGAAGGCTTTGGTTTGTCTGAACACTTTGTCTGTGCCATGCAGATAATCCAGCACTCCCAGGACTCCATAGCACTGGTTGAACCTGGGAACCAAACAAAGATAAACATTACCAGAAAGCTACTGAGGTTACCTCACCTTTCATATTTCCTTTCCTCTGGGAGCCCTGTAACTTGTCTGTGTGATTCCTGCCCCTGCACCAGTTTCCCTGGCAGCTCTGTTGAAGCCTGGGTGAAACTCATCCAGCTTCCCTCTTTGGTGCCTTTGTTACCCAGAAGCGGTGGCACTGAGCAGCAGCCACGACTCTCCCAGGCAGCTGAGCTGTGGGAGCAGAGGGAGACTTGCATTACTGTTCCATGTGCTCCCAGTACCCAACTGCTGTGGGACACAGCGGCTGTGCTTCCAGCACTGGGACACTGGCACAGCTGTCCTGCCCAGAGAACATCTCGGATCTGCAGTGATCTGTATCCCGACAGGAGCTGAGACTCAGAGGAAATGACGATAAGAACTGGCACCATGTTTTTGGTGCTGCCCAGCATTGGGGTGGTGAGTGAACTGTCCCATGGGCTGGATCTGCAGGAGGGGCAGACTTGGAAAAGTGTCTGAATCTGGTACACATGTGGGAGATGGAAACAATTCTTCCACTGCTCAGGTATGTGTCCCTGAACAACCTGCTGCAACTGTTCTCTCCAGCATAGGAGGAGTCTGGGAATCTCTGCCAGGAAGGGTTGTGATTGTCTGGGCAAGGTGTTGTGTTATCAGTGTTACTAATCCCAGTGTATGGGAGAGGAACAGACAGGCTTCCTGCATGTTCATTTCACCTGTGTGACTTGCCCTTGCTCTGTCTTTACATCACATGCAATGTCCTCTCAACTTCTAAGAAGAGCCTTGCAGAGAACTGTCCGTGACAGGGCTGGAGTCCCTTGAAATCCTGATCTGTTTAACTGCTGTAAGGACTGGCAGCGTTCAGCAGTGAACTAGAGAGCTACTCTGCCTGTACATGAGTTGTGCAAACTCACTTGACCCTTGGAAAGGAGCTCTGCCCACCAGTGGTGCCGGAGTGCCGGCAGGAGGGGAAGGGGAAGGGGAAGCTGAGCAGTGCCCAGACATACTTGAGGTGGTGGAAGTCGTGGAACTCTGGAGATGGCAGGAAGGGCAGGTGGTATCCGCAGTGTGAAATGCTTGTTGTTACGAGAGCGAGGGAGAACCATGCTGCGATTGAGACAATGTGAGACCCCATGACCATCGGGCCAGTCATGACAGGCAGCGTGTTGGAGAGCTGGAAATGAGAACAAATGACCTCAGTAATGCTCCACAACAAGCAGACCCTGCTCTAGGAGCTGAATTGTGTCACCTGGGTGATGCATGACATTAGTTTTGTGCAAACAGCATAAAGGGAATATCCCTCTGTGAACATCTTAATAAAGTTACATAATCATCCAAAAAATAATTACAGGGCTAACAGGGTTCTACTAACTGCAAACCACAGTCATAGCCCAAGCTCCCTAAGCTTGTAGTCAGAGTTAGACACGAGACCAATCCATGGATATGAGGGCAGCGTGATTCCAGTAAATCATCCTGGAGTCTGAGGTTATGAATTTCAGCTTCACTGTGGAATAACAATGAGGCTGCTCTTGGGAAACCTCACTGTAAAAGGGCATGGCCTGTGGACACACACAGCAGTGTGATGATCTGCATCACTTCACTGTGTCCTGCCCGTGACACACTTACCACTCCTCCTAATCCCATGGAAATCACACTCCACACAGCAACTGGAGGGTAATTATGGGAGAATCCACTTACTATGTGTTCTACAGGGTGAGCATAAATGGAGACCACGCCAATGGGGGCTGTCCACTCATGGTGCTTCTTGTGAATGTGCTTATACAGGACTGGGTGGTGAACAAGCCTAAGCAGAGTAAACAGAAAGAAGAAAACAGAGAAAGGCAGGTTTTGAGCTCTGCAGAAAGGAACATGGAATAACAGAACACAGAATTTCTGTGGGGAAAGTGCTCATATCTCCTCTAACTTAAGGATTTCAGAGGAGCTGGGAATAAGAGTGTAGGACTCCTGGCTTCCCATGCTCTCTCTCTGTAGTATTGAGCAAAGCTCAATTGAAGCTCAGTACTCAATTGATGTGTCCACTGCCTGATATTAAACTTAGTCCAGATAAATCCTATAAATCAGTCCCTGAATGAATCATTTGCTCAAATATGGGAGTCCTGCTTAGGGGAAGACTCTGTATTTTCACTGTTTTGACTTTTCCAACTGGCAACTATTAGAGTCGGAATTTTTGGTTCCATGGGCCCTTTGTAAGAAATGGATTTTACATTTTTTTGGTGCATTTGTCTAAAAGGGAAACCTACATATTTCTGAGAATGCTGAGCTCACTTCTGCATGAGCTTTTGTGGGCTTTTGTCTTCCTTGTTCTAGCTGTGTCCTCTAGAAATCCTGCAGTGTTGGGGGCCAGGCCCTGTTTCATAGGTGCTGTTACAAGGGAACGAGAGATCAGTCACTGACCTTTTGAACTCTTTTTCTTTCAGGATACTCAGCCTCACTCTTTTCAAAGAACACAGCTCTTGTGCAAAGCGTGTTTTGTTTCTTCCTTAGCTTCTAAGCGGTTCCACCTGGGTAATTTTACCCATTTTTCCTTACTCTAGGTAATGGCAGCACCAAAGCCTCATGTTGTAAGGGTGGATTTCAGGACCTGTAAATTTTCCCATATAAATACTAGACTGGTGGAAGAGGAGGACTAGGATTAATGCTGTTGTAGGAAATGAGTATAAGCTTTAAAGGCATGGAGGAGAATCAGAGTCCTGTTCTTGTGCTCAGCTCACCTGTGTGTGTAATAGAAGAGAATTTCCTCTATTATGGTGAAGATGCTTAGCTCCACAAGAAACCACTGGAAAGTGGGTAATTCCTTGCTGAAGGTGTTGCCCCACCATTTCATGACATGGAACATGGGCACAAGCATGGGCAAGGAGACAAAGAACTGATTACCCAGTGCTGTGTAGATGGCTTGGCACAGCTTCTTTGTGTCCACCTGCAAAAGAGAAGTCAGGACTTAAGGCAAAGTCAGAAGTGAAGCAGCTTTAGTTGGAAGCATAAAAACCTTTAAGATTTACAGGCAGTTAGTTTTGAGATCAGCTTTTTAACAAGCTGTCAATCCAGATCTGATCAGTAACTTGATTACAGGATCTGCCTTCCTCTCTGCAGTGCGTATACAAGACTTGGCTTGATTCTCCTGGAATCCTGATTGCAAGAGAAAAGCATAACAGGTTCTTCTCCCCATTCCTGGCCTAAGGGACTGCAGGAAGTGTTTAGCCAGCAGAAGAGGCAGAGTGGGAAGTACTTACAGGATCATTCTTGCCCAGCTGAATGCGATAGCGAGTAATGAAAGTTGGCTTTCCTGTTATATCAGCTACCATAAGGATTCCATTGAAGCCCCAGAAAGCAAGTGCAGGCACCAATGCAGCCCCTGTGGCATGAGGAGAGGGCAGAGATGTGTGAGTGAATTGAGAGCTATGAATAAATCAGAAACAAAATACACTGGCATAGTATCCAGAGGACCTTGCTGGGACCCAGATGTGCCAACACCTGCCCCGAGATGCTTTAAAATGGAATATGGGTAAGTTTTGACATCCAGGTAAGATCTAAAGAATGGGGAGGAGGTTAGAGAGAACAAATGTCTCATAGGTTGAAACTTGAGAAAACTGAGGCTAAGAAAAGATCTCTGTTATGGGTTGCTTTTAAACACAAGTAGTATAAGGTTGAGTTGATCCCTAGAACCTTGCAAGGTCCCTATAAGTTCTGTTCACCACCTGTTAATCACAGAGAAGAGTTTTACAGGTACTACAGCAAGAGTAAAATCCATTAATTGGACTTAAATTTTTGGTAATTAGTTCTACTGAGTCATTCAGTTCTCACAGGAGCAAAGTATCTTCACAGGGAAGCCATTTCAGCAGCAGCAAAAAGATCAGATTTTTAGTCTGTACAGGGGTCTAATGTCACCATTAGACCCCCATCCAAAGGCAGAACAGCTGCATCACATCAGCTGTCTCTGACTTCCAAGCCAGTGCTTTTCTGTGGGATTAGTGAGTTTGGTGGGACCATGAACCCCTTTTACATATAGTACATGGATGATTTCTCCTACAGAGGAGTGTTGTTAAAACTCACCAAAGAGGAAGATTGTCCACTCATCTCCCTCAAAGAAGTTGTAGAAGTTCAGCCATGTTGTTTGCCAGAAATTGCCTAGAGTTATATCCTGCATAAGCCTGTGGAAACAAGAGTTCTTGGTTGCCCATCTTCTTGTCATCCACTTTTTCCCCCTTTCCATAAAAAAGTTTCCCCTCAAGCCACTTTGTCTGAACAATCTTACCAAGAAACAGAGTTCACTAAGGCAGTGAACGTGAGCAGGCCTGTACTGAAGACGTAGGCACTGATCTTCAAGGCATCCCAGAGCTTCTCTTCCTGTAAGAAGCAACGAGAGAAAGCACGTGCTGCTGAGTCCTGCCCTGGCATTTTTGGTATTTGCAATGGTACAGGCAGTCCTGTGACGGCCTGTTTTGTTTCACACACACACTAAAGAACACAGTGACAAAGCTGTTATGGGATATTGTGTGTAATTGAGGGGGGAGTGCACACACATCCATCTGCCATGCTTACAGAGACCTGATGTGCCACCGATGGGGAATTCCTCTGGAATAACCAAAGGGAGAGAAAGGACCACTGATTTTTCCCTCTGTTTTTATTGGGCACGCTGCTCAGTACCTGGAGGGCTATAATACAAGGAGCTTCTGGATAACTCCGAGCACTGGGAAAAGAACACCTGGGGGTAAGGAGCGGTGCTCCACTTCAGCACCTCCCTCCTTCAGTATTTTCTCCCTCCCAGGATGCAGTATGCCTTTTCCCCACAACAGTCAAGAGCTGCTGTGCTCAGATGACCTGGTTAACAGCTCCAGTTAATCCAGAACCTCTCCTCTCAATATTCCTTTTTGCTTTGAACACCCATCGTGAAGCCCATTGCTCACATCCCCAGAAACCTGTCTTTTTTGCCCAAGTGTAACAGAGCTTTAACACCTTTCCTTTCATAATTCACTTTGCTGTGTCTTTAGGCCATCACAGGTACAACTCAGCTCTAGTGCTGAGAGTACAACTTGGCCAGCAGGTATTATGTGCCATCTGTAGAGAACAACTGCACATCAACAGGGAGCTAAAACACTCAGCTTCTCACAAGTACAAAGTTCTATAAATCCTTGCTCTCAGTCACAGAAATGTTATCTTCTGAAGAAATATTCCTGTGGGCAGCTCTAATGGTAGCAGGAGTTTTTATCACAGTAAGGATTTTAACTATAGAGCAACTGCAAGCCTCAGGAAATTACTAGTGAGACCTTTTGATTCTAGGAGTAAGTATATTCAAAAAGCAGCATTCAATATATTTGAATATTTAAATATTCAAAACCAAGTTGTTTAGCAAATATATGACAAATTTGTAATTAATGATCTGCCTTATAGAATGGCCCAAGTTGGATTTGGTTCTGGACTTCAGCAGTCTTAATTTGGGTTTTCCTGAGTGAATATGAATTATATTTATCTGCAGGATAAATGTTTTAAAAAAGAAATCAATGCAATTTTTTAAATAATATTATATAATAACCAGCTATTGTCTTCTTCATTCCTCTGTCCTTCCTGTTTTTTAACTGTGGTGTTGTGCTGTATAAACAGACTGGAGTAGAAATAGTATGATTCATAGTTGCTGTGTTGCTCGTCTCCTGTCAGAGAGGACAAACAAGAGAGGCAGCTCACTGAGAGACACTGAATGCAGGTGGTTTAGGGTAATGCAATATAGAGAAATCCTCTTTACATGGCTTTCTGATTCTGTAACAGCTACAGAACATTAAATGTGACCCAGGACTTGTCAGCAATATTTATCTGTCCCAGGACAGAACTCTGCTCATTAGCACTGAAATATTCCTTATTAAAACAACCAACCAACCAACCATTTCCTCCTATCGCCTCCTTTTTTTTTTTTTTTTTTAATCGAGTGAGCAACTGGGGAGGAATTAATTGCCAGGACTCTTGCCCTACAGCCTGATGTTTGTGAACCCTACAGGTTTGTATTAGAGCAATGCAATCAGCTGCCAGCGTTATCACTGGGTGTACTGAACTGCAAAGGCCAGGCTGGCAAAAGTCTCAACTCCAGCTTCAGATGGTGCCTGCTGGATCCTGGGCTGGAGATCTGCTCTCTTAGCAATTTCATACTTTCAGTTGCCTCCATGTTATGCTGAAGTAAGACTTTCTTAATCTTTAGACCCCGGAACATCACCCACATATTCTTTTAAAAAAAAGGTTACAAAAGCTATAAAAAGCTTTGAGCTTTTTAACAGACTCGTATCCTATAAATTCTTTTTCTCCTGGGATGAAGAAAGAACATACTAAACAAAAATTCTGATGTCTTACAAGTGTCAAAATTTTTAGTTAGACCAAATAAGATTTCAGATGTTTTAGCATCCTCCAGCTGAAGGACTCAAAAGAGTTTCAAAAACTAGTAACTCCTAGTACTCACCAGACACTGTGCAAGTCTTGTCTTGAGAAAGGATAGAGAGTAGCTAAAGCTCAGAACTTCAGCTATTTTAAAAGCCCTTTGGTTAGAAACTGTTTTGTTTTGGGGCTGTGCTTTTATTGCATGTGATGAAGTGATTACATGAACAAATCCCACACAGTGTAATTACATGAGCTGTAGAAGCAGAGAAGTTTACATATATATATAAAAAAAATCTTGTTCATCAAGTCCAAGTACTTAACACCCTGTTTCTCTTCATGCCAACAGCTCCAACACAGTAGTTTCCAAACTAATTCATGGATTGCTTGAGTTCTTGCCCTTAAAGGGCTTGTAGAAGTTGGCAAATTCCTTAAGGGCAGAACAGGGTTGCTGCTGGCAAGGTGAAGAGACTGGGGCACATCAGCTGGGTCTGGGCCCAGTGAGGTGGTCCAGCTTCTGGTTATGGGGGACTGTTTTGGGTTCTTGCCACACAAACAAAGATAACTGGCTCTTCCTCACTGGCTGCTGTAGCTGCAGTCCATTGGAAGGGAAAAATGCAGGGGAAATGCTGCTGTAGTGATAAGAGATGAGCTCCTAATTGTACTAAAGTGGTCAGAACGTGGATGTGTCTGTCACTTCTTGTAGAAGATGATTCAACACATCCAGCCTTCCAAAGCACCTGGATAATTCTTCCCTTAAAAGATGACCTTGAGCCTTTACCTGCTTCTGCTGCTCAGCCACGGTGGAATATCCAGAGTCTCTTTTCATCTGAAATAAAAAGTGATCTAAGTAAGTGAACCTTGGACAGCTGGAGAGTGAAAGAACACACTGCTGACAACAGCACACCCCCTCAACTTCCAGTCAGTTGCAAAAGTGTAAAATATTTACTCTGTGTGCCCCGTCCTGTCCTGCTCCATTCTTCGTGTTGACCACTGAGCAAAGCTGAGCTCTAGAGAAGAAAAATGCCCCTATTTCCTGATGAGTTACAAGTGTCCCAGAAGACTAACAGGGATGCAAAGACAACAAAGAAATATGGGAGAACAGCCAAACTCAAAGCTTTTTGCTGGTGGCACTGGTGTGTTGTGGCACAGCTGCCTCCCTTGCTCTGACCCAGGAATACACTGCACCCAGCAGCAGCTCCAGCCCTTCTCAGGCTGTGAGGAAATGATGACATGGGACATGTTCTTCCATAACAACAACATGCAGTTACACTAACAGGAATGAAAAAAAAAAATCCTAAAACAACAAAGTGAGTTTGTGCTCCACACAGCCTTCACTCACGTGGCAGAGAAACTGAACGTTATAACCTAAGTAAGTGAGAAAATCATCTTTGCTTCAAGTCCTGTTATGGCCATTTAGAGGGTTAAAGTCCTAAATGGACATGTAGCTACCTCATAACAAATCTCCTTGCATCTGGCTCTGGCTTGACCATTTGTTAATTGTTTTGCTAAAAAAAAACTTAATAAATCAGACCCAAGGTTTAAGTAGCTGCTGGGCCTTCACCATGAAGGGTTCTGTCAGGCCATGTTCTGGCTGTCCTAGGGAGTATTGTGTAGCTGTTTTTATATTGCTAGCTCTTATCATCAAATATAATTAGCAAAAGTTAACAAAACATTCCTTAATGTTTTCTCGGTTTCACATGACCTTTAAGAACAAACACACAAGTTCTAATAATATGATGGCCAGATTACTGAGGATTGTGGAATTTAATCCATTTTGCTTTTCATACTCAGCAGAATATTCAAGCACAGGCAAAACGTGTTACCTAAGGTACAAAGGAAAGCATAGAGAAAGTTTAAAGGCACCTGTCTAAGGTACAAACACTTGGAAAATTACTCATTAGGAAGATGATATTCTATTACCTTTATGATGGAGGGAAGCCTCTCAGGAGTACTCTTCTTGCAGCGATTCAGAAAGGAGGAATAAACTGCCCAAAAGAAATCCCTTATTAGCTAGGTTATAGTTTAGCTTTGAAATTATAGCCTTCTGGGTTCTTACAAATACAACTCTGTTTATTTACAGGTGTTTCCAGCTCTGTTTCTCTACATTACATATTAGTATGCAGGTTAAAGGGCATGAGATAGAAAAATTATACACCTTCCTGCTTACTCATGGACATAAAAGGACTAGAACAGCCCACCACACACTTCAGTGGAAGAAACTAATGTTAAACAGTTCTGAGAAGGAAAAAAGAAAAATCAGGCAAAAGTGATCTGAAACTGGAAACTGTGAGCTCAACTCCCAATCTCCTATCACAACACCAGGGTTGGATGTACTCCTATAGGAAATCCTAACTTTTGGTAGCAGTCTTAAAAAAAACCCCAAACCCAAGTTCACTTTGTCTCCCCTGGCCAAAAAAGGTAGTGTGAGAAGTGCCCTAAGGTGCTACTGCTTAAGATGAGGATGTGTTAGGGAGCTCACAGCGTCCCAGGGCTTCTTGTCTTTCCCCAGACCTAGAGCTCCTCACTACTGTGAGCTGCCAGAGCCAATCCTCTTCTCCTCTGATATGCTGTTTGCCAACCACAACTTTATTGATAAAATATAGTTGGACTCTAAGACAGTTCATGAAGAATACCCGTAACAAACAATCATAAATAACCTGCTGGCCTGAACACAACAGCGTGAATAATCCTTGCCACAGGATAAATTTAAATTGATCTGATCATAGTTTTTCCAAGACCTTCTGATCACATCTGTTACATAACATGCACTATATGCCCATCTTGTCACAGAGGTCCTCTCAGGGCAGGTGTGCCCACTGTCTTAAGAAAACACTACTAATGCTTGAAATATGTCAGGCTTGAATAATCCATTCCTTTTCAAGGCTTTGCTCCATTCCAGCTTTCTTAACAGAGCCTTCAATAGTTGAGTGTCTGCAGGGAGGGAGATCCCACAGCTTCTCTAGGAAATCTGTTTCAGCACTGGACAACCTTTACTGTGATTTTTTTTTCCCCCTCAGAATTTTCCTTGTTATAACTCCTATTATTTGGCCTTTGGCCGTGCACATCCCTGTCTTTACAACCGCCCAGTAGGGAGCTGAAAACAGTAATATGCAACACTTATTAATGTGTAAAATGCAATATGCAACCTCTGTTAAGCCACATTTCAGGATAAAATGTTACATTATTTACATTAAACCAAGATAAACTTGGATGCATGAGGTTTTCCCCAGCATCTAATTAACTACTCTTTTTAGTGTTGGGTAATGTCTCTCCTGATTCAGGATACACCAAATACATTAAAAAACCATTCATGTAACCATGGCTGTTTCAGCAAACAAAAAAGCCATTCAACTGCTTGGCACTGCTCTCATGTTGGCATGTTTTACAGCCCCGAATCAACCAGTGAAGCTCTCAGCTGCCTGCAGCTATTTCCAAATATCAGCTAGAACTAGAGCTGTGTAAGAAAAGAGTTCCTTTTCAGTTATTTCAAATCAGTTAACACAAAATTTGATCCAGATCAAATTCTCAACCTTAAAGTAATTGATTTTCCAGTCAGTCTCTTGACATTAAAGGGGAAACATACACTAGTCAAAAAAGAATTCTAATACATTTTTTAAATTATCATTTCCATGTATAACTTAATTTGTCCAACAAGTGTTCATTAAGTCACAGATCTGTTTTCAGCGAATTTTCCACTTCAAGTACCAGAAAAGGTTAGTTTGTCTAAACCATGTTTTACAGTGCTCAGTATAATCTGAAAAGGAAAGAACTGCCGTATTTTTCACATTTGTTTTAACATGTGCATCATTATTTATGCCCCATCTCTGCTGTCCCCCTACATTTCTGGTGCCCAGACAGCGCCAAGCTGAGGCACCACAGGTGCCACTCCCCTGCACTGTACCCACTGCACTGCACCCCTGTGACAGCAGCCAGAGTCCTGGGCAGAGGGTGCAGCTGAGCAACAGGCACCTCTGCTGTGATGGACTGGCTGCCCACCTCGGTATTCCTTCTGCCTTCCTGCTTAAACCTTCTGTTGTAGACCTTAATTCCCTGGAATCAACCTTTACAGTGCACAGACAGTGGAAACCTGCTCCTAGGGGAAAAAAGGCTGCAGCTTTCCATGAAAGTACAGAACATACAGAAACAAAAACACAGGGCCACTTACCTGGTCACCTGACAAGTTGCATATCCACGAAGCTCTGTGGACAGACACAGGACTAGACGTCGTGTTTGATGTCCTACCAAGCCCTGCACGGATCTGAGGGAAACCACCGTTCCTAGAAAAGCTTACAATGGACTTCACACAGACACACGACACTGCCTTTTAATGACTTCCTCAAAGTTTCTATCATATCTTTTCAAGCTACTACACCCTTGAACTCTGGCTGCCCATTCTTTGCTCACCTCCTGCTGATGGTAGCCTAGGAGAGGTCCCTTGTGTCTATTCAGAGCCCAGAGTTCAACTCCTCACCTTTCATTACTGCTGTGGAAACTTTATGAGGGTTTAGGCAAAGGCAACGGGGGTGTGTTTCCAAGCAGAGCTGGCTGTCCCCTCCCAGACAAGTCATGTGAAGCCAGTGCCATGTCACTGTTAGCGCTGGCAGTGTTCCCCGTGCCTATGTGCTGTTACTCAGTTAAGCCTGTGCAATACTTCTCTGCAGGTAACAATTTTTCATCAAGAGTTCATCATAGTACCTGAGAATAAAAGAGCCACCAACACCCTAAGGATAAGTAGTTTTTATAATTCAGTAACTCATGCTTTGAGCACAAAATAGCTAGAAGTGAGTACAACTGAACGGGTCCAAGGTGTATTTGTTAAAAGCAATAAGGGTTACTGTGGAATTTGGCAAAAAAACAGCAGTCCAGTTTTCATTCTGCTGTACTAAGTCTATAAATTACACCAACGCTGTTGTTATACAGTGTCCTCAACCAGTCACAGGCATTGGTTCCATGAGGAAGAAGATGCATATAGGTTAGCACGTGCTTGGGCTTAGTTGTCTTTGAATATGATGTTTACAGACCATAAAGTCTGTAATTATGGTATTGCAGAGAGCAAGATGTAATTTACAGTAGTATTGGTCTTTATTATGCAAATGTGGCCCCAATCTGTTACTTACCCAATATACTGTGACTTATTACAAACTAAGCTCTGAGAACTGAGAGTTACTATCATAATTTTCCAGACTTTTTTTTCCATATGAGAAAAACCAAGGATCATCACCTCTACCTCACGGCTAGCCTTGTATGGCCACCCTCAGGTGAAGCAACCTCTCATACCAGCAGAGCTGGAGCTGCAAAGAGGGCTGCAAGTGTGACTAGAATTTAACAGTGTTACTGCTGCTGTTGACACTTTCTCTTGACTAATTCCAACTGTTCCGTAGTAGGATTTGTAATTCTTCGCTACTGCTACTAATTGTTATTTATCACGGACAGCAGACTCAACCGGGAGGAATGTGATTCCTTCAAACTATGTACTCACGTGCAGAGGAGGAAGTGGAAATGGGCATTTCAAGAGGGGGATGCCACATGGATGATGTCCTGAGCCGATCTTTCTTTGGATTTGAGATTGCAGTGGGAGGACTGTTCATCCAACAGCCAAAAGCAGCTGATAAAACAGTGAATTTCAAAGACCTTGGTGTTCCTTTGTAACCATTGCTCAATTCCAGCGTGGGTGATCTCCGAAATATTCATACCCATAGAAACAGACAGCTCAGCACATCAGGGATGTGACAGCTCATGACATTACATCAGGGATGTAAATGTCATTTACCTTCTGCTGCAACTTGTGTCTAGCACATGTCACTAATCAGCTGCTTCTCTGCTGCCTGTCCTATGCCCTGCACTGGTGTCTCCACCACAGACACCCCAATGCTGATGCAATCTTTGCTGAGGAATGCAAGAAGTTTGATTTCTTCTCGGCAAAAAAGCTTTTTGATTAGAGACTTAACACCTTTGATCACTCTCCACAGGTTTTTTAATAGTCACTGGCTGTTTCACTGTTTGAAAAGAGTAACAGGAGAAACTCTCTGAAGTACCTTTCAGGCTTGTACAAGCCCACTCTGACAGTTCCTCTAACGTTGAAGAGGAATCTGAACTTGGCACACCTCACCTATTCCCTAATTCCTTGTGTTCTGAACCACATTTCTCACCATCTCTCAGGGCACACCTGGCTGCCACCTAGTACTGCACTGGTAGCTTTGGAAGCATCTGTGGAACCACAGCAGGGTTAGGAAGATGTAAATGCACCTTTTAGGATTTCCATAAGTTTTTTCCTCATTTGTGGTGCTGTGACTGAGCTCTAAAGGAAAGGAACAACTTCATAATGTAGCTCTTCACACACAAACTGTTTTTTTTACTCTGGTCTTAACAGAACCAGAGGGTGTGACGACTCCTTGGAACGCTGGACCTGGAGCATGGTAACTTCCAAGTACAAAAACCATGGGACTTTTTAAAAGAGGAAGGTGCCTCTTCCAGCTATTCTTCGCCTTTATTAGCCATGATCAAAATCAGCCATGCTTGGAAAACCAAATTCTGATCTCCATCAGCAAAATACGTCTCCAGCTCTCCCCACCAGTGCTTGCAAACGTCCTTGAACAGCCTTTTTTTTACATGGGAATTTTTAAACACTACAAGTGTAATTTCTTATAGGTGATTACTGCCTGCAACACATTTTTGTGAGAGTACCAAGGCATAGGTATTTACAGTGTCCTGAGAAGATGCATCTTCTCTTTTCCCCTGGATTCAACATAACTTTAAGTGCTGGGTTTATGAGTAAGAAGAATATATATGGGTCTTTAACTCTGAACTCTCTAGAGAAATAAAGAAAATCTATTTACAGAGTGCTATGATCCAACCTGGTGAATTTACCTGCTAACAATGTGTTTTCCAGCACGAAATCCCAAACTCAAGTGACCACGGGCAGAAAAGTGATTACTTTCTGCCCACGTAGCATATTGCATAACAGATAAGATATACAATGCCAGAAACTGCAGAGCTAAGGCAAAATGGTAACTATCACCTATGAAGGTAAACTTTGAATCAAAATAACATGAAATAATGGGATGTCGTAAGATGCTGACAGCAGCATGGTCACCTGACAGAGAGCAGCACTCAAAAAAACCCTCTTCTTTTCCAAATGTTACATTTTTGCTGAGGCACGAACATTAAAACTGAGACACTGAACTATGTCTGAAGTGGGAAAGAACCCAAGATTTGGTTTTCCAGATACTTTGATCAAAATGGGTGGGCAAGTAGCTGAGATTCAGTGAGAGGAAAGACTCCCAAATGGCAGGCACATAACCCAGTACTAGAATGCATATATATAAATATATGTATATATAGATACACATATGTATTTTATAACAGACGCAACCCTGTCCAGAAGGCAGGCAGTCTAAAGGAAATACTATCCAAGCTTAATTAGTAGACAAGCTTCTAAATAAATTGCCTCTCTGCCATCAGCATCAGCCAGCAAAGCGAGTGTTGGCGGCCGCGTTCCACAAGCAGGTCGCTTATGCTGCTTCACCAGATAGAACCTTCTGCTGCTAACGTAATTCAAATTCCATTCCCGGAAGGGCAGAAGCCAGACCAGAAGTCTGCAGGTGTAGCAGGGGCTTGTAAGACTTCTACGCTCCTGCAGGAAGTAGCAGAAGTTCCTCAGCTAATGAGCTTGACACGCCCTGCACCGTAGGGGCGAGCCGTGCCGGGACAGCGGTGGTTTGCACTCCGGGCCTTACAAAACGAACCCTCACCCCGCTCCGCCACCCTGCGCGCCCTCGGGCCTGGCCCCGACCGGGGGATGCCCTCACCTCCCCTGTGGTGAGGGAGGGGCGGCCGCTGCTCCTTC
>VZRE01010798.1:332-15149 GCA_013396775.1 Cephalopterus ornatus
CAAGGCCTGGACGTGGCGCTGAGTGCCTGGGGACAGGGTGGGGGTCAGTCACAGCTTGGATCCGTGGATCCGGGAGGGGCTTTTCCGGCCTCGGTGACTCGGGCATTCTGTGGAGGTGTCACCGGCAGCGCGGGCACGGAATAGGGTTGGAAAAGAGCTCCGAGATCAAGTCCAACCTTCGGCCCGACCTCACCGCGGCCGCTCAGTGGGGGCATGTCCCCAAGGGCCACATCCACACCCTTCTGCACACCTCCAGCGACGGTGACTCCACCGGGGCCTGGGCAGCCCCTTCCAGCGCCCGACCACCCTTCCCAGGAAGAAATGCTCCCGATATCCAATTAAACCTCCCCCGGCACAGCTTGAGGCCGTTTCCCCTTGTCCTGTCCCTTTTCCCGGGAGCAGAGCCCCACCGTCCTGTCAGGGAGCTGTGCAGGTGGCACAGGAGCAGCCCAAGCATCCTCCCCTCCAGCAGGACCATCCCCACACACCAGACTCCCTTCCCAAACTGTCTGCAATTCCAGGACCATGGAAGGCTGCCAGGACGAAGAACTATCAGGGGCACTTCTTAATTTGACCTCATTAAGCCCTGCAGAGCATCAGTTGTGCGCATTCCCTGGGAATTCCCAAAATAGCAGCAAGATCCTGGGTTGGTTTCTTGCAACGTTGTCACTCTTCCCAATTCCTGGTCCACAAAATACTTTGTTACCAACTCACCTGTTGGATTTTTACTCCGGAATTTCCTGACAGAGATGAACACCAGAGCGAGTGGCAGCGAAACATCATCCCATTAATCATCTCCAGCATTAAAACACAATTCCTTCACAACCACCAACCCCCCTCTGTAGCACAGGAATTTTCCCAGTAGGGTTTTATAATTTGGGATTTGCAGATCCCACCCTAAAGCATCTGATTTGCAGAGAAATTCTAATTCATGACAAAAAACCACACCCCCCCCCGACGCTTCTGTAGGAAAACAAAGTTTTTTTTCCAAATTCCAAATAATAACAAAAGCGATAAACCGAGGAAGTCCTTGCAGTGAGTTCTTTCAATTTAAATACAAAAACTCTTCCTCAAGTTTCACTCCCTCACCCCCCAGTTCTTCCAGTCACAACACGGAATAAAAAGTGGAAGGACATTTTCAATGAAATCTAAATAATCTGAAAGTGCTTAATGTTAACACTGACCTTAAAATAAACTTATTTTAAAGAGGGCAGATGGTGCCACTGCTGCTTAATTTCAGGGCTTTTGTTTTCAACACCTTCATGTTTTTTTCCGTTTCCTTCATCTGCGTTTGTGAAAAGCTCAGTGGCTGAAGCCTTTGCTTAGTGGGACATAAATGCAAATTCCTGCACAAGCAACTAGGTCTGGAAGCCTACCCTGGAGCCAAAGAATTAAAGGAAAACAGCCAACATTTAATTTGAAAAGTTATTTATTTTGAGAACTTCAGCTTGCATATTGTACAAAAATTTGACAAATTCAACAAAAACAACAACAACAACAAAAAAAAAAAAATCTATAAAATGCTGTGGGGTGTTTTTTTTTTTTTTCCCTAACATATTAACATAATAGTTTTCCAAAGGGTAAGAGTTAAGAAAACCAAAAATAGGCACATTTGTTCCAGTCTGTCTGCAGTAAAGTGTGATTAAAAACATCCCTGTCTTGTTGAGGTATCAAACTGCAAACTTTGGTAATGGTAGAAAAATACAAAAGTGAGCCTTCTCGGTGGCAGGTCCAATACAAAATGGTTCATAAAAAAAGGCCAGAATTGGTTATTTTTCACTTCCAGGTAGAAATGCAATGAAAAAAGTTAAAAACAAAACCAACCTTAATTCACCTATCACTAGGAAACCTGATCCTCTGCAAATCCACACTAATCACACACAGCTACAGTGTTCCATGTTACCAAAGATCGGGCTGGCAAGTTAAAACAATTCAGTGCTTACGAAAAAAGAAAAAAACAAAAGGATCTACATGGTGATTCAGAGCCCAGTCTTCCAGCAAAGGACAAAAGGCACTTAAGAATGGCTTTAGGATATTCCACAATGGCATTTCGGGATAGAGGACAGCGCCTGGCTGAACAAATCCTTCCCTACAACAAGTCCAGTGAGGTAGTACTTCATATTGCTCCAACTACTTGGCTCTAAGCGAGCAGCTTTACGGTTTTGATATACAAAATTCGCAGCAAATGGCTTTTTGTCAAACGTATAAAACCCCAGTTCTTACAAAAAAATAGCGAATACCCACTTGTGGTAACAAAGCCAGGAACCATCTTGTACAAATTGAGTATCAAAATGCTGCCAAGGTGATGCACAAGTCTACCTTGATGGCCAAATCCCCAGACAGTGAAGATTGTTCTAGCAACCAAGCCATTTTTGGAATTAAAAAAAAAATAAAAGGGGGGCATGGGGGGCACTCTGAGAACTTTCCTCATCGTTAGCAGCCTCACCGGAAGCACTTTCAGTCCATTAAGAACAAATAATTCTGTGCTGATGAATGGCAGGTTTGAGGGGAGGAAAAAAAGACAACCAAAAAAAAAAAACCATAAAAAAAAAAAAAGAAAACTTCAACGTTTAGAACGAAAACAAAATCCACGAACGTACAAAAGGATAGTCCTTGGAGTTTATATTTTTAAAAACGAGGAAGACTTCAAACCTTTTTTAGGGGGTCTGGGAGAACACAGACTACTGGTTTTGTTGTTTGTTTTGTTTTTTTTTTCTTTTTTAAATTAAGCCCATGGTAAGTGTGAACCCAAGGAAACGAGAAGTGCTTTTACAGAATCACCGGCCGTTGCCGTAGCCAGGGAAGAGCTGGGTGAGGATGTTCTGCAGGGCCTCGTTCACCTCCATGCTGTAGGTCTTGCCCAGGTCGTAGCGACAGGCAGGGCAGCTGTACACGTCAGCCCTGAAGGATCTGTCCAGACAGTCCTGAGGGACACAAGAATTCCCGGTTAAGGGATGTGTGCTTCCAAGTTTTCAGCTGGGAAAGGCCGAGGTGGAGAGAAAACAGCGCGTGCACCTCGAGCGGCACGTCAGCGTGTTCCAACCACCACCTTCAAAGCTCCCAGGAAGCCAACATCATGCTGGATTCCACATCACCTTTCTCGGAATCAAACCCATCAAAAGCAAAATGGCCAAAAAAATGGTTGCTGGAAGGGATAAAGAAGCAGATAAAGGGAAGAGATCTGTCCCGAAAACAGAGGGGAACGACACAGCAGCTTCTGAAAACTACCGAGGCCAAATGGGAACTGCCTGGGCTGAGATGAACAGATAAAGATGGCACAGAATTGTTTGGGGTGGAAGGGACCTTAAAAGATCATAGAATCATAGAACCACATGGGTTGGAAAGGACCTCTGAGATCACCAAGTCCAACCCTTGATCCACTACCACCAGTTACTAGACTATGGCACTAAGTGCCACATCCTATTCCAGCCCCTGCCACGGGCAGGGACACCTCCCACTATCCCAGGTTGCTCCAACCTGGCCTTGGACACTTCCAGGGATCCAGGGGCAGCCACAACTTCTCTGGGCAACCTGTGCCAGGGCCTCACCACCCTCCCAGCCAAGAATTCCTTCCCCATATCCCATCTAACCCTCCCCTCTGGCAGTGGGAAGCCATTCCCTGTGTCCTGGCACTACATGCCCTTGTCCAAAGTCCCTCTAAACCTGACTAATACTAAAGGACTAATTCCTGGCAAAAACCCCAAACCAACCAAGCCCTCCCCACCCCTCTGTCAAGGCTGAGCTCAGCAGAGCCCAGGTTCCCTCACCTTGCACACGTTGTGTTGGCAGACGGTTGTGACGGGCCGGAACACGACCTCCTGACAGCAGATACACAGGAAGGCCTCTTCCACCTTACTTAGGAATTTCTGGAAAGACAACACTGGAATCAACTTATTGCCACTACCCTCTGAAAGACAGAAAAAAACCAACCCAGAACCCCACCCCACATTAAATGCTAAGGATTACTTCGGTCACAGAAAGTTTTTCTACAAAGCTTAACGTGTAAAAACAGTCACATTAAATGTGCTGAGAATGTCTACACTAAAATAAAACCACTGTAGGTCTAAAGCTGTTTCTTTGATGCAGCCAAGGTTTGTATCTAAGGACAGCACAGCTACAGTTGTTCCTTTATTTCTGGGGATAAAAAGCAGGATATACCGGTCCATCTTTGAGAGCCTCTAGTACTTCATTCCACAGTTTTTCATTGGCTTCATCACTTTTTATAAGAGATTTCTGCTGGGCTGTCAGCTTGTATGGCTCAACTTTAGTTTTCTTTGGAGTCCCTGCTGGAGAGGGGACGAGTTTTTCCTCCCCACCTGAAAGAAAACGCAGTGATCTTTTTTTAACAACCAAATAAAAAACCACCAGGAAAGAGTAATTAAGTAAAACGCACAAAAACCTACAAGGCTTTCTATATCCACTTGCCTACTCCACAAACCTGCTGATTTCCTTTTCCTCTTTCCTTTCCCTGGGGTATCGAACTCGTCCTCTCCACTATTTTCTTTTTCCTTATCTTTATTTGCAACAGCTTCCAAATATCCTTCAGGATACTACAAGGAAACAAAACAAAGAGCATCCAATGCAGACACACCAGTTCAGACTTAACAGACCAATACAGGCCCAAGGCTGACCTCTGGAGAACTGCTCCAGGGGCCGTTTTAATCTATTTTAAGCAATAGATCCCTGCTTTTGTTGAAACACTTATGCAGACTATAGAAATCTTGTACCAAAAAAAAGTGAGTTTTGCCCTTTCAGTCTCCTGATGTATGAAGAAAAACAAAAATCTCACAAGAATGGAAGCATTTGTGCCCCCCTCAGTCTGAATTGTTACATAAGGATGATCCTCAAGAAGAGCACAGAGCAGAAAAATTCCTCCTATCCCTCAAGTTCAGTGTCCAGGTGATGTCCCAAGGGAGTACCTGCATTGTTAAGCCAAGCTTTTTCATCCTGTCCTTTCCCTCTTTGGTCCAAGGAGCAGGTTCTTCATCGTCCCTCCTGAGCAGGTAACGCCACACTAAAAATCCAGATTTCCCTGTCTCGGGCCAGTATTTCACCACCTGGAAAAGTCAGAGCGAGGCCATCACACTCTGTAAAACCCCTTGGCCGAGTTACCTGTTCCTAACTCGGTCAGCGCATTCCCAGACCTCCTTACCTTATAGATCCCATCGTATCTGTTCCCTTCCACGGGGGCGTATTTGCTGTGTTTGCCTCCCTTGACGTTCCTCACCACCCGGACAGGCTTCCCAGCCCTCCAGTCCTTGGCTTCTGCTCCATGCTTGTCGTTGATGGGGGCACTGCAGTTCAGAGCCAGAGCCCTGCAACACGCTCCAGTCAACGCGCTGCATCTACCAGTTTGCCTTAAATAACTACGCTTTGACACAACTTGTGTAACAGCAAGAGCTCTGCAGACAGCAATTAACCCTCCTGATGGGGGGCACTTCTTAATTATTCATGACATTACCCTCATGCACCAGCACAGGACCAGCCCCTCCGCTCAAGCCCAGGATTACTTTTAGATTTACATATGGTCTGGTCTCCCAAGGTGACCATGGGCCGCAAAAGCCTTCGGGAGAGAGCATGAAAACTCCTGCACCGATTTACTACCCTGTGCCTCAAGATTCAGCCAGTATTACATGTGACATTGATACCATTTACAGTTCTGTTCCATTACATAGTGCACTGAGAGAAGCATTTCCATTATCCCACTGATCTGCAGCCTACAGCCCAGCCCAGCCCCAATCTTGACAGTTTTTCCTTGGACACAAACAATTCCTGATGGTGGCAGACTGCCAGGCACCGAGGTCAGGAGGATGGAGCACAAGTGTTGCCAACCTGTTCATGTTGGTGAGTTTTTGATCACAGGACTGTTCTGCCGTGCGTTTGTTCCCAGAGAGGTCCCGCCCTCCGCTCCCTGTGTAGGTGAAGGAATTCCCATGATCCTGAAACGTACATGGATGGTTGGGACACATTCACCAAAATGACTCAATAAAAGCAGAAGAGCAAAATCAAGTGGGTTTAGCAGGGTTTTCTCATGCTTCCCGTGTTTAAGCTCCCAGGTTCAGCCTGTGGTCCTCCCTGAGACTGCCGGGAGAGCAGAGTCAGGGTGACAGGTGGCAGGGTGACAACTGTTGCCTTGTCCCACCCCCGAGCAGTGCCAAGGACCTCTGGGCTGCGCGTGGCTCACACAGGATCTTCTGGAAGTGAAGATCCGGCAGCACAGACCACGAGACTCTGCTCAAACTGTGGGTGCAGTGGAGACCCTGAAAAGGCAGCTGAGGATTCTGAGGTTAAAAGCTGACACAGGGATATTAAACTTAGTTTAGATGGTCCTGTTGCTCAGGTTGTCACGTTTTGCTGTAGTTTTTCCTGGACTAATTTTCTTCTGAAGAAAATAAGTGTCTGATGTGGAGCGTAAAAAGTAACTACGGCCAAGTCTTTGTTTTAACAAGTTAGTTTGGTTCTGGGCATAAATAATCAAAATTTACTTACTATGTCATCTTCATAGCCTCCTGCCAGGACCAAGGAATAGGCCCCATCGTTGCTTCTGCCATGTATCCCTGCAACATGGGGCCTGTGGACTCCGGATTCGCTCACCTGGAAGACCAAAAACAGTTTGCAAGGCTCCAAACAACGTGATCACTCCTTGGCCTTGGAATTGAACTAAATACTATTTCAGACTTGGTTTGAAACTGCTCTCACCACTGTCCTCCAAAAAGCTCCAGGTAGGGGAAAGAAAAATAAAAATGCTTCTAAAAAAATGAGCCATTGTTTCAGTCAACTGAACACGTGGGTAAGTTTTGTGATGTGAATGTAGAAATTTGGATCTTACTGAGACTGCTTATTAAAAAGCTTCAGAGATCTAGGAATAATAGAGATGTTAAATATTTGTATAAAGGGATTGGTTTTGAAAGACTTGTAATAGCAACCTTCAGCTAATGCTTGAAAAAAACATCCATATAGGTCAGTGCTTTTTATTTCCCCAACTTTCTAACAGGATGAGAAACCTTCTTTTTAATATACATAAATATTTCAGAGACTCTTTCCAGGGGAACAGTGAGAGATACTACAGAACTCCAGGACAAACTCCTGGAAATAAATATGTTTGCTTTGGGTTTTTGGAGTTACCAAAAAGAGCACTAAAGAAAAATAAACCAGCCCTTGATAGGCCTGGACAATGCAACATTAGTTATGGAACACTTGATCCAGACAAAGCCAGAATTCTTTCCCTCCTGCACTTACACATCCAGTGACACACACTCCAAGATTAACTGTTTCCTGCAAGAGCTGGATCATTCCCATTTTTCCAATTTTTCAGGCCAGGATTCAGCCTCATACCTGAACTCTGAATTTCCACATGGTGCCAACGGGAATCCCAGGAATTGGTCCATAGTGGTTGGAGGGGACAATGGTGCATTCCTTGGTGCGACCGACACACGCCATGCCCTGGGTTCAGAGAGCAGGACCAATGAGCCAAGAATCCAAAGGAATTTAACAACACACACTGGTCCTGAGAGTAAAACAGCTCTGAACTGACCTTGCCCCAGTCCCTCCGTGAGGATGAGTTGGCAGATGCCATCTTTTGCTTCTTTTTACTTTCTTTTAATCTCTCTCCTGCTAAAACCACCTCACTTGCATCATTTCGACATTCGGGGCAATACCTGAAGTCAATGAAAATTAACAAATAGCAAAGCCTTGAATTAAGAGAATTTCATCAAAGCATACAGAGTTATGTTACAATTTCCCATGTGAAACTGCATAGGACATGGAATGTCTCCATACTGGAATCAGACCTGTATCAGCTACTGTCCTTGCAGCACCTTTTAAGCCACTGCTGATGTGTCAGCAAAACAGCTCTATCATAAAATCATTTGTATAAAATGCTGAAAGGGGGCAGAGGGAATAAACCAGGGTATTTCCCTCTCTACATGCATATTGAAAGGTGTATTTCACTGTCAACATCACTGTATATATTTCATATACAAACCAGCATCTACCACCAGCCCAATCTGATGAGGGGGCCTGGGGACTGCCCGCAGTGATCCATGAGAGCCACTGCACAAGTGAAGCCTCCTGGTATCACATTCTCATTTGGAATTTGGAAGGGACCTTGAAGTTCATCTCATTCCACCCCCTGCCATGGGCAGGGACACCTCCAACTATCCCACATTGCTCCAACCTGGCCTTGGACACTCCCAGGGATGGGGCAGCCACAGCTTCTCTGGGCAACCTGTGCCAGGGCCTCCCCACCCTCCCAGGGAGGAGTTTCTTCCCAACCTGGCCTTAGGCAGGTATACAAAACAGGCATCCGGATCCCAAAACTAGGAAAAGAAGTTGCAAGCCACTGGCTTAAAACCTACTCTCATAAGCTCAAGGAAAGCTATGAAGTCCTATCAAAAAACACCCCAAAACATACAAACACCTGTGCAGTTACAATATTGCCACCGAAGGGCAGCCTCAAGCCCCAGACCTCACTTTCTGCTCCTAATTAGATGGTAACTGTGATACCACACACCTCCCCCCCCAGAACTCACCAGTCCTCATCATCTGGAATGCTGCTGAGGGGAGGGTTGAGGCAGTAGATGTGGAAAGCCATGTCACACTCGTCACACATGAGCTGTTTGTCCGGATCTTGTTTCCCTCCACAGATGTGACAAGCACAGACTCTGCAGGTCTTGTTTGGGTTGTCCTTGCAGGCTTTACACACAGGTCCACTCTGTCCTGTGAGCAGACAGAAAGCGGACTCAGGAAGGGCCAAGATCCAATGGAAATGGTTGAAGGAGGCACAACTAAAACGTGTCTTGAGACTCTCAGACCTTTGATCCTCACAAGGACAATCAGCAGAACATCACAGGGTAATACAGACATGCAAGAGCTCCACAAGACTCACGTTTTGGTGTTCCAGCTGGGATGGGAGAAGCAGTGCCTGGTTCCTCAATTTTATAGATTTCATCCACTAACGTGATTGTGCAGTCATTCAAGGAGTCACCAGCTTCCCTGTAAGGTGAGAAAAGTAAAAGAGATCAGACTGTGAAAGTATCCCACAGCACAAGTTCACAGCTGTGCATGTACCAGATTGCTCTGGTATTAATTTGTATGCTATTACAGAGTATCCCCTTTTGTCTCAGTGAGATTCCAAGCACTTAGAGCATTCCAACTATCATTAGTGACTGTTCTGCTTTCCCCCAAGTATATTCCAGACTGATTCTTCTTGTATTTTATAGTTAAAAAGTCAAAATCCCTGTGGTGAGAGTTAAAAAAAGGAATATTCTGGCAACTCTGTAAGAATTACTTGTAACTTAAAAAAAAAGATATACATTTTTTTCCTGGACATGAAAGTCTCCAGGAGAGAACTGGAGTAACTTTTCATCACCTTTATAAAATGAGGGTTCATTCCACGTTGTCATATCTCCACAAAATATTACACTGCAGTTTTTGTTAAGCCATAATGGACAACTAACAAATAAGCAATTTTTGCTTTGTAGTGAACATGGGGCTTCACATCCTCTCAGCATAAGTGAATCCACGGATCAGCATCCTCTGAGATTCCTTAGAGGGTCCGGTTCCTCAGTGGAAGTTAACCAAAACTGCAGCATGAGGAAGTCAATCACTCAAAAAGGACAGGCCACTTCTCACCTCCCCCCAGCACTTCTGCTGCCCCATTTCATTCAGCAGAGTCACTTCAGACCTCGTGAAAGCTTAAGAAGAGTTGTGGAATTCAATTTATTCCACGTTATGGATTTGCTTACCCAAGCAGTATCTTTGCGTTGATCTCCCTGGTCATTTTTGTTTCCCTCTTCTGCAGGATCTCAGCATCATACCAAAAGCCCCTCTCTTTTGGTTCATCAGGGTTGTAGTTGACCATCACCACCTGTCCTACTTCCAGCTGGTGCCACTTCAAAATAGTCCGTGCCCGGGCCCGAACGTTACTGGAGCTCATCTGCACCACTCCATTCTCTGGATAACTTGGAGGGAGGGATGGAGGGACAGAGAAGGAAAATCAGATTCAACATCAGTTTGAGAAGTGATAGATTTTATCCAGGCAGGTCGATTTTGCTGTGCAACACAAGAATAACAGCAAGAATAAAATCTCCTTCTCCCTCACAGACACAGCCAGGACCAACCAGACTAACATTGCTACTCATGCATCCCATTTAATTTGGATAGCAGCATTTCATATTTCCAAAGAAATGATTCCAGCCCCCTGGGAACTCCAACTGTAAAACAACCTTACAGTGACATAATCACTGGTTTACCTTGTGGATCTCTACACTAAAATTCCCCATCAACCTCGTGACCAAAATGACTTTGTCAGTCAAGAAGGCAACCAAACTCACTCGTCATATTTCACATGATATATCACATCTTCCTCAGGGACGGCTGGGGGCCGGTCAGGATCTGTGCAACTCTCAGCTGCTTCCCTGGTAGGTTTTTTCCTGGTCACATTTACAACCTGGGCTTCAAACCACGCTCCCATGTCCGTGTCCCGGGCGTCGACCAAGTCGTTGATCTACACAGAGCAAAGAATGCAGTTCAGCAAAGTGGATTTTCAGATTAACCATTCATTTCCAAACCCACTTGAAGCTTTAATCATCTCAAGAACTTCAGTGTTATCAAGATGTTTACAGATCGTCTTAAAAATTAACGTTTCCTTCGCTTTCCTGATTCTGTGCAGCCCTCCAGTCTGCTCGGGTTGAACTTAAAAGATTATAAATCCATTTTACACCACCAGTCTTAGCAAGCACAAACCATTCTTGGTTAGTCTATAGCAGACTTTCCAACTGTCTTGCTCGTAGTCTGGCAAAGACATCACTAGATCTGTAATAAAATCCATTGAAACGCACAAGTAAAATGATTCTGAACAGCTGCTTGAAATTTTCTTTTGTTCATTCAAGAAAGTTTCAGCTTTGACAGATGTAGTGACTCCAAGCAAAAATATTGGGAAAATTTCTAAAAATCAAACCAGGCACTCTGAATGGCTTTTTGGGTTTTTTATAATCAATTAATGTATTGTAGTTTTAGTTCAAAGGATAAAATGAATAAATTAAAAATTTTGACCTACAACATGTTGCATTTTGTGGGTTTGTGGGTTGGTTGGTATTTTTGTCTTTGTTGCTGGAGTGTTTAAGAGAAGACAAAAAAAAAGGAACTACCCACACAATTGGGGCATAAAGAATTTTCAGAAATTCTCACCCACAGAGGAACAATTCCCACCCAAGGGGAGGTTTTTAAGGAATCTCAGTTTTTTGGATGACTCACCTTATAGAGGCCGAAGACGGGGTGGGTCCAGTCGGGCTGTGCTGCTGTGCTGGGCTGTCCCTCCAGTTCCAGGGCACCCTCTCCGTTGTGGGAGCTCTTGTCAGAGTCGCTTTGGCCGGAGCCGCAGCCAGAGTCCGTGTCGGAGAGCTCAGAATCCTTCTCCTTGCTCACAGCAGGAAGCACTGCTGGGCTTTGTCTGACCAGGAGCTGAACAATATCATTCAGTCCCACGCTGTAATCGAAAAGGGAGTGACCATCTTCCATCTGCAGGGAAAGCACCAAACCAGCTGGTTACTCCCTTCACCCCGCTCCAAACCTTCCTGCTGAAATGGTCTCTACGTGCCAAGAAAGACCACGTGGCTTTAAAGCCATTAACAGTCACTCACTGGGCAGCTCCTCACCATCACACTTACTGTTACATTGTTATTCTTACTATTTTATTACTATTTTTCTTACTTTTTTTCAGTGGCCCCACGACCTGCAAGAACAAGGTTTCCAGGCTGCGTGGACTTGTTAATCAGACTAAGCCACAGCCACTAAGACATCTGAGAGGTTTCGCAGCACATTCCCTAGAAATATCACTTCTGGGAAGAAGAACTTAAAGAATTACAGATCATCCAAACATCCCCATCAGGATCTGGTGATAATTACATGTTACCTACAAATTAAAAAAGGAATTATTTCGTCCTTAACTCAGAGACATCCTGAAGGCTAACACAATATGGTCTTCATATTGTAATTGTGTATGATCCAGATTGTCACACCATCTCCACTAATTGTGGCATTGAGTAGAAGCCAAAGAGTTAATCACCCACTTTTCTGCAGGCCAACACACAATTTTTCCATTGAAAGTAAAATCAAAAAAGGCCCAATTCAACTTGAAACCACCTAATTTCTCTTTAGCGCGTCCTAATTTCACAACCTCTGCAATTTTGAGAGTTTATTTGGCGAGTCTGGTATTGGATGTAGTCAAATCAAGACCCTGCCCCTGCAAAAGGAGAAGTGCAGAGGCACAAATAGGTCTCTCGAGCACCTCTCAAGAGCTCTAAGGAGCACAGCCATTTCAGGGTTAACACGTAAGAGTGGAGCCCTCGGAGCAGCCAGAAGTTCAGACGAGCTTCCCCACATATTTAAGGTCTGACTAAGAAATTGTACAGGAAATGATCGTCCCCTTCCAGCCCAAACCACCAGAAAAAGCAATCCCTGGAGCTTTGTTCTCTATCAGGGGGGAAGCAGAGCAAAACCACAAAAATTTACACTTCACAGGAATCACCATGATAATTCAATTTCGATTTATGGCATCGAAAGCCTACGGAACAATCCCTGGAAATCTGACTGCACAGGAAGCGATCCGGGCTTTTTCTGGTTTAGGGATGAAAAACCTCCACGAGAACACACCAGAAATGGGTTGTTTCTTCTTAGCCAAGAGATGTGTCACAGACACGGGAACAACATCGGCACGGGGCACGGGTGACAACAGGTGCAAACTGAAACGGGAGAGCAAGGCACAGGAACGGGGCAGGAAACCACAGAGGAGTTCAAAGGACAGTGGGAAAGAAGCACCAGCAACTGAAGACTGAAGACAAACCTCCAAAGGGGAAAGGCTTTAACTGACAACTCATTTTCTAACCCTATTTAAAAGTTTGTTATTAAAACTGAACGCATCCCGGGATTCCAAAAGCCAGACGAAGCACAATGAGTGCAGCGGGGACAAGGACTAAGAGAGGTTGGACCGCGCTGGGGAAACCTTTGTGCCTGAACTAGGAACTACTGGAACTGCACAAGGAGGAAATTCTCTTTGTAGGGCAAGTGCATCCTGCCTGGAAACTCACCCCTGCTACTGAAAATGGGTTTATCTGCACTGATTTCAGCGCAAGGCTGACAGCTGGCACCTACCCTGGACCTACCCCCCCACCTTATCACTTGATTTACAACACAAACAGGTGATTAATGCACCCGAATCTACCTGAACCCAGCAGAAAGGTGGGTTAAACCCAACCAGTCCTTCAGAGACGTCACATCTTTCCACAAGCCTCTTTTCACGCTGCAACTGGTGCCTTTAGCTTGTTAAATTACAGCTAGTCCAGGTGCATTCCCACATCCTACAGTCACAGCTGCTAACTACAACCTACAGGTATCCCAGGTCGGCCAAAAACGGAGGGAAAGGTGGAAAAAGCCACTTAAAGAAGTTCTCCATCTCCAGCCAAGTCGGAATTTCGAGCGCTCTTTCTGCAATTAAAGCCTTTGATCAGCCAAGCCCCAGCTCAGAAGTTTCTCTGGCACGAAGGTCCTGCCGCACAGGACGAAGCAGGATATGGAAAGCGTATTTGAAAACAGTTTCAGATGACTTTAATAATAATTTAGGGATTTTTTTGAACTCCCAGGGAGGAGAGCAGTTGTACAGCAAATATATTGTTGAGAAGATAATGCTGCTCAGGTGTTCTGTAGCCGGTGAGATTTTGGTGCCAGAGCTGAAGGACATCAAAATCACGAGCCGCTTCTCCCAATTTACAAAGAAAAGCGGGATTTTTACGGCAAAACCGGCGAGACTGGGAAATTTTAAGCACTCCGAAGACAAAAAAAAATAAAAAAGAAGGCCCGGTAATGTTCAGACGTTTTGCAAAGGGCGATGTCAAGGCAGGAAAGCAACACGTTAGATGGAAAATGATTGGGAAAAAACTGGAAATAAAGCTCTCAGCGCAACCCCAGGGCAGGAGCAGGGCAGGGAATCACTAGATGGCAGCAGAACACCCCATTTCCACGCCAGGGAAAAGAGATCAGTGAACCACAAATAAAGAAATTTAAGGCAAGTAAATTAATGAAAAATAAATAAGTTAATTAAGAGTAAAGGAAATAAAAATAAATAAAAATGAAGTGAGTTAATCGCGAATAAATCAAAATAAGGGGAGAAATGAAAGATAAAGGAATCATAAAGGAAATCAAAAAGAAAGAAATTAGGAAGAAATTAAATGGTAAGAAATTAAATTGAAAGAGATTAAATAGAAATTAAATAGAAGCAATAAGTGAAAAATAAGTGAATGAAAATAAGTTTTAAAAATAAACTAAAAATAGAATAAATATTACACAAAGAAAAATGGAAACAAATAAAGATTTAAACAAATACATTTAAAACTAATAAAAATGAAAACAAAAACAAACAAATAAAATTAAAGCAAATAAATATTAAAAATAAAAATGGAAAACAAATAAAATGAAAACAAATAAAAATTAAACAAATAAAAATTAAAACAAACAAATATTAAAACAAATAAAAATGAAAGCAAATAAAAATTAAGATAAATAAATTTAAACCAAATAAAAATTAAAAACAAATAAAAATGAAAGCAAATAAAAAATTAAAAACAAATAAAAATGAAAGCAAATAAAAATTAAAAACAAATAAATTTAAAGCAAATAAAAATTAAAACAAATAAATTTAAAACAAATAAAAATTAAAAAAACAAATTAAAATGAAAGCAAATAAAAATTAAACAAATAAAAGTTAAATAAGTAAAAATTAAATAAATAAAAGTTAAATAAATAAAAATTAAATAAATAAAA
>VZRE01010806.1:0-13894 GCA_013396775.1 Cephalopterus ornatus
CTTTCTCTCCTTTCTTCCTTTCTTCCTTTGTCTCCTTCTCTCCTTCTCTCTTTCTTTCTCTCATTCTCCTTCCTTCCCTCTCTCCTTCCCTCCCTCCCTCCCTTTCTTTCTCTCTGTTTTTAGGAGGTAGGACTTCAGTAAGAACAGAAACCTATCTTGGTTTTCTGGCTCATATCTCTTGGATCGCATCTAACTTGTTAGATCAAGCCATAACAATATTTAAAGAGAAAACTCATGGAGTTCTTACATCAAGGAACTGGCATGTTAGGGGCAGGATGAGCTTGGGGGATGTCCAGTCTTGACATCATGGTTTAAAGTGGATATGGTCCATCTGATAAAGAGCAGAGGCAACTTTGCACCAAAGCATTCACCACAAATTGAAGTCCAAGATAAAGTGAAGAGCACGCTTGTCCATTTATGTTGCTGGGATTTCACATCTCTCTTCCTCTCCCTCTTTCAGCCATACACAGGCGTACCAATAGAGGGGTAAACTTTGAATGAAATATTTTGCACATCTCTACCACGGCATTACATCCCGCTGGCCATGTCTTGACAGGCTGCATCAGTCAATAACAATGTAATATTAAAGGGTAACGACACAGCCATGCAGAGTAATGAGAGAAAGCAATTTCTCTCACTATTTATCCATTTACCAGTCGACTGAATTCATCATGTCAAAAACACAGGGAGTGGGATAAGTCCGTGAGAGGCTAACACGTGTGCCTATTGTGTAGTGGTTCTGCTCAGCTAGCTGACAAAAAAGTCTAAGCAAACATATTAAGTGTGAAGACAGAGCAGAGAGAGGAAACAAGTCTGGACACGAACTTGGAGAGTGGAAAAAATATTATTAAGAAATAAGGAGATGAAAGAAGGTAAAAGAATGCAGTTTGGGTCCATGCAGTGAGCATTAGTTGACACATGTGTGCTGTTTCAGCAGAGTAATTAATACAGGTGTGTCTATTACTATAGACTCTCTCAAGAGAGCAACTCCACTTTGCAATTCTTCCTCTGAGAGTCTCTATAGGCTCAGAAAACATCTGTGGTTCTCACAAGCTGGCCCCAGAGAAGATTAGGATGGACAAACTTTATTTACAATCAGGCAGAAAGTAAAACCCAGATAAATCCTTAGATTAAGCATAACGAGGACCAGACCTGCATTCCCTCTTTGAGAAACAGGGGAAGGCTTGGATCTTCCACAAGTAAAGCTTGAAAACCAGATGCGTCCAGGAAAATTGCATTTGGAAGAAGTGGGAGACAGATTTTATGCATAAGTTGGTAAGAAATTCCCAGGAATTCCAGGAAGCAGGGAGTCTTCCAGCAGTACAGTCACTATTTTGGCTTATTCCACCAGGTAATTTTAGGCTGATGTGACGGGGCCTTTCCACACCTTCATTGCCTCTGATATCCACTTATAGGTATCAATATTCCCTCCTCTGATAAGCAAATTAAATGTACCTTTCTAACACAGCTCCTCCTATTTGCAAAGAAACTGACAAAGCAGACCCTGCAAAAGTTGCATAGATCTTGAAGCAGCCCATTAGAAAGAAAGGTGGCAAAGTCTTCATCCAGCTGATTGTCACCCAACTGAGAGTCTGGCTTTACTAAACCACAGACATCCTGCACAAGCTGCACACACACGGGAAAAAGGAAAATACATACCAAATCCCAAAAGCAGTCACATGTGAGGTGCTGCTCTAAAATACTGTGCTCGAGTAACTGCACAAGGCTGTGGGAGAAGGACAAGGTGGAGAGAGGAGTTAATATTATTGAGACTCCAGCAAAGATGGGTACTCACAGGTCTTGTGCCAGGGAGGTGTGGAACTCAGGGCATGGAGAAAGGAGAGGGATGAGGAGGTAGAGAAGTATTTTTTCTTTTTATTTTCTTTTCGCAGAGCTGTTTGTAGGTATAATCCTACAACTGCAGAGTGTAAATCCTACAGAAGCCCAAGTGATTATTGCAGCTGGAGGCTCTGGGTGGTTTTGTAACCTCCCTGCTCTGCTTCAGCTGCTGAAAACCAGGAGGAGAAGGAAGGGAAGAAAGGGAGGGGAAAGGGGGAGAGTTGGCCTCTAGCAAAAATCCTGATCCAAAAGCCCAACTATTTTCACAGCACTTAATGCCTCATGAATGCTGTCCAAAAGTGGGAAGGAGGCACTGACTTCTGGGCTGCATGAAAAAAAGTGCGATCAGCAGGTTGAGAGAGGTTATCCTCCCCCTCTGCACTTGTGAGACTCCACCTGAAGTGCTGCACCCAGCTCTGGGGCTCTCAGCACAGGAAAGACCTGTCATGGCAGGTCCAGAGGAGGACCATAAAGTTGATCAGAGGGTTGGAGCACCTCTGCTATGGAGACAGGCTGAGAGAGTTAAGGTTGTTCAGCCAGGAGAAGAGAAGGCTCTGGGGTGACCTTCCCAAACTATTCTGTGATTCTATGATTTCTCCAAAACTTCTTTCCTCTCATGATGTCCCTCTATACTGAGTATGTAGGAAAATGATATGTGATGTGGTACAGCACTGAATGCTGATATAATGTCCCAGACTGCTGTCAGCAGGAGCTGGCTGCAGTGTTTAACTCCAGCTGTCCTACCTTACAAGCATGCCCACCTGGGACACAGCAGCACTCTTGCCTGCAGCACGGCCAGGCTGGGACTAGCTTGCGCCTTGCCATGAAGCCTTGACAACTTTGGTGAACTGTGTTATAGCCTAGATGGGGAGTCTGCCCAGGCAGATCAACCAGTCTGTTAGATACATTAAGCCACATTCAGGAGTCAAATGGTTCCTTCTGGCCTAATACTTTCCAACCTCAATCACGCACACATTTAAAATTGTTTTATTTCCATTTTCCTTTCTTTTTCCTTCATTGAGATCAATGGAATACTTGCTCGTAGAGTGTCCCCAGCTGCTTGACCACACAAGGGCCCCTCTGCTGTTCTCTCTGGTTGCTTTGGTGGAGCTTCCAAAGGAAGACAGGGGATATATGAGCGGAGGGAGGACATATTTTTGTTGGTGGAGTGTGGTGATTTCTTCAAGTGATGCAAATGAAGAACGCAGAAGCAGTGTTCTGCCAGCAGGCTGCATGCAGGGCAGTGTTTTGCCTCTGGTGTGGTGCCAACTTGGAGACGAGGGGACGTGAGCATATCCCTGCAGTCTCCTCAGCTAAATGGTCTGCTCATGCCCTGAGATGTGTCTGTACAGCACCTAACCCAGTGGGGCTTCTAACTGTGACCATAATAGAAATAACACACAGTAATAAAGTAGATAGACAGTAAAGCTGTCTTCTGTAATGTTATTCTCCAGGTGAAATGAGATGCCAAAAACGAACAAACAGCCTCCAAATGATATTAAAATGTCTTTCACTTTTAATAATTTAAGGGACGTACTAGTGAGAAAGATAAGGAAACTTTAAAATATTTCATTTTTCAGGCTGATGATCTCTTCCTCACACTCTCTCCTGTCTGATCCGCTGAGGACTCATTGACATATCCTGAGCTGAAGCAGAGCATTTTAATAAGTTATTGGGACAGAAAGTTTTCCTCTTTATTTTATTTACTAAGTTTGCCTTTAGAAAAAACAGCTTAGTTTTGGGGATTTTTCTTCTATAAAGAAATTTCCTTCCTCTTTTCCTCCCTCCCTCTCTCCTTCCATTCTTCATCCCTTCCTCCCATCCTTTTTTTTGCTCCCTTACCTCCATGCCCTCCACCCCCTCCCTCCTTCCATCTCTCTTTCTCCCTCTCTCTCTTTCTTTCTCTCATTCTTTTTCCTGATTCAAAAAAGCCCTAGACTGTCTCCTTGAGTGTTAAGGACAAACTGGCAATAATTTATGTTATAGCGTGATATGAAAAAAATTACATTACACTATAAATTATAATATGAAGGGTGAAATGCCAGGAAGGATGCCAAATGCTCGTGGAAGTCCCATTAGACAACAGAGTTCTATTGCTTACCACTCCCCGCAGAAATCTTAGAAGGTTTGCATGAAACTGTTTGCTGTGAAAGGAGAAAGGCTGGAGGGGGGGAGAAGAAGAAATATAATATAAAAGATAAAATATATAATCAGTCAACTGGAAATAGGAAATTTTTACTAATGCCTAAAAAGGAAGGTGACTTTTGTATAGAGCTATAGCAATTACAAATCTGGTCAGCTGGGATAATGGTGCCTCAAGCTGGAACAGAGGCTGTGGAGAGGCGATGTTACGGGTGTGTGTATAGTGCTGTTGTCTGAGAGACTCTTGGATTTTACCCTCCCAGTCAAGTCCCTGTGGAAGTGACAGAGGTTCCATGGGTTTTCAGGTATCCCTGTTTATTGCTGTAGGCCCAGAAGGCTGTTTGAGGATGTGCCAGAGGTTGTCTTAAACTACACCACTCTTGAGTGCTTGTTGTCTAAGAACAGGGGTAACTTAAAAAGGGCTGTTGCAGAAAAATGGCACCAAGGGCAAGTAAGTGTGGAGCCCATCTCTGACCTTGTGGTGTTCATGGAGTTAGATGGCTGGAAGGGCACAGGAGAAGGGTGATTTCATTCTTGTTGGTACACAACTTCTCTTAACATTCACCACTTGAGACAGACCTGTGGAGTCATCCTCATCTCCCAATGTACTGGCTATCTCCTGACTATTATTTAATTGAGGCCAGCTAAAGATCTTCATATGCTGTCCATTCCACTGGATCTTAGCCTGTGTCCTTCTCCTTCTTAGATATGATGGCATCAAAAATAGAAATTGGAACAAATGGACTGTTTTGTGCAACAGGCTCTACGTTGTCAGAAAGACAATTTACCCTGGGGTAGAACGGATGGTGAAGCTGCTGTTTCATTACTGTCTGTTGTCTGGTGAAAATAACTATTTGAATCCAAGACTATCAGTCAGGTTTTATAACACTGCAGTGTTAGTAGAGAAGCTAGAGTCCTTTCTGGAAGATCAGGCAATGAAACAGGATGAGTTCATTTTAAGAAAGGGAATATTTTTGTGGTGGACATGAGAAAATGTCTGTTTTACTTTAAAGATAAAAGAAATACAAGGAAAAAAACTCCCACAGATTATTAATTTATTTTCAAAAAAACTAGAAAAGCTAAAACCATACCAAACATCCCAATCAATGGAGAGAAAAGCAGCTTTGAGTGCCTTATTGAACTGACCTACAGAAAAAGCTTCAGAGTTTCAAGCCCAAACAAGTCCCTGATAAAATGTGAAATGCAATGGAAAAATCATTTAGGGGAAACAACAGAGAAGCTGATTTTGCTCTAGTTTTACAGGTCGGTTCAATAAAGGTTCCTGAACTCTCTTTTCTGTGTAATTCTAAAGAAGGGTCATTTAATTAATATATTTATCTGCTGGAAGGAAAAAAAAGAGAATAAGGGAGGGAGAAAAACAATCTTAAAACAAAGACTATTTCACACTGAGCATTGCATGTTTTGGTTGAGTTTGTCTAGCACATGAGCTCTCTGGGTACCCACAACCTTTCCTTCCACATGGTTGCTCTCTTAGCTTCATGCTGTAATTTGGTGTATAAATTATCACAAAAATGATGGAATCTAGAGAGGAAAAACACATCCAAGCACATTTCTTACTCATATATTTCTTCTTTAGCTCCCTGTGATTCATTTACTGCACTTTCAACCAGCCCTCCTGGTTTTATGAAAAGTTGAAAGACAGTGCGAGTATTTTATTATCTCACTGCCAGCCTCCAGAAGAGTATCTGGCAGTGCTCAGGATACCATCTGCAGTGGAACTTGTGAATGTAAAAGTGTGGGGCTAAGTCCTCGGCTCTGCAACATCACTTATCCCCTGCCCCTGCCGTTGCTGTGCGTCCTCCCAGGCATGGCACAGCTGCGCAAACCTCAGCGTGCCGCACGCTCCCAGTGGCCTCTGGTGGAAACACCTCAGGCTGGAGCTGTCTCACCAGCTCTTGACAGCTCTATTTCTCATGCAAGCAGGGCTGCTGAAGGGGGCATGCAGCAAAAGAGTTCATCCTCCCCTAAGTTTGAGGAGTCTATGCCCATCTCTCAGTGTTTAGCCCAGGGCACTAAATGGGTGAGTTTGGTGGCAAAGACCTTGTGTCTGCAGAAGACCTTTATTAACCGGGACACTAGAGCCTCATAAGTCTGTAGGTCTGGTCCTGCCTCAAAGAGACAAAAACTTTGTGCAGACTCAAGTCACCTAAGAGAGCACCCTGTGCAGTACCTTCTGAGCTATCTAGACCACTGGTTAGGAGCTGCAGTAATAATCATAAACAGTAAGGTTTTCTGTGCAAGAGGAGGGCAAAACCACTTCGAATAGTGTGTGGGCCCTCTAGTGGTGCTCTCCACTTGAGAGCCATGTTGGTGAAGGCAGCAGTGCATCTGGAGCTGGGACTGGTATGTATGTGTGCAGGTTATAAACAGAGTTATTGTTGCCACCTGTGTTCTTATGGCTTTTCCATGTTATTTTTCTATCACTGAAAGATGGAGACCACTTCCCCCTGCTTCCTTCCTAACAGCGCTTGCATTAAAAGGGTGTTCTATGCACAGGGAGTAGAAGGGTTAACAGAAAAACTTTTTAAGGTGAGAGGGAGAGTTAAGCCTTCATGCTCTTGGGAAATTGAACTGTGGAGAATTGTGGGAAAATGCTTTCTTCCCTCACCCCACCACAATGTAGTCTGTCTCAAAAAAAAAAAAAAAGGCAAAAACAAACAAGAAAAAAAAAAACCTGTAATATTTTTTTTTTCATGTTCTTTCAAATATCACTTCTGCTTGTCACAATATTTATAAAAACCCTCTTGCTATCTCAGGCTCCACAGCCTTTGGCTCAGGTTCCTGCTTATGCAAAACAGGGTCATAAACATGTCACCACGTATTTGATAAATCCATCTTCCTCTTGTCATTGTCACCAAGAAGCTGAGATGACGGGAGATTACTCCGTCAAATCGCCGTGGAAACGCCTGCAGAGTTTATGAATTTTCATAGGATGTAAGTCCTCTTTGATGGGAAGTGGGGCCCAGTGAAAGCTTGCTATTTTTAAGGAAAACTGCATACATCCGTATGTCTTCATCGGTGTGTGGGAATATACTGTATGGCCAAAACTTTACCTACCATAGATTAGGAGTTATGCCAATGCATCCCACTTGAGACCATCGTTGTGAATTTGTGCCTATTTTGTCGTATCCATTTCTCTTTCTGTGACCCCAATTCACATTTATATTAAGACTCCCCTAAGCCATACTGGATGTGTAAAAGAGATGTTAAATAAGTGCAAATGCCATTAGAGTGTATTTACTGATCTAAGATATTTCCTGTGAGCATTTTCATTACTACATTTTGACATGCTTGTCTCTGCCCTCGCCTACTCCTTTTTCTGCAATCTAGTGAAGAAACCAACCCATCTTCAGTGAGAATTGCCTCTATGTCAGGGTTCAAAGGCCAGCTGGGTTTCTCTTTCTGTAGCAAAGCTTAAAAGCAAACATATTTCACAGTTTTCCATATAGGAGAAGTGTCCTTTTGTCATTCCTCACTAGAGTTAAAAAAAGGTTGACAGTATTATGGTCAAATTTTAGCAAAATAGGAGCAAATCAATGAATAACGATGTTAACCTTCAGGTATGAAGCTCAGTCGAGCAAGGTGCTGAGCTCTGCTGAGAAACCAAGAGGAGCTTTGGTGTGGCAGCACAACACTCAGTACAGGACGCAGCTCCCCTCCCAGAGGATGTCAGTGCATCACAGTAAATGGCCAGCTGGTGGACACAAACCAGAGGGATCCGGCTGCCTCTTTGTAGGATAAAGAGATATTAACTGAAATGTCATAGAGAAATCACTGAACTGTTAGTGAGAAGAGAAATCCAAAGGTCTCTGGTCCAGCCTCTCCTTCAAATCAGTGCTGATACTTACACATAGTCAGAGTAGCAGTCTTGATCCATCTGAGCCTCAAGAGTATATGGTGGGATTCACAGACCTCATGGGTGTTTTCCAGGAATTCAATACAGTCAGGAACATGAGACCCTATCCCTTGCCTCCCTTGGCATGCTGGAGAGGGGGAGCATGTCTGTTCATAAGCCCAAGGGGACCTCAGGCCTCAAGGTCATGCAGTGTAGCCATGCTTAAAGCATTGCACAGGTCACTCATAAGCTGAACTGCTGCCTGCAGTGCAGAAGTCCAGCCTATGTGGCCTATGTAGCTAAGTTTACTGGTACCACTGGAAGCTGAAGTTCTGCAAAAACACAGAGCTCAGGACAGATTAACACCTGGTGACTCCTTCAGCTGTTCAATGGGATTTTTTGCAACTTCCCACTACCGTTCATGCTGCTGCAATTGAACAGCTAATGCCCAACCTGGGCTAGCTTACAGCTAGCTCAGCTATGTAGATTTTCTTTGTAAGTTTAGTTTTTATTTATGACCTATGGTAATGTCTCCTATGATCCCAGAGCCTTCTCTTTGCATTAAAGTTGTTTTGCCTTACCTTTCCAGCATGTTCAAGTAGTTCAGCCTCCTGCTGAGTTTTTGTTGCTTAACCCCAGTCAGCAGCTCATTCCCATACAGCTGCTCACTCACTCCCTGCCAGTGGGATGAAGGAGAGAATCAGAAGAGTAAAAGTGAGAAAACTCATGGGTTGAGATAAAGACAGTTTAATAAATAAAGCAAAAGGTACACACAGAAGCAAAGCAAAACAAGAAATTCACCTAGCACTCTCATGGACAGACAGGTGTTCAGTCATCTCCACAAAAGCAGGGCTCCGTCACGTGTAATGCTGACCTGGAAAGAAAAATATCATCACCCACAATGTGCCCCCTTCCTTCTTCTTCCCTCAGCTTTATAAGCTGAGCATGAGGTCATATGGTATGGAATATCCCTTGGGTCAGTTGGGGTCAGCTGTCCCAGCTGTGTCCCCCGTCAGCTTCTTGTGTACCCCCAGAAACCTCTCTGGAAGCAGAAAAGGGCTCAATGCTGTGCAGTGCTTATACAGTAATAACTAAAACATCCCTGTATTCTCAATGCCAAGTATTTTCTAGAAACTTCTGACCACTTCTTATTTTTCTTTTGGGGTGAGGGCACACAGCATAAAGAAGTCTAAAAAAAGCAGGAACATAGCCTTGATTTGGTAATTTAAAATTTTCTGCTTTACAATGAAGGCTGTGATTCTGTCTCATTGTTTTCCAAGCAAACAGCAGCTTATTCTTCTGAAACTTAACATTCTTACTTTTACAGAAGGAAAGAAATTTTCAGGGAATTTACAAGAGGAACCTGTTGATTAGCTTATAAGTTAAAATTAATTAAAAATTGGATTCTTTAAGAAATGTAATGTCTGTGCTCACATTCTCTTCATCCAAATGATGTCAATAGGAGAATAGCTCAGACTTCAAACTTTCTGTATAGTTGCAGTTAATTGAATTCTTATGCTTGGGGTATTCTTGAAGAAATTAGGAAGTAATTAGGCTATGCTATTAACAATTGTATCTAATTGATCTGATTATATAGCCAACAAACAGGCCAAGGTCAACAGCTTATTCAGCTCTTAAGCCTGATGTGTTCTCAGAGATGATGCTCCATTCCCTCCTCTGTCATGGATTTGCTTGCTGGAGTTCTGCTGGCTGCTCTGCTCAGAGTTATGGCTTTTTTTTTCATGTCAAATCTATCTTTTGTCATAAAAAGACAGCGCTGCATGCCAGGTTGGGCATCTGTGCTTGGGAGACTTAATATGGCCTTGTACCTCAGTAGGCAGTACTGCTTCAGCTCCTCAGCTCTACCCACACACAGTAGGTTATTCCACAGCAGGTTATCCCACAGCCCCTTTGGGAAGCTCTGAACCAGATCCCTGCTCATAGGGCTAAACCAAGTAGGCAACTCCTAATGCATAAACAAATTCTGTGAGTGGAAATGGATGTATGTCCCAGGCCTTCAGTTGCTGCTAACACATGTTACCCAGCCACTAAAAAGGCATCCAAAAAGTAAAGGCTAAATTCAGTGGTAGAGTTTGGCTGCTTGCATGGCTGTAGCTCTGAGCAGCAGTTACAAATCCAGTTTAACAGGCCAGCGCTCTGACTCTTTGCATTGATCCAACACACTGGTGGATTTGTTCTTAAAGAATGAAGTCAAAAATCCCTTTGGCTTTGCCAGGGTCTGGCTTTCACCCTGCAGAGCTACAAATCAATAGAAGCAATGGAAGGCAGAACTCACTGTAAATGCCTCTGAAAGGGAAGGTATGGAAAATGCAATTACCCAGAGAAGGAAATAATAAGACAAACTTTTTTTATTTGCCCTTTTTTTTTCCATCTCCTTTTCCTTTCTTGGTGGAGAGTGTTATTGCAGGAACAGTGAAGAAAAAGCATTTTGAGCATTTTGGAATTCTTCTAAGCTAAATACAGGAAATTTAATTACAGACAAAACTACAAAGATGCAGATGTGTAACAACATAGTACTTTTCAGAAACTCCATTATTAGAAAAAAGTATGTATCTATAAAAATATGTATCCTAATGTGGGATTAGAAGAACATGACTCAGTTACTTCATGGTGCCACTGATAACCAAGCACCAGTGTTAGTAGTGGGTGTTGTCTTCAGATGCCTTAAAAATTAATTGCTACCAGTGTTGTGATGGCACCCCTTAAAGAATATTAATGTGAAGTTTCATATAAGAACGTATGTATTCATATATATATATTCTCGTATATATACTCTTAACTTTTAAAATAATTTTAGTAGGGATCTTGGTTTCTTGGGTGCTGCTCTGCTTTGCCTATGTACACAGATTGCAGTCAGCTGCTTTGGTGTTCCTGCTCTTCACTCAGGGGTATCTCTTCTTTGGTCCCTCTGGAAAAGGAAAGAGCATGGGACACTGTTTTCTCCACATATATAGCTTGGTTCCTGTGTTTTAAATGCGGCTACCTCTGGGGTTAAACACGACAGCATTTTAATAACTTTCAGTCGTGAAGGATAGCTTCTGCAAGTCAAACTGATTGAGGGCTATCTGACAAGGGGAAGGAGGAATCAAACACCATGAATTATAGATGGCAATCTGTCTATTTTACCATTACATATCCACAGTAGGAGCAGATTCATTCCTCTTGCACCTCCCATTGTGCAGTCATCCCCATTGTGCATTCATTTCCATTGTTTCTCCTTCCATGCATTGTACATTCAGACCCTGTCTCAACTGTACATTCAAGCTCTGCTGCAGGAGATCCATCCATGGGCTCAGCTGTTTCACAAACAGATCTAATAGCTGTAGTGTGCTCAGATGAGCATGATGGGTAATAGCAGAGCAGATTGAACTATATTGTCCCAGGAGTTCATATATTTTTATACACTCGTAGGGTACACATCATCTTGCTATGACAATGAGGCTAAGTCAAGCATCTCGGGAGCGCAATAAAGCAGATTACAATACCATTCTTTCACTCATTTTCAGTACACTTCCCCTCCCACTTTCTTTTAACGACGTTAATCAATGCCAGGCTGCTTTACACGCAATTCCCAAATCATGGCTTTCTCTATGTTCTCCCTACTTCCCTCCCAAAAAATACTTAGCTCTGATCCCTCCTGAAACAGGCTTCCATGGAGATAAAACTAAGAATTTGTTAAATATCAAAGAAAGTTAAGGACATGAATTTCAGCAGAAAAACTCCCAGCAATTCGGGCTTAAAAATGGCGAGGTTAATAATTCTTTCCCTCCCGAAGCCATGTCACATTATTAAGTGAAATAAAGCTGACAAAGGATGTGATATTCAAATAGCCAGCGTTCTCATTTACTGCATTATTATTACCATACACCTTTCTCATGCAGTCATGGCAGGCAATTAAGAGCCCAATTATCCCCTCAGACACAGCCAAAGAGCTCCCCAGCATCTCGGCATAAGCTACGGATGTTCTTTCAGAGGGTGAAGATGTGACCCCAGATGGGTGAATCACAAACTTAGCCAAAAGCTGGATAACACTCATGTCCTCTTTCCAGTCTGTGCCCACTTAACCAAATGACAGCTGCAATCTTCTCCTGTCATCTGATGCTTTGTCCAGCTTATCTGCTTCCAGTTTGGGCAGGGTAGTACCCAGTGCATCAAGCAGGTAAATTGGCCCATGCTTTTCTTTCTGTCTCCCACAGCAGTATTCTTGATCCCAAATATTTAAAATCAGAAGTCAAGCTTTACAGAACCACAAAAGTTCCTTAAATTTTGAGGTGCTTTTTAACAGACACCTACGGCATTCTTTGAGTTTGCATCACGTCTTGCCTTACATGTTCATTTTTATTCATTCCCCCAAGGGCTGAGAGGTGAAGGGAGATGGAGGTCCAATGATTATGGTGCTTCAATACTCAATGTAAAAATAAGTATGCAATGCTTTCTTTATTCCAGGATTCCAGATGCTACTTTAAAAATTTGCTAAAAGTGGTAACATTTATGACACAGTGAAATTTACTCATGCCAACAACACACACTATAAAGTGGCAAAGTCCATGAAAATATGAAATCCTTTGTTCACACAGGGTACAGTCTCTCCAGGATTACAGACCCAAAAGAGCAGGTTAGACAAACTTTTGTCCATAACCACACAGATATAGCTGATCCTGTCTTCTCACAAGAAAAATGAGCTCTTTCTAGGTGCCTTCAAGCCCAAGAGTTGTGACAGTCTGCAAACTCAATTCCACTTTGTATTCAGATAGTCCTTCCCACCTTGAAATATCCCACTGAGTGCAGCAAACCATATATAAGGAAACATATCTTCCCAACACTGACATCCGTCCGTCCCGAGGTAGCCACAAGCATCTATCTTAATGACCCGCAACACCACCAGACAACAAATATCAGAGAGAGTCTGAGATGATGGGCTGATATAAAATGAGCCAGAGAAGGCTCTGGCTAGATTTCACCATTGGAAAGTCAGAACCAGAGACAGAAAATCGTTACTACATGCTATGGAAAGTAAATGTGTACCTTGGAAGGCCAAATACTGCACTGGAATTGGAGATTAATTGCAACATAGATGAGGCTTTAGAAAATGTATCGTAAGGTACAATCATCCTCAATGATATTGACTCCTCTCACAAGGGTGCTGTGAAGCTTTGTGTGATTGCATCAGTGAGGAGTTCAGAGATGCTCCACAAGCAGGAGGCATAGGGGTACAACTCAGAAAGGACACTGCCTTCATCTTCATGTCCCTAGTAATAAAGAAAAAGAGAGAAAAAGATAAATCTTTGAATGATGGAGAAATAGTCCAGTTTGACAAGTTGTCTGTGATTTCTTCTCTTTCTTTTTTCCTCTCTCTTTACTACACCACTCATTTTTTGCTTCTGGACCCAACAGGACCAACACGGAAGTGACAATTCCCTGTTACATATCTCTTTTCCTCCTTTATTAAAAGAAGGTCTTTGTGTTCAGGGTAAAACATACGTAAAATCTGTACCAGATAGAAATTAACTCATATCCAGAATTAGGAGAACTCAGAGTAAAAGCTGAGCCTGATCTTGGCAAATATTCTCCTGAGCAGTTTTGCCAAAATTTTATAACTCTGGCTCCAAAGTGACAGAAGCTTCCCAATATCATGAGGGCAGTCAGCTGAGGTTAGCAGAATTTGTGAGACTTCTACTGGATACGGGCAAGTGGATACAAATAGACAAGCCAGTGCTCCTTTGTCCATCTTTGATTCAGGCCACATTTGTAACATTCACAATGGACTTGCAGAGCTGCTTTAACCCTGCCGCTAGTCAATAAAGTCAAATATTTCAATAAAGTCAGTAGAGTCAATAAAAACGTCAAATATGAAGATTTGAGACAAATAAATGCAAATAATTGTCAATCTCATTTCCCTCTCCTTCTCCTTCCTTTAGTGAACCCTCCCCACCTGCTATAGTTTATTTCATTAGCAAAAAGAGGTACTTTGGAATTCTGGAGAACGAAAAGATCTCAATTTGTTTAGTGGTAAATTCAGTGTATGTTCAAGAAGAC
>VZRE01010814.1:0-24454 GCA_013396775.1 Cephalopterus ornatus
AGGGGGATAATCATCTCAACCTGCTGGCTGCATTTTGGCTAATACTTCTGCACAACAAAACCCACAATTGCTGAAGTCATCCAGGTCTTATGAGTTTGGAAGTCGTTCAAGACTGAGTCAGCAGGTACTTCTACAATAAAGGTGACTGTTGTCTAATTGTAAATTATCTGTATGATCTAGTGAGAAAGGCAGGTGGAAGAACAGAAGCATGTGAACATGCAGTGAGAACTGTGATGCATCTATGTAACAAAATATTTAATATTTTCTGTTACTGTTCTATTTTTTTATTGTAAACCATGCCTTTTTACCCTTTTGCAGAAACAGAAAAAAATTTCCTGTTTATTCTTCCATCTATCTTTTTCCCTTTCTTAGATCTATCATGAAATTGTGGGGGTTTTTTGTGACATCCTGACCAGTTCATCAATTTCCAGTGTTGGACATAACTTCAAGTTTTCTGGAAAGGTGCAGAGGCTGTAAGAAAACACTACTTATCTTCTAGGAATGTCAGCTCATAAAAACACATGAGAAACCGTGAAAGTTGTAGTTGTTTAGATTTAAAATGAGATAGATGAATGTAAAAGCATATTTGAAACAGAAAAACATAGGTCAAACAGCTCCTGCATGGCATTCTTCATAAGACTAAAGAGGTATGAGAACACGGTGAAAGGCAGCAAATTTTAAACTAATAAAAGGAAACACCCCTTTTACAAAACGCCACCTATAGAAATCACTGGTATTACATATCACTAGGAATTAGTACCTTAGCAGGTTGCCAAGATTAGGTATTACTGTAATATTAGTTATGATTGTCTACATTTAAAGATCCTTAAGGTTTCATAACCCAGTGCTCTGCTCTTAGGAAAAAAAAACCCAAAACGCAACAGTGTTCAAAGTTGCTTAAGCAACCTTAATTGACTCGCTTGTGCACATGCATTATGATAAAATCTTCATGATTACCTACCTACATGATTCCTTGCTATTGCCTCAAATACTGGTAATTCCTAGCTTTGAAGTGTTTGCCTTTTCATCCCTAATAACATTACTAATTTCTTTCCTTTCTTCTAAATTTGAAAATAAATTTTCAATACATAAACCCACACTGAGCTTCAAAATGCTCAAACTGTTAATTCTGCCAGATGAGCAGAAAGTACGTGAACTAATGACGTAACTGGCTGCAGCGGGAGATTTTTTCACTGCTAAATCAACTAGCAGAGGAGGGACAAAAGGGACTGTCACTGAGTTTTGAAATTGTTTCTAACACCAGACTAGATAAAACCTCTGGATTTAGAGTCAAGTGCATAACAGCAACCAGCCACCTCTCTCAGCTGCAGCAACACTTTTCCCTGTGTTGAAGCTCTGTACCAAGCATTAGCCATTCCCCCTATTCTGTTTCTCTCCATAGCTCCAGCCTTTTCTTATGCCTGTCCTGACTGCTATGAAATTTTGTATTACCTCCTTATACTTCCTTCTGACACCCTACCCCTTACACCAACTCTAGCAATCCCCAAAGGCCAATACAAATCTTGCTTTCTGGTTAAGAAGAAATTTCCAAGAAGGTTCTCAATCCAGTTCTGGAGTTCTCTTTGGAGTTTTGCTTGTATTGTAAACTGGATACAGAACAAAACATCTCCCTGAGGCTGGTGAAACATGACAAAATCTTTGCTCTCAGGAGACAGGCAGAGTCAATGACTGCACAGGAATGATTGCTGGGATTACCATGCAGTTAAGGTGTGCTGCCTAACATTGCTCTTGATGCAGCTGGAATGGTCACAGCAAAGACTGATTCAATGAACTCTCTTCTGCCACGATAGCTGTGCTTTTCCAGGAACCTATTTAAACATGTTGGCCAGAAAAAGGCAGTAAAATATAAATGAGGCAGTAAAGTGATTTATAATAATACTGTGGATCCACAAATAGCTTTCTCTATTACAGTCCAGTCACAAGTCTTCATATATTTCTTGTCAAGTCAAACCTGTGATTTGCAAGTGATGTTCATTTATTCATACAGATGCCTACATATCCAGAAGTGTCAAATTATTAGGCAGCTTTTTAGTGAAGAGCGGTCTAGAAACAAATAAGAATTCTGTGCTTTCATCTCTGAGCAGTTTTATCAAGGTTGAGACACATGAAGCGAAAGCCTGATCTTGCTTAAAGAGACAAGATAAGCTTAACAATTTACCAAATTCAGCCTGGAAAAAAACCGTCAGAATCTGGCTCATGAAGTCGAAACACTGAACCATTGCTTAATTACATTTGTTTAAAGTAAGAGGAAAACAGTGGCACCTGACTCTACAAGAAAACAGGAAGGCTAAAAGGATAGATTATTAATGTAACACTTTGCTAAAGTGCTATCTGTGTTAGGCCATTTAAATGGAATCAATTTGTCAGAGACTCCGTCCTACTGATTAATATTTTCTTTCCATCAAATGGAAGAAACAACTCCCAGATGCATTTTATTCCCCAGAGTATGAAAGATATAATTTTAACATATCATACTCACTTTCTTGTTCAGCCTGTCTTTTAAAAACAGACTAAATAATGGTACAGACTCCTTTAGTTCTCTGAGCTCATGCTTATTTTGGGAGTAGGTGTTAATGAGGCATAGATGTTTTCTTGAGCATTTACTCTTTGGCACTTATGTAACTTATAAGCAGATATAATTTGTCAAGAAAGAAATTGTCTAAAAGTGATTATTTTTGTCTTAGTACTTTCTATACTGTCTCACTGAGCACAGTGATGAATTGGTTACAGTTCAGAAAAGTTTAAATAAAACTTTATGAATTCTGGCAGTTACTGTTAACGGTACAGTTCAGATTCAGAAGATATTTTGCACTTAACTAAGGTTCACCCAATAACTAAATCAACCAACCATTTAAAAAACCTTCCAAGAGAACACAGTCAAGCTGGTTTTGTGCATCATTTTTGAAAACAAGGATCACCTGAACATAGAATCATAGAATGATGATTTGGGTTGGAAGGCACCTTAAAGATCATTTAGTTCCAGTACTCTAATGACAGGCACAGATGCACCCACTAGACCAGGTTGTTGAGGGTCCCATCCAACCTGGCCTGGAATATTTCAAGGCATGAGGCATCCACAGCTTCTTTGGCAACCTATTCCAGGGCCTTACTACCCTTGGGTAAAGAATTTCTTCATGACATCTAATCTAAATCACTCCTCTTTCAGTTTAAAACCCTTCTAACTTGTCCTATCACTATATACCTGTGTAAAAATCACCCTATTTTTTCTATCTCCTTCCTTTATGTACTGGAGGGCTGCTCTACTGTCTCCCTGGAACCTTCTCTTCTCCAGGCTGAACAACCTCATCTCTCTCAGCCTGTCATAGGAGTGGTTTCCCAGCCTTCTGATCATCTTCATGGCCTCCTCTAGACCCCTTCTAACAGGCTTACATCCTTCTTAGGTTGGGGACCCCAGAACTGAATTCAGCGCTGCAGGTGGGGTCCCTGCAGAGCAGAGTATAGGGGCAGAATCACCTTCCTCGGCCTCCTGGACACACTGCTTTTCATGCAGCCCAGGTTGGCAGTCTGGGCTGTCAATGCACACTGTTGGCTCATGACCACTTGTTATCCACCAGAACCACTAGAACTTTCTCCACAGGGCTGTTCTCAGTGACTTCTCTCAGTCTGTACTTATGTCTGGGATTGTCCTGACCCAGGTGTGGCACCTTGCACTTGGACTTGTTGAATTTCATGAGGATCCCACAGGCCCACTTCTCAAGCTTGTCCAGGTCACTCCAGATGGATTCCCTTCGTTCTCTTGTGGCAGGGGCAATGGAGTATTTTGAATACCATCCTCTGATATTTCTTGGGTTATCTTCTTAACATCTTTTACATACTCTTACACAAGAAACAAAGAGTCTTTAGAATATTTGATGAAACTATTTAAAATCAGCAATTGGATTTAGAAGGTGCAATTGTTGCAAATATTATGACCATCAATCCTCATTCAAAGTGCTTAGTTCCTCAGAAGTCTTTGTCTATTTGAGACAATTTTATTGATTTCAGCTCATTCGTATTAGATTTCCTGCAAAGCTTCATCTTTTCCTGAACGATTATGTCAACAATCCTAACCAGGATAATCTAAGTGCAATGATTTCCACTCAAACTTGAATGTTGAAGTGAGATATATCCTTCCTTTGGTGGCATTGTGTAGGCAAGTGGGGTTATCCCTTCTTTAATTTAACATAGTCATAATCACTTCTTACTAGAGTTGTCAAATTAATGTCATTGTATTTTTTACTGTATTCACCCTTTGCCTCTGGAATTCCCAATTGTTGACCATATTGAGGAACAACTCTGCTGTTAGTATAGCAGCTAACATGATGAAACAACTCATAGTGCTCAGCCCCATGATAGATATCAGTGGCCCAGCAGTAATGGTTTCCTATTCAGTGTCTTCAGCTATGTGGTGGTTTGACTTTGGCTGGATTTTAAATACCTACTAAAGTCACTCTCTCACTCCCCTCTGCAGTGTAGACAGAGAAGAGAGGAAAAAAACAACAGTTAAGAATTTATGAGTAGAGATAAGAGTTGGGACAAGTCACTTATTAATTGGCAAAACAGATTTAACGTGGGGTAAAACTTAAATTTATTACTAACAGGATAAAAGTTTAAGAGTAAGAAGTAAAATAGTCTTAAAATACCTTCACCTCACACTTTTTTTTTTTTTTTAATGTTCTCCCTCCTTCTTCATCAGTGTAGGGAGACAGGAAAGGAGGGTTGTAGTCAATTCTTGTTTCCCATGGGGTAGAGTTGAGTCGCTGCACCCCAGTGGTCCTCCATGGGCTTCAGGGGGACAGCCTGCTTCACCATGGTCTGCACCATGGGCTACAGGGGGCCACAGCTCTGAGTCCTTCCCCTGTTCCCCTGGGGTCCCTCAAACGGCCACAAGTCTTACCCGGAAAAAACATGCTCCAGCGTGGGTTTTCCCTCTTCTCAGGCCACAGGTCTCCTGCAGGACTCTGCTCCATCCTTGAGCTTCTCACGGAGTCACAGCCTCCTNGGCTCCTCCATAGGCGGTAGGAGGGCCTCTGCACCCTCCACAGGCTGCAGGGGCCTCAGCTCTAAGTCCTTCCCCTGCTCCTGGGGGAGAGGGGGCCCCTCTCCCCCTCCTGCTGCACTGACCTTGGTGTTTACATTGTTGTTTTCAAATTCTCCTCCGCTCTTCTCGGATGGAATTTCTTCTGCGCAACAACCTCCTCTGTTCTTAAATATGTTATCACAGAAGCATTAAATGCTAATTGGCTCAGCCCTGGCCAGCAGCAGGAAGCCCCTCCTGGAGCTGGCTGTCATGGGCTTTTCATAGGACACGAGAAGTTTCTAGCAGATTCTAACAGAAGCTACCCCTATAGCATCCCCCACCGCTACCAAAATTCAACTACATAAACCCACAACAAGCTATCACTTCTGAAGAAATAGATCATACATTTACCTCACTCACTGACCCTCGCACTCAGGTAAGGATGTTGCCAAAAGGACTTAAATGCATTTCTGCAGTCTTGATCCAATATTCTTTATTTCTAGGAAAAAAGTTGAAAATGTATTAGTTTCCTTACAGCATCTGCACTAAATCTGGGCCACATCTCCAAAGAACTTTTTGAACATAAGCTGCCTTACTTAGGGTAATTCATTTGACTTAATTTTACCTTTAAAGAAGGGTAACAGCTTCTTTCCACCATGATTCAAGTAAAGTCAGTCTATTCCAGTTGATATTGGTACAGTGAGACCTGGTGTCTGCAGAAGATGCCTGACAGCGTCTTAGGCATGCAGCACTATGAACCCTATCCTTTCACCAAATTCTTTTTATCTTCTGTTACTGACATCTCCTGCTTTCTGAACTGCCATGGATATTACCTGCTGAGCTGTGTCATGAGCACAGCCCATTCGTATAGAAAATCAGTGCAGTATTATCAGTCACAGGAAATAAAATTATTTTCCATCTTCTTCTCACCTTTTATCTTCTCAGCTTCCTGCTTCATTGCTCTTCAAGAAGATGCTCATTCCCACTCGTAAACACTAAAACCTGTTACGTACAACATGAATGGTCCTTCTGAAAAAGAAATTTTCTTTCTGATCATTTATAAGGCATGAGTCCTCCAAAAAGGACTGCATCAGGGTTGAAAGTTTTAGGATCAAATGTTTTGTTGTAGCAGACATGTCATTAAAAAATTAATTTATTTGCTATTAAAGGTAAGTTTACCATAGCTAAGTTATATATAAGAATAAATTACCACTGTTAGTGCTTCAGGCAAGTTCAGTCATTAATGCATTGATAGAATTCCAGTATCCTTATCACTACTTGAACAGATAGTTACAGTATAAGTCTACCATTCAATGCAGTGGATGAATTACAAAATAAACCACGAAATACATTGGTCTGTTTCAGCTGTTCAAGGTACTATCATTTAGGAAATATAAATTACAAAAAATATGAATAACAAAAAAAATCCCAAACTCATCACACTAAGTATCTTTATATTTAGAAATTTAGGACAATTTCTAGAGTCACAAGAGTAATACTTTGCTTCAAGGAAATGGAGTAGACTTGCAGCAAACCCACTAGAAATTGGCCAGGATTGTGACATAAGACCAGCAGGTAAAATACAGAATGTAATGAATTTCACAGAAAAGGCAACAACCAGCACTTGCTAATGCTATGATTTTAATGGCAGCTTATACTCCCACACGAATAAGCAGCTGGTATAAATCATACTAGGTTAGAGCCAGTTGGGTAGCAGTAAATTTAAAAAAGAAAAAAAATAAACTGACCTGTTTGATGTATATCACAGTAAGTTAATCTGTATAGTGGTAACATTAGACACAGGTAAATTCCATTTTTCTGGCATTTACTTCCAGTAACTTTATACAGCCAGATATTATGAACATATTGATAAGGCCACTCTGTCTGGCAAAGCCAGTGACTTGTCCTGGTGAAATTAGGCTTGCTTCCACTTTTGTGCTGCAGATATTGTATATGCCATGGCTCTATGGTGCTTTGTTCTTTTATTGAAATATTTTATTTTATAAATATCTAAAGTAATACTTACCAAATCTTCATAATGGAATCCTCTTCCCCAATAGAATGTGAAGAAGTCATTTGTTGGCAAAATATTCAGTTTTTCAAAAGTTCTCAAAAGCAACAAACGCATCATAGGAGCTTTGTGCAGAAAAAAAAACTTATTAAAAATACAATATTCATACTTTATTCATACAATATTATACTTCAAGCATAAATCCACACAATTTTTTCCTGTAATTTTCCCAATTTAATTAAATAGCTTAAGGTGATGGCCTTCTGTCATTTTTCTTGAAAGCTGTTCAGTGATATGTATGAATCTCAGAAGTGGTATGATAATGCAACACCCTCCTCTCTGAATCCAATTTCAGTGCAAATAGCAGGCAATTTCAGAGCAAACAGCAGGAAAACTGTGTGGATAAAGAATCTTGTATAGTTTCCAAAATTGCTTAAGTTGATGAGCCCTTTCCAGAATAAGAAACATTTTTCTACAATCTCTACAATGACCTGAAATGTTGAGTAATTTAATTACGGTGAGACAGGGCCTAATTATATGAAATATTGGTCTATTGCCTATACTCTGACCAATGAAGCAATTATTTTACCACACTGAAAGTCTGTTTAGAAAGAAAATAGTATCATGCCGAAATATCAGCATTGAGATTTTAACTCAGTAATTCCTAGTTATTTCAAATTTTGAATATAATCATGCGAAATCTAAACCTATTTTGCTCTCAAAGGTAGTTTCACACAGTATTGGAATGGAGAAACATTAGTGAGCTATTCAATGGCAGCTGGAATTAGGTTTCTGAACTATTAGCACTGAATTAAGAGTTGACACAAAAATTAAAGAAAAAGGCATATATGAGAATTTTCAAGTTTTCTGCAATTCGTGAGAGAATACAACTCCAGATTTATTTCTTAGCTTGGTTTTGGCACAGTAGGAGATCGGTTTCCACCAGTTTCATCGCTCTCCTGTGCATAATTAAAACCACATACATTCTTCTTCAGATAAGAATCTAGGACAGGAGTTTCAGAATAATCTGCACAGAGGAACAAATTGTCATCTGAAATTCTTTGGTGAACTCATATAATTATGAAAAGCTATTTGGTAGTGAAACAAACCCTGCCACTACTAAGAATGCAAACTGTTGTGTGTCAAACTGCCTTAAATATGAAGTCTTCTCTTTGTAAACCATGACAAGGATAAGCCTATCTTTTGGTGGGAGTGGATGAGATAACAGAGAGCACATTTTTTTGACAAGAATTTCATGAACTGTTGAGTCATTTCAACTTCTTTACTACCCCTTGACTATCTGAAGACTAGCGTGGTACATATCATCCAAAAAGGTCAGATGCCACACCGTAACACTTGTTGGAACCCACCATAGCACTTGCCACTGGTCCTTTTTAGGCTAACGTGGTTCCTATGCCATTGCTTGGGCTGACATACACTTGTCATCATTGACCACCTGAGATCTAAGACTCGCATGAGATTGATTGAGATGAGAATTGCAACTGTGGAGAATCCTTTAGCTGATACACAGGTATGGGATATTTTGCTGAAGCAAAACCACCATTGATATGAAAAGCTTTGTTACAAAACAAGGAAGGAGAGGGCCTGAAACTAGACCGACCTCACTGCCTTACTAAATGTATGTATAATGTCTGTGTAATGAGGACTAATGGACAGGTATCACAGTCTTAACATCATGAAACACAATAGCCTCATCACCACTGACAACGTGAAAAAAATAAGTGTGTGTAGTAATCAGTGATGTCCAGTGTCATAAAGTTTCTAGATCTGGATATTTTCTATTGTTGTATGCAATGGATTCTCATTAGCAAACACCGCCAGTGTCCCTACACCTTCCTTTTATGTTCGTCTGCATATCACCAAACAGCAACTCACATTGAAACACTTTGTATAACACACAGACCTACAGTAATATTCAAATTTTTCAGACTTAATTAATAAATTAATCAAGACTTAGCTCTAAAATTCAGGTGCTGGGAAGATATTTTGTTTTCCTGTGAGAACAGTCTCTCTTCCAGAAGCTCTAAGGATGCTACAGAATGTTTACTCCTGAGCCTGGGGTGTACCCAAGGAGCTACACTCACTTGATCACAAGCACATCTTTGTCCATAGTAAAAGCTCAAGCTTTGTTATGTACATATAGATGAGTGGAACTGAATATGTAGATGGAAATTTGTATTTGACATTCACTACTATATGACCTGTTGCCCGTGGAATATGTTGACAATGCCTCTTTGAAAAATGAATGAATGAATGAACATACTTAGTGCCATCCAAATAATTGAATTAGGAAATAAACATAGGTCTCCTGCTTTTGCAAGTCAATCATCTTAATAAAAAAAATCAATGTATATGAAATAAGATCTGATGTCTCCTGCTTTATTATAGTAAATCACTGTCCTTTGTAGTGCCAGCCACTTCATTGCAATATCCAGCTGGTTTAACTTATATCTCAGTATTTAATCTGTCTAGCAAAAGGCTTACCTTTCTAAATTCTTGCTATAGTGGACATTTGCATCATTTGACACACAGTACTAAGTACCACACTTAAGAGAGATGGATTTTCATTTTTTATAGAAAGATCTCTGTACACTAATAAAAGACAGAGAGTACTGCATTTTCCTTTTTCCTTTTAAGTATTTATTTCAAATTAAAAAATGAAATCACCAAAAATATCAATCAAAGATGATTTGTGCTTACAAACTATAATGAGGTTTTCAAATTTCTTCAGTTTTTTTTCTGTTCACTTAGTCTCTTGTCTCAGACAAAGTTTGTCAAAAAATTCCAGTACCTGCTGCCCCATCAGAAGCACAAAGATTGGCCTCTTCACCTTTGCTCTTAAAATGTGTCTTGTGAAACAGATTGGGCAAAAGAAGGATAAGAAAAATTGTCTATGGCCTAACACCTATAAATCACACCTAGAATAGGAAAAAACAGTTCTGCTCCCTGAAAAACCCTGGAACAGGTTTGTGCCTTCCCCATTATTGGGAACGCAACTGGTCTGCTGCTAGACATTACAGAAAAGGAGAACCATTGTCTCTTGTAACCCACTTTTGACTCATCGATGGTGTGTTCTGCAAATTGTCCCTCCAAGAAATCTTATCAGATCAAGATCCACAACAGGCTTGGCCATAATCAGGCTGTCATGAGATCAGGCAAGTGATTAACTGCTCAGCTCTGGCAGAATGTACGCTCTGGAAGCAAACCTAAGCATTTGTCAATCTATGTTAGTCTGCTGATATGAAAAGTAACTGTCATTTTGTTTTAAAAAACACATGATAGAAGGAGTTTATGCAATTAGGGCAGCTGAGAAGGGTGTCCTTAGCATCTCCAGTTATGTATTTTCTCTATTTATTTTAAATTACAGTTTTTTGACAATAAGTATATTCAATCATAATTTGGCATCAAGATCTAGGAGCTGCAAGAGCAAATTCACTATAGTGAATGCAGTTACAAAATATACCATTTTATAAATCCTTCCACTGAGTCCTTGCCTCCAGGCCAGAAGAGCTGCAGTCATACTACCTCTGCTCTACATGCTGCACAAGGTGGCCCTTTCCCTGTGGAGGCTACAAAAATCTTCGAAGGGCAGATGCTGATTTTGGCAAATCTTTGCTCTTTCTTGCATTTCTGATTACGAATTTTACATTACTAGTTATGATTGTTGTCAGACAATGAAAGTTTGCACAGAGGCCAACAAAATTTGCTATGGGCCCAATGGAGTTGTGAGAAGAGGTTATCTGACATCATCATCTCCAGATTTTAAAAATCAACTCCTGAGTAAACTCATTAGCCTGAGTCCCACTGCAGCATTTTCTCACAAATGCACCCAACCTCTGTTCTGGAAGGAACAGAGAACAATATCAAAATATACTTGCCTGTATTTAAAACTTGAAAAATGCATTGAGAAATAGCTATTTTATGTTATTCTTCCTTGTATAGCTTTCTTCTCAGACGGAGAGAGATCTTCAGCATTTTAAGTACAGCTAACCTATGACTGTTTTTTACTAGAAATGTATCCTCCATAAAAATACAGTTTATTTACCTATTCTTACATAAATTTTTGTGATCAAAATCCTCTGTCATTGCTTTGGTGTAACTGCTTACTAAAAGTTCTTTTGATGTTATATTTTCACAGAATAATGAAATAATGAAGTCCTACTGCTTGGTCCCTGCTGTTATCCTATGTATAAACCAGATGGGTAGGTTCTCTCTGGGCTCTCCTCCAAGAAGTTATCTGCTCTCTTTCTTCTTGGCCAAGCATATAATCTTCAATTTATAACCGCTACCTGCTAATCCAAGGACACCAGGACTCTTCCTAAATTGTGTCTCCTTATTGAACTTTTGCCAATTCCCTGACAAGGATGGGATTTGTATTCCTCAGTATGTTATTCCTTGGTATGTTATTCCTGAGTATGTTATACTCTGTACTACACTACAGCCACAGGATGTGCACCTGTTTCCACATACAAATAATGTTTAAGAACTGATAAAGATGGGAACAAGTTTACAATTGTGTGATTCATTTTAAAGTGGAACACAGTACATTTAAAAAGAGGAAAAAAATCAAATACTAGTTTTTATTAAAAATAAAATAAAATAAAAATTAAAAAAAAACAAACCACAAGACACCAACATTCACAGGGGCAGGTCAGTGTTGATTTTTGACAGACTAATCAGGACAGACAGTCTCATTGACAGGGTTTGGTTTCACCTACAGAGACCTCAGCACACTTAGTTTTTTTGTGACAAACATGTTGAGATACATGCTGAAGTTTGCATGACTTTGTACGTAACAAAAGAATAAGAATCACAACATGACAGAGTATTTTGATATCAAGCAACACAAACTTTGTCAAAACTTATCAAAGTCCCTTTTTCAGAGAGATCAACTCTTAAAGTCTTTTATCCTGTCAAGCAGTTCTTTTAACTGAGGAAGAAAGAACTAGTTCTGTTGACTAATTCATAAATATGACTGAGAGGAGTTTTTCCTGACTTTGATAAAGTGGTTCTGAAGTCTAGGCATTATGGTAAAGAGAAAAATAATCTGGTCAGTTTGGGCAGGCCACCTGCATTGGTCTTTTTGCAGATTAAGCAATGCACTTTTCACCATCCCATTACATGCAGGTGCCCTTGGCAGATCAATCTTCCTTGCACTTTTGGCATTAGCATTTTGATTAAACTTACTGCAGTATTTTATTTAGTTTTATTTTAAGAAAATAATTTTACTATTTAATTTCTAATTAACTATGTTTAGAAAAGATATTACCTTTGGACACCTATTGGCAAAACAATATGAAATGCTAGCAGTTGCCGTTAATCCTGTAGGCCTTGGGAATGTCAGAAAAGCATGCAGCAGATAAAGGTTCCTTGCGAAAATGAGTTTTATTAAGAACTCTCTGGGCTTAGAGAATAAATCTGTCAAGTATTACCAGCTACCAACTGTGCAACTGGATCACCTTTGTCTGTTTTGTGCCTTGGTGTTCTGGGTAACACAAAAATTCTGGTATCCACCTTTTCTTTTCTCCAAATATGCTTTTTTGTCTTTTTGGTATTTTGCCACTTTTAAAGAGACTGAACTGCTAGTGATTAATGACTTAAACATTCAACCACCTGCAGTGACCACCCAGGTGCTATGAGAGACTGGGCTATTGGTGTTCATGGCTCAATCAGTCCTGTGTTTTGCTAACAGTGTGCGGAGTGGCCACCCAGGCCAAGTCCTGAACGCTGTGCACATCCAACATCTCAGGCTACACTTGAGTGTTAGACAAAATAAGGAAAGAAGCAAACCCTGTGAGTTGGGCTAGTGTTGCTTTTTCCTTACACAGATGACTTAGCTGTGATAACTTCCCAGAACATTCACACCTGGCCTGAAGGTATTCCTGTCTTGTTGATGAGCCATAATGGTCCATAATGGACTCATCTGCATGGACATAGGAGATGGCTGCAACATCTTAGAAGGTGTCCAAGACTCCCAAAGTATCAGGTGACTCACAGCATTACATCATCTGGCAAAAAGTTCCCTGCCCCAGGAGAGGTACCGGAGACATTCCCACCTGAACCTGAATGTATATAACTCTGAGTTTGAGGGCTTCCCTCACCACTTGGCTTTCCACCACCAAAACTGCCTCTGAGTCACACACTGAGTGCCTCATGGGTCCTTCTGGTCTTCTGGTGTGACTGGAGCCCTTCTCCAACTGCCTGTACCAGCACTGCAGCCTCACTCCAGTTCCACACACACGCCTGCGCTATCCAATCACAGCTATCTGCTGTTTCCTGCCACTGCTGAATCTCCAAGCACTCCTGCCAGGTTTTCCAGGCACGGACAAGGCAAACCATGAGGAAGGGCAGCCCTATGGTCTTTGTGCTGCAGCCACATGTGTTTTTTCTGGGTTGTGAAGGCCAGCCACCATCTCAATTTGGTCTGGTTGGCAGGGCTTGGGAAGATTCTCCTTAGTGGTTGGTTTAACCCAGTATTTTTATTAACATTTCTTTTTTCTTAAAGAGATATTTTTTCACTTACATCTGGACACATTTGGTCTCTCTCTGTATTAGAAATCAGGGGTATTGAATTCGAGGGAGAAGATTTCTGTCCAAGGTCTTCACCCATTCTAAATTGTCTCAAACTTAGACACTTGTTCTTCATATCAGCTTTTTTTCCCTGCTCACTCTCCCAAAATTAAATCCTTCAACTCTTATCAAACATCAACCAAGGAAGGAAGATCAGAAATCTCACATGAAATTCCAAAAGGCTCCAGTAATTTGCCAAACAACTTATTTTGTAATCATTCCTAAAGCATGGTATAATAACAGACAACAGATGAGCTTGTTCTACTTTTAGATTGTTGAACACAATGTTGTGGTATAGATGCATGCTAATATACGATATGAAAACATAGCTCTTCAACAGGACAGTTTCCTGCGTTCAGCTCCACAGCACTGGGTATAAATGTTAAAGGCTCAGTTTCGAGCACTACTCAATATAAAGAGGAGACTACAAAACTTTTTCACTTAAGATTTGTCCCCTTCAAGTAACACTCTAAGCTTATTGGGTTTCCTGAAGTGAACCACAACAACCTAGTAGTAGGAGAAACACATTGGTTTGACAGTTCTCTGGCATACATGCATTTGAAAATCAGCAAAGTGTAGTGTGCACTAAATTCAGAGGAGAGTAGGACCTCTGCTTCACACTGCACTCATGGACTGTAAATACGCATAATTCTGTAATCTGCCAGCCTTTTTGTGTCCCTACTACTGCTCTGCAGTCACAAACTGACTTGGTGTTGTTGTCTGATAAAAGTGTGTACTCTACCAAGTGAATGTGCAAGAAGCCTCCATGACAAAGCACCAAAATAAACCACTGGATGAACAAAACTCCAAATTAATATTAAAAATAGATCACACCAGGGTGGACTGAATAAACAGGAAGACACTGAAAAAAGTCTGGAAGGAAAGCAAAACAAAATATTTCTTAGCTGTGCCATTCCTTGGCTATAACAGAAGAATCTTGTTTCAGATCTCCGATATTTGCCACAATTCAGAGAACCAGGAGCAAAAGTACTCATGTGAAAAGGTCTATTTCATAAATCAGCTCTTTTCCAAGTATAAAAGCCAGGAATGGTCTACATGCTTGTATTGCACACATCATCCAAAAAATCCGAAGAAAAACCACAGCCTAAAGTACTTTTGCTGTGACTTAATCATTTTGATAATTAGTGTTCAGTAATCAGTATACCCATGGTGTGTTTATTGTGCTGACAATAATTTAACAGACTGAGATGTCTTTCCCTGTTCCTTTTTTTCACACTCTCATTAAAAATGAGAATTAGAAAGCAGGAGGAAAAATTGTAAAGTGCATGGTTTCTTTGAGAGTATGTACGGACTCCATTGCCAACCAGGCTACCACCTACTCTCTATGTCTTTTGTTCCTTACAAATCCAAATCTCCAAGGAAAATTTGAAAAAATTCCATGATGCACACTCAAATATTTATGTTATTTATTCCATGCTACTGCTTGTCCGAGTAAATTCAAGTAACAAAACCTATTATTTTTATACGTTATTGAATACTATGCAGGCTGTAAAATATCCATATTAGCTTCTCTTAATGCTTGAGCAATATATTGTTGTAAGTGCCAAAATTTTAAAGCACCAGGTTTGTAATTGTTTACTTGTGACTTGGGACGAGGAGGAGTTAACCATTGTTTTAAAATTCTAGAAGAGATGTTACCTTTATTATTTTATTGATGTAGCTTATGGACAGAAGGGTAGCAAAAGAGAATACAATTCCTTTGAGGAAACATTTTCTTAGGATAAACATGTATATCACATGAAGATGCATAAGGATAATATGATAAACTCAGAATGCTGCTGAAAATTCCAAGTAAATTTTGCAAAATATTTACAGTGAGCTTTGTACACATTTACAATGGATATGAAGTAAAATTTATTGCTGACAATATGTTCTATTTCAGGTTTAATATTTGTAGCTCAGACTGCCCTCTCTCATTTCTGCACAAGGAGCAGTTCTGCACTGCCTTTCAGTTTGCTGCATCTCCCGGGTGACTGTTACGGTTACTGGCTCATCTGAAATATGTTAGTAATGGGCTTCAAGGCTCCCCAGCCTGGCCTCTGCTTTCTCAAATGGACACATTTACTTTTCCTACAAGCAAAGCAATGATACACCCTCCAATGCAACAAGTACCAGGGGCAGTGCCAGTATTACCACTAACCTGCTCCTGTTCTTTATGAGTAGTTAGTTCTCCCTGGTCGTCTTTATCCTTCTCCCTCCACTCTTCACTAATTCATCATGTCCTCTCAAATCCATGTACAACATCTCGATCCTCAGACTTGCAAGGCAACCATACACTGCTATATACTGCTTATAAACAAATCATCCCAGAACTACAGAAAATAAAAGAGAAGGGTTTCCAAGGCGTAGGCTATCACTTGCCAACCCTGAGAACAGTCTCAGATGACAGGATCTCAAAACTGAAATGTAAAATATTTTCCGTTTGGTACCATGGCAACCGAACAAAAACCAGTAATTGCCTGCTCCTCTTTTCACTTCCTGTACTCAATGAAACTGGGCTGACTTGCTTTGAGGATTGGAGCTTCAACCATCTCTCGGTGCCTGGCAAATGCAACTGAGGAGAGGGAAAAAAAGAATACAGAAGAAAAGAAGATACCTTAAGAAAACCCTGAGCAGTCTTAACAAAAAAAGATATTTCCTTGGCTGACAGGAAGGGGAAGGACAGGGTTTCACTGTAAGTTAAAAAAGAATAAAGAACAAGCAAGGAAATGCAAAGATGACAAGCAGGCAGACTGTTTTACTTGAAAATGTGCTGGAGCCACAGCTGTTCTTGAGCACTTCAGCATAAAATACTACTTTACAGGTTTGCAGTCAGGCAACAGGAAAGGCCGAGATTGAAGTTGCACTCGTTTGTAAACTGGTAGTCCAAAAAAATTGCACACAGGACTGTTAGAAAAGAGTAGGGCAGTCATGACTGTGTGATATGGCATTGGCCTCACAACACTGCTTCACTGTATTGAGCTCTGTTTCTGCATTTTTCTTGTTGCTGATTCAAGTATCACACTTTAGTACAGCTTGATATAATCTCCCTTCCTGTTTTAAAAAATAGGATTATTTTTTTGGAAGTAGGATTAAATGATCTAAAATGTAATTTTTAAAAAAATTGTAACTTCATGAAAACTGTGCTTCTTAAATGTAGAAGGAGAGTTTCCAAAAAAAAAATACTGCATTTTTTTAAACATTTCACAAAGTGCTGTATGATTTTATTAGTTTTCTGAATGCTGTGTGAAATAATGCAGGAAAATTATACTGAATTTCTTAAAATTTGTTTACATTTCAGGTAATTTCCCAAAATAATTTTGTACTTTAGAATGCTTGTACATAACACCATACACAACCTTCATGAAATTAACTTGATTTTAGTTTTAGCACAAAAGTTTTTAATCTTGAAATAGAAACACAAAATTAACTTGGTCACATGTCAGCAGAACAAATTTTTTGCTGTTGTTTTCCCACCTAGTCTCATTAATCAGAAAATGTTTCTACACTTCTCATCTCAGATTATTTTAGTTATTGTGTAAAATAGCACACATTTTTAAAATAAAACAGTCCCTAAGGTTTTCATAAGGCAAAATCTACATTCTAAGCCAAAATATAGCTAGATATGATAACCAAGGACCTCTAGAACAAGAACAAATTTCAGTCCTGCTGAAATTCACTTTCATGGTTTGTGAAAGCTAGTCTCTCTTCACGTGCTTAATATTTAAATAGATTTAAAATTCTCAGCTTCCACAGGTGTAGAACATCTTTTCATATCTTCATATCTTGCAAATGATATACCTGTCAACGCTGACGCATTGCACTGAAATATTTATTTCCACCCATGCAATGGAAGGCCACTGCAGAAGGTCTGAAAATGTTTCCACAAATACCATTCCATGTGTAAATGTATGATTAACCCTCATCCTTCTGGGCCACGAAACATTGCTTTACTATCAGACCTCACCTACAATTTATCATCAGGGCAAACAATCTGAGCAAAAAAATCCTCTGCTACTAAAATGCTGCCGCAGAAGCCAAGCTCTGCACACGTCCCCAGAAAAGTGTCACTCTCCATCACAACATTTTGCAGCCAGTACTAGTCAGCAAAGCCCTCTAGCTCAATCATTTCTCATTAGTCAGCATGTGCTGTAGAAGCTCAGAAGTGGCTTTACACAGTACATATCTGATCCAAGGAAATGCCAATCCACATTGTCCTCTTTTTTTTCTCCCATTCCTGGTGCAACTCGCAAGGCAGCTGCTTTTTCTGCTTTCCAAATTTCAGCAAAAAAATGCCAGTGGTGCACCTGATGAACTGCAAACCTGGCATGAGACAAACTTACACTTACAAACTTCTATTTCTGATGATGGTAACAGAGTTACATCTTCAACATATTTAACAACATAATCTGAAATTCTCCTTTCATACCTACAGAAAACAGTTCATAGAACATCAGAGGAAAAACTCCACTCTAGTGAGAACCTGCTTTAAATACTGTGTCCACCTCTGGGGTCCTCAGCACAGGAAGGGCATCAACCTGTTGGAACGAGTCCAGAGGAGGGCCATGAAGATGATTAAAGGGATGGAGCACCCCTCCTATGAGGAAAGACTGAAAAAATTGGGATTGTTCAGCCTGGAAAAGAGAAGGTTTCAAACCTAATTGAAGCCCTACAGTATTTGAAGAGAATTTACAAGAGAGAGATTATTTACAAAAGCATGTGGTGATAGGACAAGCGATAATGGCTTCAAACTGTAATATATTAGGTTCAGATAAGGTACTAAGAAGAAATTCTTTACTGTGAACAGGGTGAGGCACTGGAACAATTTGCCAAGAGAAGTTGTGGCTGCCCCATCCCTGGAAGGTTCAAGGCCACATTGAATGGGGCTCTGAGCAACCTGGTCTAGTGGAAGGTGTCCCTGCCTGTGATGTGAAGGCTGTAACTATATGGTCCCTCAGGTCCCTTCCAACCTAATCTATTCTATGATTCTATAATTCTGTGAAGAACTTTCACACCTCACCCAGATCCCAGAACATCTGCTTGCTTTTGAAGGATTGCCCCACGAAAGCCCACGATGTGCCGACAAAAATCCCATGACAGACATGCCCAGCAGAGACAAATTTGCTAATGCATCTGCACATGCTATTGCCTGAAAGAGGTATAGAATGCAATTAGATAGATCAGCCATATGGACAGACCTCTTAGATACCAAACCTGCTGTAAATACTGTCTCCTTTGAAACACTTTGCCACCGACATTTGCAAAATAAGATCCCTATGTAGACAAAATTTCATTAACACACTTGAAAAAAAAAATTCAATATTTTATCTTGATGCTGATTCATTATTACCTGAGAATTTTGCCTTTCTATAAAAATAAGGTTGTATTTTTTATTTAAACACTAAGAGTAATTTAGTTTTCTTGAGCAACAAGAGATTTCCTACAATGCAAAAAAAAGACAGAAAACCTATTATTATTAATATCTGATATGTTTGACAAAATCAGCATGTTCTAACAAATTATAACACGATCATGTGAAGGTTTTTACTGCTAACTGCTGTAAAATATAATTCTGTAATCTTTTGTGTATTTTGTGTTTTGTCTTGCTGTGCTTCATTCCAGGTTTGATGTGCATACCAGTTAAATACGAGAACAATTTTTAATTTAGTTATTCAATCATCAGATCATATAAGCACCACAAATTATATATATATACATCTATATATATATCTATATATCTATATCTATCTCACTGAGAGGAAACATGAGTGACACAGGTGGCATAGATACTCCTGCATTCATCAACAAACAGAATGTTTAGAAGGACTAAGAGAACCATATAGAAAGAGGGTTTGATTAGCTTCCACCTTAGATGCTAATATTTCTTGACGCTGGCCTTTTCTGCATGTCCTTTTCCTCCATTCCCTCTGAAGTTCTGCTGGTACTAATAACACACCATTCAGCACTAGTATCCTTCTTGGCATAACAGCATGGTATTACATATTAGTTACATGAGAGTCAGCACTCAGGGACTGCACATGGCCAAGTGTTTGAAAGAAATAGGCTATAAACTCTTTAGAGAGTGAGAACACATCCTTTCCTGCCTATTAAACAAAAACGTGAAAGAAAAGTAGGACTTTCTTCTCCCTCCTACAATAAAGCTGAAATAGGAAATAATTAAAGCCTGGATTTCAAAGACACCAAGTAAAATACAATGGATACTGAGCTTAAGCTTCTGCCAGGCTTTCAGCCACCAAGACCTCTGCAGCTGGAAGTACAATGCAAGAAATCCTACAGGTGATACAGACATCACCTTTCCCAGCTTTAATCACTAGATCAAATCTAGATCAAGAACGGAGCAGCAACAGCAGGGAGAAAGGGCATTTTACCTTTAACATGACATCATATGGGTCTCTTCACACAGGTTTTGGAAGCCACGCTCAGTTCTCTGTATTGTATCACACTGTGTCATGAGCTAGAGTAACTTCTCAGCTTGTGACTGTATTTCAGAGGCAGCTACACCACACTCCACTCCTGCAACATAAAACATTTAGTAAATGTCATCTGGCATCAGTGACCTTTTGAAGTCAATAAACCTTTTTCCAGCTCAGTGGGAATTGTCCAAAATTTTTCCAGTGAGAAAAAAATGTTCCTTGCAGTTAAACGGTTCCTTGATGTGAGGAAAGCTACCTGATTCTTTCCCTTTTTTTTCTTTCTTTTTTTTTAAATGGATCTTTAAAATTTGATTTTTTTTTAATGCAGAGAACTTTGGAAAACTACTTCTTTCTTGTATTTTCTTCAGTAAGGAATATTTTAGCAATGATGTATAACATCTTAAGACCCAACTCTTTGTAATAAGTGCATACCTCATCCTTTGACAACCTGTTAAAAAATGCTGCTTCTAGCATTTTTAGGTTGCTATTAATTTAAGAAAAAACACTCTCCTGGCTACTTGATAAAATCACGGAAATTTGCATTCTGATGACTATTAATCAATTTGTAGCAAAAGAAAGAGTGTTTAGTATAATTGTTAGGAATTGCTATTAGGTGTTTCTCATATTTCTCTCTCCACTTGATTGGTTATATTAACTGACTTTTTTTTCACTCTCTAAGCTATTTCTGCCTGCTCCTGTCTTGCATTTGTTTATTTGTTTTACAGTCAGGACAAATTATTTTATCCCAGACATAGAGCTAAGCACTCTCAGAATAACTGAATCATTTAGTAGTACTTGGTTTCATGTGTTTGTCAGCTGAAAATGACATTTAGCACAGGCTTTATCTCAGCTGTGGTAATTACTATACTGACATGAGCTCTCATACACAGCACAAACTGTTTACAGCAGATGCAACCAAGCAGCTCTGCCGTCTCTGAAATCCTTTATCTGGCTTTCAGAGTGTGACAATATTCAGACACACATGCACACACCCTCATATACATAGAGACATATATAAAAACCAAGACAGTGCTAGTTTTAAGGCAGTATCTGTTCTTTATTCTTTCTGAGTCAATCCAATTATCCCACACAAGGACAATATATAATCTCAGTTGTACACTGCTCCTGCATCATATGCTGGCTGTGCATCTTATTAAACATGAAGGTTATTGTTATTGTAATGTATCTCAGTGGTATACCAAATGTTACTTTAATGATGTAATTAATACGTTTGAATTTACCATCTGATGATCTTAGGCACCACTTCTGTTATTATGTGATGCTACCGATTTCAAACATACTTGGAAACAGCAGCTTTTTGTTGGGGGAGTTGGCAGAGAAAGAAAAAAGATTAATAACATAAGACACATTCTCTAACAACACTTTTAAAAAATTGTGTCAGATGTGTTCAATTGACATATCAACAGAGTGATGCTTCTGAAGTTTGTACAACATGAGTTATTTATATATATTTAAGCTCGTTTGGCATTATTATTATCATAGACTGTAATAGGGTTTAGCAGAAACAGTTATTCTACAGTCTAAACCTTGCAATCAGTTGCACACATTTTGGGATGGACTGCTTTCAGTACTAAAAAGTTAACACCAGCTTATTGGACAAATTATTTGCACAAGCAAGAAAATGAGGCATTTTAGTTTGGGTTTTTTTTTTTTTTTTTTTTTTCCGAGAGGAGGAGTTGTTATGTTCTGTTTTTGAGGAGTACTTCTTTCTTCTAGAAAGAATAATGATTCACATTTACCTTAGTGTAGTAGGGATGGTACTTGAAAGTGAAGTTCATGTACATAAACAGAATAAAAGATCAAAGCAGATTCTGAATTAGTCTTCATCAACATAGCTATCACTCATTACTTGCTAACTAGAAGTGACTTTTTTATTATAAAAACAATTAAGAGATTAATAAAGAAATTGGATGAAGCTAATGTATATTAATGGTGGGCAGGATTTAAGAATATCCAAAATTACACACAAAAAAAAAAGAGTTTGAAAGATTTGTCTTAATCTTTACTCTCCATCAGAGAGATACTTTGTGTTCTTTATACCACCGAGCAGAATGTTTTTGGTGTGATTTCCAGTTTTCTAGTAAGTCATGCTAGAAACATCCTAAGAGTTCTTTCCCATTTTCCATGCAAAAAATCACACATTTTTCAAGGGAAAAAAAAAGACACAGAAATGTTGTTACTGAATTTTGAAATATACATATCTTAAGGAATTAGAAAAATCAATCAAGGTAGCAAAAATACCAGTGAAGTTAAAAAACCCAAACAAACAAAACCCCAAAACCAAACAAACAAAGAAGAAAACTATGAAGAAAACCAAACATAAATACACAGAGTATGGGAAACTGTAGACTGAAATATGCTTGACATAAATAGTCACTACTACTCTGTCAAATGTTGGAGTAGACCTTATGCAAAATAAAGAATTTAATTAAAATATTTTAATTGGAAAGTATAATGCCAAGGATTTTAATTGTTAAACATGGAATTCATGAATACCATCACACTTTGTCATTCATTGAAAAAGGTGCTTATGGAGAAATCAGGTCTTATTCAGAACTCTATATTGAGTTAAATGTACTTACCAATCAATAGAAGAACATACAGATTATAAGAAGTACACTCTAAATTTCTGGGTGCCAAATAAATAATTTTGATATTTTTCTTCACCTTCTGTATTCTCCATCACCATTGACTATGGAACCATATCCACTGGTCTGACAGTCAAGTTGTTTCAAACAAGGAATGGTGAAATGAGATATCTAAATATTTTCAAGTATGCTGTTCTTGGAAATACAAAATACATTCAGAAAGGACAGAAAGTATTTTTTAATCTCTGCCACTACTGATACTTGATCTTGAAAACACCACTGTCTTAAAGTAGAGAGGTACATAAGAACACATCATACCACAGGAGAAAGGTAGAACTGGCCTTTTGAACTCTTCCCTATGGTGAGTGTTTTGCCTATGGATTTGTGCCAGCTGACACTTAAGACTCATGGTGTGAATAACTTGAGCCCAAGCCCTTGGAACAAGGGAATCCTTAAATAAAGCATACCTGTACAGCTGAAGAAACAGATTTCAAGTATTTAAGTTCAATAGTAAACCTCTCCAAGAGACATTTTAGTACCCTTGTTTCTGCTGCCCTTGCCATACTCAACTTCATTAAAAAAAATTTTTATTAAGTGTTTTAACTCCTGTGAGAAGCCCAATACCTGGAACTCCAATTAAATTCCATCCAACTAGCAAGAGTTTGCAGCTGCTCATACAACTCAGCATTTAAACCAAGACGAAGACTAGTGGTGGGACAGCAGATATACTTAATTTGTATAGCTCAACCAGAAAGCTGCCCATATGCTCAGGTACTTGTACACTGATATGAAAAGACCAACCTGGTGGAGTAAAGTACCACAGTTTGACCTGCAAACTCATGATAATCAGGATTTGTAAGGACTGATGTATTTATATCTAAGCACAAACAAGTTTCCATAACCTTGGTCTGACATAGTCCAGCAAAAACATCAGCTGTGTGAATTCCTAGTTACACAACTGTCTTAAAAGGGCAAGTCATTTTAGAATGCTTTTCTCAGGTCAAGAAATACAGACATTTCTCCTAGTCACACAGAAACAGAGCCTGCATATTAAAGAAAAATACCTTCTCAGAATAGATGTAGATGGCATAAGTGTTTTCTTATGAGAAATAAAACAGCTTTGTATCTATAATAAATAGCTATCAAGTTGCTGAAGTCCTGTTTAAGTAAAGCAGTCCAACTAACAATAACAAGATGTCAAACACATACACAATAAAATGATAGACTTTCAACTTGCTGAAAACACTCAGCGCTTCAGAAATTTTTAACTAATACATTCTAGTGTTGAATATAAAGTATCCCTTTTCCCTCAACTCATATATTTATTGTTTATACAAGTGTTTAATAGCAGTAGATGAATGCAACAATAATATTCTAAATATTTTTCCTATAGGAGTTAAGAAACAACAAGAAGAATACTGTTATGGTGATAAGATTTATGATAAATTTCCATTATTTTTATTTTTTTAATGGCTCAAAGGCAGCTCTGTAACAATGATAATTCACTAGAGAAAAGAGAGAGTGCACTGAATTTCTAATACTAAAGAATACCTAATATATCAGCAATCATTATTTCTTTCAAGGTAACTTTATTTTGATGCAGAATGAGAAAGCTACAAAATAAAACCCAAATGCACATTTTTACACATAATGTATCTATTTATCCAGGAGGGACCAAGAATAAAATAATAGTCTGTAGAAAGGCACACAATGAAATTCTATTACTGGCCAGGGGAAAGAAAAAAACAAACAAACAAACAAAAAAAAA
>VZRE01010815.1:4344-37059 GCA_013396775.1 Cephalopterus ornatus
CGCCCCCCCCGCCCCCACCGCCGCCGGCGCCCGGCGGGGAGGACGCGCCCGGGCGCAGCCCCGCGTACAGCGTGAGCACCATCGAGCCGCGGGAGGAGCTGCTCTCCCCAGTGCAAGACGCCGATCGCTTTTACAGGGGCATTTTGGAGCCCGACAAACACTCCTCTTCCACGCTGGGCACTCCCGGCTCCACCCTCCCCGACTACCCCAAGCTCCCCGCCGCCTACACCTACTCCCCTAACTATGACCTTAGGCGCGCCCACCAGTACTTGCACCCGGGGCCGGGGGACAGCAGGCTCCGGGAGACGGTGCTCTACAGCCCCCCGAGTACTGTCTATGTAGAGCCCAACAGGAACGAGTACCTGGAGCTAAAAGCAAAACTAAACGCAGAGCCGGACTACCTCGAAGTGCTGGAAAAACAGACCACATTCAGCCAGTTCTGAGAAACAGCCCCTCTCCCCATCCCCTCGCCAGTTTCAGCAGCTCCTTCTCTAGAGTATTTGTATTTAACAACCACACGCAAAACAAAGAAACGTAAATGCTGACCTCCCACCTCGCCCCCCTCCTTTTCTCCCCTTTAATTCATTTTATTGTAGGGTGAAGTGCCTTGGCACAGGACTTTTCAGCTTCGGGGAATGATTCTGAAAGGGTGTGCTGTTCTGTTTAGTTTATTTTTTCTTTTACTCTGTTTAGAAGTCGGAAACCACCTGTTTTGTAAAATGGGCACAACACTGGCATTGTGCTGGTATCCACGTGTGCTTGGGGAAGGTGGCAGGAGGTTCATGTCAGTCAGGTCATGTTCAGGTCACAAGTACAAAAGTCACGATCGCTATTTTTTTATTATTATTATTATTATTTTAAATTTTTTTTAACAGACATTCTTTATTTTGGGTTTATTTCTGGTTGAAGAGTACAGCGCACATTTTCCCCTTTTAGCCATGGGTGAGTCTAAATGGCTTTTTTGGAGAGATTAGCACACCCCGACTTTAATACAAAGTTTCCTTTTTTTAAGGATGTGTTTGTATACTTTCTGGACTTTTGAATTCAAAAATATATTATGATCTTTAAAAGGATCACTGTAGATGTGGACAAATCATTAAAGAATGCAGAGATATATGATCCATAACTGGTTAGTGAAAATAATTTATTGATGAAATATAAAAAAATATTTTATTGTAGCACCTATTTTTATATGCACATTAGCATTTCTCTTTCCTTCACTATTTTAGGGCCTAATCCTGCAAATTCTTAACTCACTTCAGTATCTCTACTTGTGAAAGAAGTCCCAGCTTAGGCCTTCATCCTGCAGGCACTTAAGCACATGAACAACTTTACTAATGAGTGTAGTTTTCTAGATTCACTCATTGAGCAAAGTTAGTCAAAAGCCCAAAAAATTAGGATAGAGGATGCAGAACTATTCTTACAAGTAAAACTACTGGAATGTTTAAGTGGTTTTGGTGTTTTGTTTTCTTTTTTAATTCGGGACGAGGTCCAAAGTCTCTGTATTCCTTTAAAGTATTGCACTACACTGAGAGCTTTTCTTCCAAATGTGGTGTAGAATCAAAAGGACCTTTTAAATCATTAAATATAATGCCAGTTATGACCAAATCTTAACAGACAATCTAAGACATGAAATCCGATCGCAATAGAAAAAAATCATATTTCTATTTAAAAATGTACCTTTTAGCAACTTCCTGCTTAGGAATCCGGTTGGGCAAACTAGTGAGGGACATGTAGAAAGCATTCATTTTATCAGGAAAAAAAAAATGTTTCATTTTTGATTTGTCAGTTTCAATTTTTTCTTTTTTTTCTTTTGTATTAGTTAACCAAAATATAATGATTTTGCAACTGTTGTAGCCAGTTTCTGATTGTTTAGTCAAGTACAATTGCACTTGTACAGATCCACATGTTTACTGGCATCCTGAAAGACCAAATGGTGGACTGTACACGTCTATATAAAATGTCTTTACCCCTTTGGGCAGCAGGCAATGGCAAGGATATTCATAAACACAGCATCACTGTAAGAGGGGACAACTGATGTCTCATATGTATCCCAGCACATGTGATTTTTTTAATAGTTTCTGAATAAACACTTGGTAAATATTTCAAATGTAAGATCTTGAAGTAATGAGTATTTGAACTTTAAAATTTCTTGCCAAAATAATCTGTTTTTACATTGGATTCTCTTTACTAGCAATTATGGCTCATCAAAAAGATTTAATGTTTCTAGGCAAAACGTAATGTGTTCTCTGTTTTCAAAATTATGATGTGGTAATTACAAACATACATAACATGGGTCAGAAAGCAACACAGGGATATGTGTTTCAACAACATATTGAATAGGATAGCTTTATATTTACATTTTGTCTCCTTACTGAAGTGTTCTTTAATATATGGAACAGGGTAAGTCATATTTCACGTGCTTGTTTTTCCTTCATTAGGTTATTATATTTTATATTGTTTGCACAGTTGTTCACTAGTAAATCTTTTATTGCAGAAGGGTTCTGTTCTATTCTGCTTTTCTTACCCATGTACAATCTGTCACTTTCTACAAAAACAAAGCTATATAACTGGTCTGTTGGAATTCAAGATAAATGTTTTCTTGGCATGAGTTCTTCTCTCTATGCCACCCACATTGAGCAAAAGCAAAAAAAAAAACAACAAAAAAACAACAAACCAACCAGCAAGCATGACTGTATTTAGCTTGGACAGTTTAGTACGTGGAGTGTTATTTCAGTTTGAAACGGAGAGATGAGTGTTCTTTTGTCACAAGAAACACAACACATGGCTGTGCTGTTCACTGCTCACCATCTCCTGCAGACTTCCTATTGACACTAGTGAGAGATGTGTGTGTTGCTGCCTGAAGTGCAGTTTTGGAGCCCTAATTTTGAATTACTGCCTTTATAACTATTGCTGAAACCAGTGGTCTGGTTCTCCCATTTAAACTCAGTAGAGGCACACCGTTGTTAAATGGGTATAAGCGAGAAAATTTTCAGCCTTGCTGACTTCGTCAGAGAGAAGTTAGTAAGAATTGAATGAGAAGTTCCTGCAAACTTTGTCTGTTCATATGCATATATATCTTTTCTGTGTGATTCTAAACTCATAAACATGAGTTTGCATAGGTGTCAATACAAACATAGGATTAGGACCTTAATGTGAAAGGTACATTTTGCATGGCATTCTGCCACAAAGAGGCAGCATCCACAAATGAGTAAATGAGCAGGAATTGCTTGGATTTGTAATAGTTGACAGAAATGCCTTGGCATTCTGTTTATGCTTACATTCTGATGTTGCCATTTCTGAGTTTATTATTACTGCTGCTTCCATGTGTTCCAGGTGCATTTAATAACTGGTAATGAAGAATTTTTCAAATGGTCTACACTACAATCAAAACAATTAATTTAAACCTTTTCAGCTTCCTATCTTCCTTAGAAAAAAAATATTACTGCTTCCGTTACTGGAGAAAAAACTTAAATTACATCAGTTACCTACAGAAAGTGCATTCCTGAAGATAAATCCTTGAAAAAGGATACAGAGTGGAAAATAATATTCGTTAGGCTGTTAATATCCTGAAGCATATCTGAAAGGGCTATTTGTGAATGAGGACTTCAGTGGAAGTAGAAATTCCCACGCAGCGGCTACAAGGATATATCATCTTTGGATAATTATTGTAAGAAAGAGTAGACATAGGAAATAGGAAAGGAATAGACATATTCAAAGGGAGATGGGCCTCTGATTTGAAAATAGGATAATTTGTTTGAAGAAAAAATATTTATGTAAGAATGTGGCCTTTGTTTTGTTAGCAAGATCAGTGAAACCTTCTGCATGATGATCTGCTGAGTTAGTGCTGACCAAAGGGGCAATACTGCAAGACAAAACAACCCATGCTATTTTGAGAATTCTGTATATTATTTTAGGTTGGTATCAGACTGGTTTAAATTGGTAATTAAAGTGACTTTTCCCCTCTTTTTTTTTATTTTTTTTGTCCTTTGACAAGTAATGTTGAGTGTGCTGAATCACTCATATGGCCTCACATTTTATTTCAGAAGTGCATGAAATTCTGTGATAAAAGATCAAAAAAAAGTGGAAGAGAATCCTGATTTCTCAGTGTAATTGCTGGAAACAAAACATGAATTATGATAAAATAGTACATATATTTTTATTAGGTAAAAAAATATTTTTTACTTTTTTTCCCCATATAAAACCAATGTCTTAAATATAAATGGTGAGTTTAGGGGTGAGAACCTTTCCCTTTCCTTTCCCTTTCCCTTTCCCTTTCCCTTTCTCTCTCCCTTTCCCTTCTCCTTCCCCTTTCCTCTCCCCTCCCTCTCCTTCCCTCCCCTCTCCTTCGCTCTCCTTTCCTTCAACTGCTTAATCCCAGAAGGTATACCCTGTAGTTCCTAGACATTCTTACACACTGCTCAAAACACCAGATGTTAGTATCAATTAAAAGTCTGACATAAATGCATCTTCCACTTCTATAGTTCTAAACCCCAAATTTTTACCTTTTTTTTTTTTTTTTGTATTTACCATCTGCTATTTTAATGGTCACTTAAGGTTGTGAAAACATGTTCAGTTGATTCTGTATACTGCAGTATTTAGTTTCTGAATGTTTTCCTGTGTTTTAGGTTTTTTATGAAGCTTATATCTTAAGAGTATTCTTTTTAGGAAACAGATACAGTGGTATCTTTATCACATAATAAGTTAATTATTAAAGCAGTATAAAAAATGGTAAAATATCATAAAAATGAGCTTATGACCCATGGTAAACACATTTTAGAAAATACATCTGGAAAGGCTAATTGTAGCTAATTGTAGTAGTTTGAAAATATGAAGGCAAGATCCTGGTTCTGTAGGTTCTTTAGACCTCTGTTTAGCTGGAGCTAAAATGTCTGACCAGCATGTTGTTTCTTACAGAAACTTGAGAGTCTGTTTAATGCATATGGTTCCCTCTCAGGGGGCAGAGTCCATTAAAGCACTATATCCTGAAGGACAGGATAAACAAGAGCTCCTTCATTTTTAGAGGGCGGGTTCTTTATATTGCTCAGTGTCTCCAGGGAACCTGAATAGCCTTTCATTTGGTTAAAGACTGGCATACTGAAATGCAGCATCTCCAAACCAGAGAAGGAGGCTGAAATCTTTTGCTGTCTTATGCAGAACTGAGAACACTACTGATAGTACTGGCATTAAACAAGAAAAATGGGGAGAGAAGGGAGAGTGAATGGCAGACACAATTCCATACCTGTCAACCTTCAAACAGTGTTCACATTTCTATTGATTATTTCATTGTAGGGAACTTGTACCTCCTTTCTGCAGCATCCACTTAACTCTGGAAAATGTAGAACCTCAAGCTAAGTAGTGACAAGAGGATGGAGGAGTAGATGAGTGAGGTGTTTCTGGGAGAGAAGAGGGCAGGATAGCAGCCCTCTGAACAGGGCAGCCATATTATTTGTTTCTCCCAACCTTTCTAAGAAGCTTTGCAATGGTCTCTGATGAAATGAGGGCACAGAGATCTCCTTATAGTTCATCAATACTACCTTACAGATTTGTGTTTATCCATCTGTGTGTAAATACTATCCTAATATCACAAGCCTTTACAATGTTTTTTTTTTACCTTGTTCATTATTCAGCTACATTTCAGAGTAGCTACCAGTATGATGATACTCCAGAAATGCTAAGCACATTTATGTTTTAGAATGATTGTTTATTCTTAAAACACTGAACAGAACAGAGTTAGAACACAAAAAAAGAGGCACATTTAGGTACTAGGAACAAGAGGCAGTTAATTGCATAGGCAAAGAAGTAAAGTGTAATGAAGTTTGTAATTAAATAGCTATCAAATTAACTATTTAACTTACAGCTAATGGGCCACATTTTGCTTCTTGTTGTGTAAGTACTAAACTGGATTCCATTGACTTAAGGAAGTTGCAAAACATTTGCTCTTACGAGTTTGGCTTTTTGTCATTGAAATAAGCCATTCTCTTAGTATTTCTCTTTTGTAAAGTGAAAAATTTGAATACAGTAATGATAAACATTTGTAGTTCTACTACGTAATTAAAAAAATTAATCACATTGATTTCCAATCTGCTGACAAATTAACTGAACATTGCTGTAGTATAGCACTGTAAAATTTATCTTGGACCTGTATTATCCTGATTATATGGGAAGTCCACTTAATCCACATGTTTACATGTGGCTCTTCAGAATGATGGACTTTACGAACAGACAGCATACCTCTATTTAATTCAGTGGAGTTGGTCCTAAAACCTTGAATTAGATTAAGTACCTATTAATAAAAATTATAACCTTTGTGGTGTTTTTGCCATGGAAGATGCAACTACTTTTACTGCAATTTTGCAGGCTTGTATTTACAGTATTTTTAAATTTTGCAGTAAACTATAGACCATGTCAAACATAAATGATTGTTTCTGGTTGGATACATTATTACTATTGTATATCATGACATGGTTCTGGGTGACCTTTGAAAAAGGTCTAGAGTGGGACAAGATGAAAGGTTGAAACAATACTTGTCTAGTTCAGTATTTCATGTAATAAAACATTTTCTTCTCATGATTTCAACAATATATCTGATTATGTGAACATTAGATTATTAAAAGCTTCTGGTAATTTTGTACCAATACTGCGGCAAAAAGTTTAAATTTGAGGAGGGGGTCAAACAATGAGATTGCTTTTGTCAGAGACATTATATCAACTTTATTCAGAAATGCTTAAAATTACTAAATTAGATTCTTAAAACTTGGGAGGTGACAATCTGGTGCAGTTTTTTAATTTCTGAAGACAGTGTTTAATTACCAAGTAGATTATTATTTTTACCATCTGTATTTTTTTACCATCTGTATTTCAAAAAAGAAATATATATTTTTGTGTGTATATGTATGGATGTGTATGTATACATATATATTAGTATGCAAATATATATGTATGCATACACCTATAAGTATCTATATTTCTTTAATTAGCATTGTCTTTACTGTGATGTAAGAATATTTCCGTGTGAGTTTTGAAAGCGTTTAGGTTTGTAATGAAACAGAAGTTTTTCGTATAGCATATGTAGCTTATAAATGTTATATCCACAAAGTCACCAAAAAGTCAGTCTAGTCCTACAACATTTCAACTTTCCTAGTATAGTAATACAAATTTGGGGTTAGAGTTGCTAGGAGCAAGAGTTCAGCTCAAATACGGTTTGCAACTAGCTGAATATGCATTGAGGGGCATTAATATTCCTATATTTTAAGCCTCTACCTTTTACATTTCATATACTATCACATGGCTAAACTGGCCTGAACTTGACTTTGACTTCATTGCCATAGCGATTATTTTGTCCAGTCAAATGGATAAATAGATGCATACCAAATATGCATAAATATGAGTATGACAGCAGTTCTTACAAAGGTCTCACTATCAGATATCTGATTTTAGTTTTAAAATACTGAATTCATAACTGCATTTAATTATGCAGTAATTACTACATTACAAAGATTTGTTCTCTTTATAAATGCTGAACTTAGGTGAACTGATCAGGTTTTTAGTTCCAGCTATAATAAAGCTGGTAGTCCCAATGGCAGTTGCTTTCTGCTAGAAATTAAAGCGGTGTTGTTCACAGCGTTGATACTCTTCAGCCATAATACAATTTTATAATTGTAATTTTTTTAAAATATGGAAAATTAAACATTTTAAAAGCATTTTCAGGCTGGCAGTTTGCTAAGTTGACTCAAATATATAATTAATTTTGTCTAAAAATATTAATAATCCAATTAAAAAGAGTTTTGACATAACTTTTTTTAAGTCATTCGTGCAAGTCTTTATAAGTGACGTAATGATATGGTTGCATGAGTTTATTTGTAGATACATACAATACTGCACATTCAGTTAGGTGGTTATTTGGTAATTTATAGCAAACTCAAAAGTGTAGGTTATAATATGCTTCAGAGTAAGCTCAAAACTCAAGAATATGTCCATTTTTCTGTTTGCAAATTTATAAGAAATGCCTACATTGACATCAAAGAACTTGAACCACATGCGTTCAAAGAATGAATATTCTGCTGAATCATTTATTCTTAAATATAAATATCTTCCTTTAGTGATGATGAAAAGTACCTCAAAGGAAAAATTGGCTAATCAGTGTATTTGATGTTTCTGAAGTGAATGAAAATCCTGCAATTGATTTTGTTTTTTGAAAGTATGGAATGTCTTTATGGTTTTTTCTCTTCCTGTTAGAAACTGTTTATTAGCCTACCACACATAAGGAAAATCCCTGCAACAAAGGTGTTTCAAATCTCAAATGGCAATAACATGTCTACCGGTTACAGCTTTGGCTGTTTCTTAAAGTTGTTTTATTTTTTAAGTTATTAAATTATGCTTGGTCTTTTAAGGGTGGATATTTTTGCTTATTCCATCCAAACATAGCATGCAATGTAGTCAATACTAGTCATGGAAATTATTTAAAAACACTACGTATTGGTGGGTTCTTAAAGTTTACAACATTAGTGTTTAAAAACATCCTAACTCTTTGAAATGGAGTTAACAATTACACATTTTCTGTTTTAATTTTCTGTTTCCTTGTCATTCTTTTTTTCTTACACATTACTGAATCATACTGCCTGCCTTTGCTTCGAAGGTTGCTTTTTATTTTATTTTGAGTACAGAGCAGGGATCTAAGCTATTGTTCTTCAATGTGTTTATTTCTGTTAAAGAAAAATATTCTAGTCTTTTAGATAGCTGTTGATTTTCTGAGCAAAATCACAAGGTGTACATTTCTCCCCTCCTTCTTTCTCCATTCTTACACTGTGAGGCAGTGAAGAGGTGTGTTTGGTTTTGTAGCTCTGATAGCTGGTGTAAAACCTTAAGTAAAATCCTCAGCAATGTCAAAGGAAATTACATTTTAGGTAGGGATTTTTTAAAACGTTCTATCTATAGGATCATTCATGTAAACTTGTAACACAATTAGCTACTCGCATAAACATGCATTTATATGTATGTGAGTCTGGAGCACCAGACAGTTAAAAATTTTATTTTTTTTTTTTTGTGGATAATTTTTTAGAATGCACCTTATCTTAAAAAGAGGAACTGTCTTATAATAGGCAGTGCTTATATAATGAAGTTTTTCATCATAGTAATTTAAATTGGTAACATGAACTCGTTATTGACAGTTTCTGATCAGGTTTGAAATCTTTGGGGTTTTTTCCTTTTTGGCATGACTGGTACTAGATACCAAAAAATAAGTGGCAACATACCATAATATGTTGAACAGTAGGATCTATTCGGTTTAGTGTGCAATATATTACTTATTAAGTTTTAAATTGTATAAGCCTACTAATGTATATTGTAGTAACTTGTATGTTAATTCTTCCTCAAGAATATGTTTTCCTGAGGAATAAGAAGTTGATACTCTTTTGAGAAGAGTTTTTCTACAAATACAAAAAGGAGTTAAGATAATGGTTCTAAATTCACCAATTTTAAGAAATATAATTGAATGTATTTATGATGGTTAATATTTTTTCATCCATACATAATTTTATACAATGAATGTGTTCTATAATTTTCAGTATATTTTATATACTGAATGCTGTCTGTAATTAAATATTTCTTAGGAGTTGTTGGATTACTAAAAAGTTTTGTTAGATTTGCTTGGGATCAGAGTTTTAATTATGGAGGGGGAAAAAAAAAGTCTCATCAATTTGTTGTCATACTATTTATCGTACGAAAAATTGTCCAAATGACTTAGATTTATTTTTTCATGTCAAAATATGTATTAATTTTACGTCACACTCTGTTTAAATGTTTGCGAATTACTAACTTCTCTATGTAATCAGCCATGGTGAAATAACAAAAATTCCCAGCTTTGGCCTGATGAATACTATGTAATTTCAATTTACAGTTACATAGTGAAACTGTTTTCCTTTATGTTTGTCTTATACTTAGTTACCCTTACCTCCAGTTCTGTGTGTTCATGTAAGGCTTCACAAATGTTCATTTAATCATTAAAACTCAGTATTATTTCACAACCCTAAGAGAAAGACAATTGGACACAACAATGAAGGCAAAATTTCCAAGATAGATTTTGGTTCTCTGGCTACTTCCACATGTGGATAATTTGATTGATGAGAGTAGTCTCACCAGGTTCAGTCAGAATTTTTTGTGTAACGTACCTTTATGTTTGGAGTTTGACTTTAAATAGATGTCTAACACATGCAGGCTTACTTCAGTCCTTAGTCTGAGTTCTGATTGGTCGGATGGAAAAATGTGTGTTTCTGAACATATTAGGATAATGTTACTGTTACCAAAGTATTTTCTTCCTCTTGAAAGAGTATTTTTTGATATTACTTGTGTAGACCATATACAGTTAGGTGTGTGTATCAAAGAGCATTTTGATATGTTCAGAAACACCGGAGGACCTTGAAGTCTAAAACTGGTTCAGTTTCTGAAATGCTTCATTTTTGTTTTCCTATATTTTGTTTTCAGTTGAATGTTGCTGGCTTGAAAAGGTTTAAGCTTAGTGGCAGAACGGTACTTGGAGGGTTAAATTAATATTTTTATTTATTCGGGGATTTGAACTGTAAAGCCATATATATAGAATATAAGTTCTTATAGGTTCTGAATGTCTTCATTTTGTCTTGTCTTCTAAAACAAGGCTTAGGGTGTTTTGATTTTGTTTTTTTAATTAGAATAGGTATTGCAGGATTTGAGTGAAATATAAAGATGTTAAATAGCTGTCATTCAAACTCTTCAATAAGAATTGTTGTTTTTATTGTTGTTTTTCTCCTCAAGCTCAGAAAAATCAGGTCATGTTTATTTTTGGGACTCACAGGGTTTTTAGGAGGTGAGTGAACAATTGCTAAGAGGCCTTTCCCCTCTCTATGTTACAGCAAGTTAAATGACCACAGTGATTAAATAGGAGCCCTTTTTAGTGAATTCATATTTGGGAATATGGTCAATATATATTTATGTTTGCATATTAATACCAAAACGGTTAAATTTTGTCAAAATTTTTTATTAATACTGAGAAGGAAGTAGTTATTCTCAGGGCAGAGACTCTGAAAACAGGTGTTCTTGTTACCAGAAGTTAAATCAATTATTTTAATTTAACTATCCAAATGAAGAGATGCAAAAGTAAAAGCATACAGAACATAGAGTATTTAATACTTAGAATATTACTAAATCTTGAATTTGTAAGCATCCTTTTTAGATATGTACAGCCTTTCAACCCTTCATATGAGATTCTTGCATATAAAGGATGTTTTAGCTATAATAAGGGCAGCACAGTCAGAAGAGAGGCAGGTATTTTGGTCTATCTTATTTTATATAATCCTAGAAAAATTCATTTTGATTGGCTTATTTTATTTTTTTCATTACACAGGCATCAAAATTCTTCATGTCAGATTTGGAAATTATGATGTCACAAAATGTCTCAGAGCCTAGGCAAATAATAATTCAGTAGCAACAATAAAATTGCTACAGCAAACTGAAATTTGAAATTAAGATATGATGTTCTGTGACCATGGGAGGTATTTGTGAGAGTGCTTTGTTGACAACTAATTGATAACTATGGTGTGTATTCTTCTAACACCTTTCTTCCCAAAGGATCCTAAAGTGCCTTACAAAATTAGGGCCTGTTCCTGCCCTGATTGAAGTCAATGGGAGCACTGCCAATGGGAACAGCACTGGGCACTTAAGAAGCTAATAAAAGCTGCATTCAAACATCACTTCTGCCACTGAAACGTGAAACTGTTCAACTTACACAGCAATACTCCCAGTAGTTTGAGACAGGAAGTGAATATTACCATATACAGCTTGCAAATTTTAAAAAGGAAGTATGGTTTTAGAGGGGTACATGGTACAAATTATTATAGCACAGCCTTTGTTAAAATTCGTTTGAGTCATCATCCAAACACATTTTTTGTACTTTTTCGGAAGATTTGAACATTAGTTCCAGTAGATGTAATGACTGATACCATTTTCATTATTCACATGTTATATACACATATTTTGGAGATCAGATTTGCATGGTTTTGGTGCAATAATTAAAATAATTTAAAAAAAATATAACATGGAAATACTAGAAATCTTCTATAATAATTGTATCTTTCTGCTGATTAGTTTTTAATGGCTACCTGAGAAAGCCTGATATTACAATAAGTATTTTGCGTATATTTCCATATTTGTTCATTTTACATATTGAGCAGATTGCTGTGATAAGTGGGGAGGATTTGATGTTTGTATACCTGAAATGCGAGTTGAAAGCAAGCATAATACCATGTTTTCTGATATTTTTCTTTATTTTTAGTATAGAGGCCTTTCATACAAAAATTTTGCCAGCTACAAAAACATAAGCAGCATGCGTAGATAAAAAAAAAAAAAGTGAGAACTAATGCAGATACTTGGTTTTCACTCTGCATTTTTTTCTCAACCATTAATACTGGTGAATGAGGAAATAATTAAATTCTTTAGCATTTAAAAAACTATTACAATTTAACAAAGGAAAAAGGAAAACTTAGCTGTTGGACTGTTCTGTTGTCTCTAGTTAGCAGCTCAAAGAATAACTAACCATCACAACAAGCTATCTAGTTGAATATGTAGCAACTGAAGTCTTTGAATCCTGAATATACATACTGTATATTCAAAAGAAGTTTTGAGATTACAGGGACAAATAAATTCAATGGTAGTCTTATTGAATCTTTCTAGTCTTACTGAATAAATATTTACTAAGTCTGCTGGCAAAATTGCAGAAAAAAAAACACAATAAAAATGAAAACAGTGAAAAAAGAACCACCTCAAAACTAAACTGAAAAACAGATGTAATGCAATTTTTTAAATAATATTCTTTTTATACAGCACCTAGATAAAATATTTACAGTGTAATTGAGTAACCTGGGACATCTATGGACAGAAGGTTTGTAAGGTAGTTCATAAAAGGGGTTTTCAGAGAAATAACAGCATATTGTATGCATCTGTTACATAGATGTGGCTTTCAAGTAGTTTTGAATATGGAGAGGAAGGCACTCAGAACTTAATCGCTCAGTAGATCTAAATGTCTCCATCTACTAGAAACACAGTATTTTACAACCTTTTCTAACAAGAACCTTGAAATATACAAATTACTAAATCTATGCTGAATGAACAAGTGCCATGTTTTCTTACGTTTCTGGCTAGAAGACTCACATCTTCTCCAATAAGAATTTAACATAAGTAATAATAATTCAACATAGCTATTCCAGAAAGCTACAGATATGGACAACAATCACTGAAGTTAACAGCCGATTCTTTCCATTTTTTTCCATATGTGTTTTCTGTAAAAGTATTACATTTTTAGTATTTTTAAATGAGTCATTATTATGTCATAAACATAGGTTATCCTAAAAGATATTGAGGTTGATATTGCACTGTCTCTTTTAGGCATGCACAGGCGAAAGCAAGAAAGGAGTAATTATGTATGTGCTGATGACAGACTAGGAGGAATTTAGCACTTCAGTCAAAAAAAAGGATTAGATTTTATCCTAAGGATAGGATTAGTGTGTGATCTCATGGTCACTTAATAGGTTTCATGTTAGATCTTCCCTAAGGCCTTTTTTTGCAGTCCTTAGCCAGGCGAAACACCCAAAGAAATCAGTGCACTTTTGCTTAGCAAAGAAGTTTTCAATTCTTCTTTAGACTTCAAATTATTTAATACATACATATAATAAATAAAGGGCTAAATGGCAGTTACTAAAAAAAAAATAGAGATGAAGTTTCATGCCTTTAAGTATCTGGGCCTAAATGATTAATGCAATACAAAGATCATATATCCATCTCATATTAGAAATAAATTAGCTGTTGTCCAATTCTGCATTCTTTGCTGATTTCCATTTTGCTCAGCAAAGCATTGTAGGATCTCACCTTTAAAATCTTTTGTATTGTATTTCTTCACTAATAAATACTCTGTAAGACTTTATTGTGTACTACAATACTTTTCATTAAACATCTTTTTATTGGCATTATAGGAAACATCAACTTTGTATATAGGAATCATCAATGTGAGATGAAAATAGCACTTTTTTTTTTCCTTTTTTTGTGGACATGCTCAATATAAAAATCAACTCACATCATTTTCCCAAGGAAGTACTATTTGTCAAATGTGTTTTAGAACTTGTTAAATAAAAATCTCCCTGACAAAATAAAACAAAACTTTGACTAAAATAAAAAGAAAACCATTCAACTTACCTAGTTTTATATTGAACTGAAACCTTTGTCAAAAGTCTCAAAATTTGGATGTGTCTCTCCAATTTTGAAAAGAACCCAACCCCAACAAAACCTGTCAGTAAATAAATAGTTGGTCTGAACTTTATAAACAGCTGAATGCTATCTTACAAAATATACTGCTTTATATTCTTCAGTTTAATTAATATACCATAGTAATTAAGAGTATAAGATACAAATTTTCATGCATAGTCACCTTTTAATTGCAAGCTATAACAATGGATTTTTTGCCAATGCATTATATTGTTGAGGCTTCAAAATAATTTATATAATTAATAAGGAAATAATCCTTTAATATTTGTTTTATTTGGTCTTTACAAAGCCATACTCAAAAAAAATAATTATTAGGCCAAGCAATATTTTTTCACATAATGTTTTTAAATGGGCTATTGTCAAATAGAATGTATAATTAAAGTGCAAATCTATAGCAAAAATAACACTTTCAATAGTTAATATATTGCTCAAATTTAGATTTGCGTGCTCTGAACAATATGAGTAATTTTACTTCCAGGAATTTAATAATATCACCAGGACCTACTTATGGGAGTAAAATTCTTCATATGTCTAAGCATTTGCAAGACTGAGCCTTCAGTTTTTGATTGTTTAATCAAATGGGAAAAATATCTACTCAGTAGTCACTGGAACTTTTCAGCTCATAAAATTGGTTCATGTATTTTTGTCTGACACTTTCTACATTATCCTTCAATGAACAGTAAAGAAAGCAAGTATCAAATAATACCTCACAAATCCAGTGAGATACTTAACAGACTAATCCAAAGACTGTGTTTAGATTGATATTTGTATTTGCAGTATTAAACATAAAGCATTACAAACAGTAGAGAAAATCATATATACACAACTTTATAGACATACATATTTCTATGTATACTTTTAGTTTTCATTTATACAGCACCATAGGTGTACATGATATCTATGTATGCTCATATATGTATTTAAAAGTCTCACAAACTTAAAAGCACATTAGACCTAAATTATGCAGCAAGGTACCACCTTAATGTATCTGACAATTTAACTGAGTTCTGTTACAATGTTAGTTTATTAAATGGTGTCAGTTAATTTTCATTGTTACTGGTATATTTCTGGGCGGGGGGAGAAAAACCACCAAACAAAACAAAGAAAACAACGAAAGAAATCCCAAGCCTTGAATATGTAATGAAGACTCTTTTCATTCTCACAGAGAAGTGCTATTCCTGTGGTGCTTAGGCACTTCACAAGAGAAGGGTTTTTTGCAATATGATGCCTCCTGTGGTGCAGTGAGGCGTGAAGCAATACAAGAGGTAGAAGGAACTGAAGAATGTCATATGAGGAAGCGCCACATCATAGGAATCATTCACAAGTGGAAGACAGCTGTTGTTATGAACTATTAAAGACAGCAGCAGGGTGTTCATTCCTTTCAAGATTTAGAAGCCCAAGACAGCATTTCTTCTATCTTCCCTCTGCTGTCTGTCCTCCTCCCTCTCAAAAGTCTTCTATGCCAGCTACCTTTTATCGTAGCATGCACTGAATCATGAGGGTTTTGTCATTTGTTGCCCTTTCTTTTGCCCTTCAGTTAAAGATTAGCTGGGATGGGGCATCATAGCACCAAAGAAAAGCTTTACAGTTGTAAACCGTAAGATTTTTAAGTTTAGACACAGTGACCACTGATTTTCAAGGATGGTTTGGGGAATGGGGGTGACCAAGGGGAAAACTAAATTAGCTGAAAAAACTAAATTAACTATTCTTACTAGACCAAGTGGTAGTCTTTAGCTATGTACACATAACTCCCATAACTTTAGTAACTTTTTTTGCTTAAATCAAAATGTGATTAGCCGTGAGTACACTTTATTTTCTGTGTATATATATATACACAGAAGAAAAAAATATTTGTATAGCTTTCCGCACTGTGGAGTTTTTTTACAGGATTGTAATAAAATAATGGCCTAAACATTTTATGCTAAAAAAACCCTTGACGGTTGTAACATCCAGACTGGGTAATCTACAAATGATCTGCATGATGATTTCCTGTGAAGGTTTGTGTATAAGCTGTGGCCTTGACTTATACTGGTGAACTCAGCTGATGTTTCTATGTGGCAGTTACACCTGATTTAGGTCAAACTAAATGAAAGGATGTGCAAAGGATGAGTACAGACTGCATTAGTCTGCTTCTTGAGGTAAAGCACTTCAGAATAATGAAAAATACCTTTAAATTAAATTTATATTCTACATCAGGGAAACGTAATTTGAGCTGTTGTCACTTATTTAGCATACAACATGGTTCAAAAGCAACTGACACAGAGGTCACATATTGCAAACATAAAATTTGAAGGCATGATGTAGTTCAGATTCTGATAGGCTCTTTCTCAGTGCAGCTACATAAAATTGAGAATGACACAGGATGCCCCAAACCAGCAGCCATATATATACTAATGATACCATTAGGTGTTATATATATATGTATTCAAATTTTTTACGTACTGTTTCTGTCCTGGTTTTGAAGGTGCACAGCTTTATCATATCAAAAAATGAATTTTAAGGGGGTTTTGAGCTGTTCATTCTTTCAGTGTCAGGGCTGTCTTTTACGAAGAGCATTTTTTTTAATGTAAAAGCATCTATTAAGATATTTTAGCGCTGAATGTCAAAATTATTCTGTGATGACCTGCATTTGAAGACATAGTATAGGATCTCTAGCATAGCAACATCCTGATAGTTGCTAATTAAAGATCTTGTATTCTCTGGGAGAATGCTCTAGATAACTGTTTCAATAGCTTTGTTCTTTTGTCGTTATTACACAATGTTTCTATTGCTTTCACACATTTGTTGGTATCTGCCAAGCAGAACCAAATTTAGCCTGAAGCCTGGAGGAAGATAAAAGGAAAATATATTAGGCATATGGATGATAATTTAGAGGGGGAGAAAAAAAGTGTTGAAAATCTTACGCTCATATTTTTGGTTACACAACCTATATGCCAACTTTTGCATAAACACATTATGCACAATTGCAGATGTCAAAGTTTACATCAACAAACAAAAGTTTTGTATGCAAAATTACACCCAGAGTTTTGTATCCACCTTTTAATATTACATATAAAGCAGCTTATGTAGGAAAATTGACCCAACTAACAGAAAACGTTCAGGACATTTGGAAAACTGATACTACAATTCTGATCATTATTAGAAAGTATTAACAATATGCTGAAAAATACTTTTCCACATCTTAGATTCTAACATTAATAGAACATCAAGTCTTCACTACGTATTGTATCTTGCTATGTCGCTTCTGATGATTATAAAGCTTTCCATCTGTAACAGGAATTGCATATACGTTACAAATTATTTCTAGTTGTACCACCCCTCCAGACTTTTAATTTTCACTAGAAAGTTTTATTTTGCAGTTATCATTTTTTTCCTTTATAAAAACTACTTCTATTTATAGATTTTTCTACCTGATTAGTTCTAATTATGAAATTAATTTTCTTCTCAACTCTCTACTTTACAGTTGATTGATATATCATATGTACATTGAGCTTTCTTTGTTTTAGTCAGACCTGCCCCATTGCATGAATTTATGAATGCTCTATTCTTTGAATTGCTTTTTGCCTATCTGTCCTAAAACATTCTTATTTGAAGTCCGTTTACAAGTCAGCCATTGCAAAATGAAAAGAAAATCTGATCTCATTGAAATTACAGACCTATGGTGAGTCAGACTTTCCAAGAGTGTTCTGTGTAGGGGTACTGAGGGCAGTGAATATCTAGAAATGAAACTGGTCTAAAGTTTCAAAACTTTTAACGTCATTTGTGAATTCTTACTATGTTCTAAAACTATCATATCTGTGTACCTAACATTGTATGTCGTTTTGTGATTAAAGATTGCTATTTGCTATGATATTTCACTGTAAATGAGAAATGCACTTTATACTAGTTTCAGGGTAAATTTTCAGTGTGATCTGATTGGAGTCATAGATCCTGGCTGACTTTATTCAAAGCCTTTATGAGGTAATTCACTTCATGTGGGAATGGTCTAAATTTAATGGATGAGTTTACTTCCTTCTTACTTTAAAATTACAGTAGTTCAGTAAATAAATTTATATTAAGAAGAACAGACTGTATTCAGTACATCCGTTTTGCAAATAAAATTATTTTTTTAAGGAAACTAAAGGCATGAAGAGGCCTTAAATTTTTTTCAGAAGAATAGATAGGTTTTTATTTTTCTAATTGTTACTGCTTTTATTCAAATTACAGAATAACACATTGATGTGAATATTAATACAGACATCATTCTTGGAGAATTTAGGAGTGTAACAACTGAATAAGTAATAACTCCAGGTAACACACACAAAAAGTTTAAGGTAGGGATTTTTTTCAGTCACAAAGCACCTTCAGTCAATAAATGGGAAGAGATTTTCCTTTTGAAGCTTTCCATTTTAAACCAAGAAAACACTTGTGCAGGTCACCATCTGTCTTTCATATAGTAGCCAGTATGTTGGGGATTGTTTTTGCTGTCTAAGAATCATTTAAAAACTGGGCTACAGGGGTATTCTTGTCTGGCATTCCATGTGTTATTAGTGGTCTGTTCTCAACAGAAGAGTATCTCAAGGAATTATTAGCACTGACATTCACACAGTAAAATGCCTTCCCTGATGTGTGAGATGTATTAAACCTGTGAAGACCAGTGCTCCCTTGAATCTGTGAAAATAACTAGCTGTCAGTCACTATGGAGATTGGAGAAGAAAAAACCCCCTGATGATATAACTCCTCACATCTTTCTCCCACCTTTCTCCCAAATATGCACACATATGTGTGCACAAACACTCCCATAGTCCCAGAACCGAAAAAATAAGTGGTGTGCTATTTCTACTGTTTCATACAAAACTAGTACTGTTTTTAAAGTATCCGCCCCAAAAAAACCAAAACACACCCTCAAAAGAACCACACCGAATCCCAAAAAATACAAACCAGCATTTTTTTTTTTTAATTATAATTTATTTCTACAACTCTAGACACTGCCACATGGAAAGACTGCTAAAACTATGAAATTATTAGAGGAAAAATATCTGAATATTTTTAACTATATTTGAATTACACCTTTTATGAATGTCTTAAAATATTTATGGTTTTTCTTGAGAAACTACTGTGGGCAATAAGGGAACACTGTGAAACATTTAACTTTGATATGGCACGATTAATTTTGATAAGTTTTTAGATCTAATTTCAGAATGCTGACATTTAACATGTTCCCCTATGTAACCTGCTGAGCTATTTGCACTGCTATTGATGGTTTCGTCTAAAAACCCCACACCCTTCAATCAGTGGTATCAATTTACTTTCCAGAGCACTTGATTGTCAAGGCAACACATAAATTGAATAGTAATTTAAGAATTTAATTATGCTAAAAGTGTTGTAAATTGAGGAACAAAAATGACTGGCTGGCCTAAAAGACTTGATTTACAATAAGAAAAAAAAGTAAATATAGCAGATTCAAAGAAGTGGAAGTAGTAAGACCGTATGTCAGGAAGTCTTGAAATGTTAGAGTACTGTGGGAATAGAAATATCTCTTAAGTTACTGCATTGATTTTTTTTCAATAAGAAAAAATAATCAGATTAAAACTATTAGGAAATACTAATATAATCAGTAGTAATACAGTGCATTTTTATTAGTGTGTGGTCAATGGAGTGATGTATTTTGTTCTGAATACCTGATGTGAATATTACATACATTCTAGTAATTTTGTGCTTGACAGTGGAAGTGTGATTATCAGAATCAGAGAAACTTCAGTAAATATATATACTTCAGTAAATATATATACTTCAATATTTTCTAAAGAGTATGAGATACATTGGAAAAATTATTCTGAAGAACAATACAGGATTATTTTGCAGTGAGTGGGAAAGATTAATTTAGTTACAACTTATTGACCTCTAATTCTTAGATTTTATGATCAGTTCTTATATCATCTTTTACAGGGAAATGGAAACTTGCTTGCTGAAGACTGTAGGGTATTTTATACTCACTTCAATAATTCAAATATAATATCTGCTGGTAATAAAGCATTACATTTCAGGTAAAATTCTCTTTTCTCCAGTTATCTCAAAATCCTCCCATCCATATAGTTCTTAGAGATTATTTCCATCTGAAAACTAGCCAAAAGTTGAGGGTTGCTTTTTTTTTTCTTTTTTTTTTTGTTGTTGTTATTTGTTTTGTATATAATTTGTGTTTTGGCTGTTAGCTTGCTTTTTAAACGTTTCTATTACTCACATATAGTTTAGTCACACAGACTGACTTCAAGCAACTTTTGCATAACTGTCTAAATGGAAGACTCATTCTTTGTATCATCTGGAAGCTAGAAAGTAGAGAGTTGCTTGATTCTGTAATCTTCCAGGGAATTAATCTCAATCATTTTCCAATCTACCTCTTTGAGGATGAATGCACAGTAGAGATGCCAGGTGAATCAATTAATGTTTGCCTCAATAATGCGTGAAATTTTTAAAATATGGAATTACCCAACTAAAAGTGGGAGCTAAATGTAATTTCTGTGAGGTTGTCTTGTCAGTACTACTGTTTCACTGATTTTTTTTAACCTTCTCTTTACTTACAAGTGTAGTTACCAGGAAATGGGCCTTTTTTTTAAGAAATATTTGTGTCAAGAGAGAACCTTTCTCCTGAGAAGTATGGATATTGAGAAAAGGGTCATTTTGAAAGTGCAATTTTCAATAAAAGGGTAAAAGGGTCTTTTCAATCAAAAGGTACAGATACTAGAAAAGTATATAAATATTCTTCAAGATTTATTAAACTAATTGAAGTTTTACTTATGTTAAATGCTTGTTGATATCAAATGTCATCACTTTCCATTATGACTTTGATATTCTTCCTGGATATAAGACTATAAAGTGCTTAACTGATGCTTCCAATGGAAATCAGAATCTAAGTCACTGTGAAAGTGAATGGAAATATTGTGTTTTCAATAGAAATACAACATGGAAATAGTATTTCCAAAGAAAAATAATTGAATACTTAACCAAAAAAAAAAAAAAAAACAAAAAAACAAGAGAAGTTTGTTGACACCATATGTCAGCTGATAGCACTTGGGGTTATTTGCATACTTTTAAATCTGGTCAAGGAGGAGAATAACATGTCATTTTTTTGTTGTTGTTCCTGCAGTGTCTAACATTCATAATTTATTGATATCTGTGAAGCACGCAGCCAGTTCTCCAGCAGAGAAGAATTAGACTGTATCTCTTGGTTCATCCTGTCATAGTGAAATGATGACTCAAACAGCAATTTCTATTATTAGAATAACTTCTATAATGCTAATAGATTTCTAATACTTATTTCTAGTAACTTCTATTATTATAACACTTCTAAATCCCATGTTTCTCACATTGTTCCCAAAACCACCTGTTATTTCCTCGTAAAACTTAGTGTTTCAGTAATCTAAAATAAACCCTCAGCTCAGTTCAGCTTTAAACATTTTCCTAAAAAAGTACTGCAATATCCCTATTCAGGAACAAATACCTGTAGTGCTGAGATATATCTCCAGAAAGTTGCTGATTTACACTGAAATGATTTTAAAATAGTCTATTTATGTGTTCTCAAAAGAAGTCTTGTGGTTTTTAAGAACTATTTTTTTTCTCCAGACTCAGAATAGAATAGAACTATTTTGGTTGAAAGGAACCTACACTGACTATCAAGTGTAACTGCCTGACCAACTCAGAGCTGACAAATTTAAGTCATGTTATTAAGGACATTGTCCAAATGTCTCTTAAACACTGAAAAGGTTTGGAGCATCAACCACCTCTCTAGGAAGCCTGTTGCAATGTTTAACAACCCTTTTTACCAGGTAAAGAAATGCTTCCTAATGTCCAGTCTTTTGTCAAGAAACAGCTCTAATGCCACATAGCTCTTAACGTAATTTACAGTGTGTTTTTCTTTTTTTTTTTATTTTTTTAAATTTCATTAAATTCAAAGAAATCTTTCCTGTTTCATGAAGTACTGTCATTGTTATGTGTTTCAAGGACACATTGCAGATATTATTGTTTGATGTTATGCTATACTTAACTGATCTTCATTTCCTAACATCCTGATTGAGTATACTCTCCCAAATCTTAAAGCAACATGCTGGCAAACAGGCTCTTTATTTTCCTTTTTCCACATTTTAAGTCTTTATTGTTTTAAAATAAACTTAGTGTAATATTCTTGTGATCATGATTTTATTTTCCCATAGAAAGATGAAGAAATGGATAAACACCTGATAGTGCCCAAGATAAATGCGAAGAGGTTTGTTTTTACTGTTTGTATTAATTCTGGGTTTATTTTGATTTTTATTCCATTTATCTCAATTGGCTAAAAAAAGAATTTAAGTCATAACCCTGAAATTTAATAGCAGTAATAGTATTGATTTAGGTAGAAAATAAGAATACTCAAGAATAAGAAAGAGTACATTTGGTACAGTACAAAGAATCATTCTTGTATCTCACTGAAAAGACTTTATGCCTCAACAAAAACTAGAATAGGGAACAGTACGTAGACATCTACTGACCTATCTGCAATTGTGCCATTAACATGAATCTAAAATGTAGTTACATCCCAAAAGAGCTGGCTATCTACATTAGGCTTATGTGTTATAGTTAATCATGAGATGTAATAATAAGGCTGGAAATAAATCAAATTGTAGTTAATGAGAAAGATCAAGGAAAGGAATATTCACTTTAACAAATATTATAAGTAGAGGTTAAAACTAACTTAAAAAACCCCTGCATCTTGAAGTACAATGCCTTTTTTCTTCCACAGCCTTCTTCAGAAGTCTATATTACATGGTCTTCCCTAGGCTTAGATGGAAGTAAAAATGCAAAAACTTGAACCTGATACTAAACAACTGAATTAGCTTTACCTTAGAGGTACTTGATGGAAAGTTGTTTTATATTGAATCATAGAGTGGTTTGGATTGGAAGGGACCTTCCATGGGCAGGAAACCTTCCACTTTGACCAGGTTGCTCCAAGCCCTGTCCAACCTGGCCTTCAACACCTCCAACAAGATGGGGCATCCACAACTTCTCTGGGCAACCCATTCCAGTGCCTCACTACCCCTATAATTCTTTTTTTTTTTTTCCTAGTGTCTAACCTAAACCTTCAGCTGAAGGCCATTCCTCCTTGTCCTATCACTGTATGCCCTTGTGAAAAGTTCCTCTCCAGACTTCTTGCAGGCCCCCTTTAGGTACTGGAAGGCTGCTGTAAGGTCTCCCTGAAGCCTGCTCTTCTCCAGTCTGAAAAGCTCCAACTCCCTTAGCCTTTCCTCATAAGAAACAGGAGTCATATGGAATTGCTAAACCGGCTAAAAGCTGTGAACCAAGCCAAACTGGGGAAAACCAAGCCAAGCTTAAAAAGAAAATGATGCTCTCATGGAAGAATAAATGGATACTACCAGAAAATATATGACATATACATTCTGAAGAAGGAAAATTAGTTGTTCAAAGGCATTTAAAGGTGTTCAGTGTATTACATCTTGTAGTCAAATGCTATTCAGTTAGTAAAATAGTTACTACTTTTATATTTTTTATTCAATCCATGAGATTTTCCTTATTTGATAGGGTTAATAATTATCTTTCCAACATAAACTAGAGCATAGATGCTTTAAACAAGAAATATGATTTGGTGGTATATAAGAGACTGAAAGAAAAATGTGGTTTTCTGTTTCACCAACAATCTATTTTGTCTTTACAACTAGATTTTCCACAGGCTATATGTGGAAAAGTAAGCAACACTTGCAAACTCAAAATTGAACATACTTTTAAATCACGTGTGCATATATAAATATTTTATCCAGAAATCTCCTATATAATATACTAGTAAAATAAAAATAATAACATGTAAATATGCCTGGCTTATATATTTTAGGCAAGTAAGACACAGTCAAGTGAAATGCGAGTGAATAGATTGTAGAAATATTTAATTTATAGCTCTAGAAGATAATATATAACACATCTGGGAAGACATTTAAATTATTCCACTGGGGAGAAAAAAAAAGTAATCTATATCAACCTTTCTTGGGGAAAAATATAAAAGAGAGGGATACATATGAGGAAATTGATTTAAAGATTCATTTCATCATCTGCTTCTGGGGAAAATGATCCTGCGAGCATATCACCATAGCCGGCAAATTGATATAAGGATCTGTAAGATATGATGCCTTGTATATTCATAAGATACATAGAGTGGCAATGTGTCTCTTAATAGTTCAATCATACCTAGAGATTATCATAAATTCAGAAACATGAGGAAAAGTACAGAAAGTTCTTTCCTCACTGTCTCCCAGCTATCAGCACAACAGAACTGCATCTTCATCTTGCACCTCAAAGCGTAGATCGCACCACCACTGTGTTTGGAGCTGTATAAAGCAGTTCCTGCCCTAGATAGCTTCAAGAATAAATCAAGAGTTGGAAGACAGATAAGACAATAAAAGACCCCGAGAGGAACGGTAACTTCTGTTTTACAATTTATAAAAGTTTTAATTTACATGGGACTTTAAATGAGTACACAGTATTAGCACCACCAACAATCACAGGTTTCAGAATATGTGAAACCTAAATGTAATTTAGGTAATAATGTAATTCTCATACTAATGCTATTGCTTGGGCTTCTTTCTGTAAAACAAATAAACAAACACTCTACACCATTATTACCTCTCTACACTAACAAAGGAAAGCACAAAGGGGTAAGAAAGTACAGCTTAAAGCCAACAATGAGATAACTCGGTAATCTTTAGTTAATCAGATCCAATCTTTATTTACACAATTCTCCAATTTAGATCTTGTTTGAGGAATTAAGTAAGACCTGGGGACTATGTGTAGAATTAATTTCACCCCATGAAAAGGGGCCTTTGAGAAGTACTACTTTGCCTAGTAGTTGAAGATTTGCTCATTTCTGTAAGTTTTTAAAAAAGATTATTTTAGACCATTGCTGAATAGATTGAAAAAGCTGCCTGACACTTCCTTTTGCCTGTATTCATGTGATAAATACACATTAGCCCTTTGATTCACAGCCATATAAGGAAAAGTTTAGGAAAGAACAACTGTCATTTAGCACAGAAAGTAAAATAAATAAATAAATAAACAAATTCATTATTCTCTTATGAAATACTTCTTTCTGAGTCAGCTTGACAAACTTAATATCAGTGGCTTTTATTTAAATTTGCAATTTTTATTAGGATAAATGTTATCAATAAACCACCCTCCAAAGAAGATGCAGATATTTTCTCTGCAGATATTAAGGCTCAGTAAAATTGTCAGTTGCATCTATATCCTTCCTGCAATTGGTGGAACAACAGTAATGACCCTTACCCATAGTTTTCTACTTGCTTTAATAAATTAATGTACAACCACAACAATCTGTAAGTTAATATAGAATGTGATATCCACTTGAAAGACCACTCAAAAAATTGTGCAGCCTGCTCTGAGCTCCGTGCCAACCCAACAGGCAGAGATATATACAGATTTAGGCTAATCTAAATGACTATATTCTAAAAAAAAAATCATGAATAAAAATAGTATATTTCATACTAAATCATCAAGGAAGATCAGGAAGAGCTTTTAGGCAGATGTTAACCAGTATTGTGAACGTGTACATTTTTACCTTTACATTCTGTGTAGCATTAGTGATAGTTTATGTGAGAAACAGAGTCTCAAAATGTTATAAGTTTTAGAATAGGAATTTATTTATATGATAAAAGCAAACAGCGCTGGGTGAACGGGAGGAGTCTTGCTCCAAAAGCCTGTCACCCTGAAGTAGTGAATGTGTCCAACATTTATCCTAGACACTACATATATATTCATGAAATATTTTTACATAGCTATTTTAGGCATTCAACGTATTTTTCTTTTACAAATAAGGTCAATTGCTTTTGTTATCTCTTACAACAAGTGATAAACAAGCTATAAATTCTAAGAAAACAAGTTTAACAAGCTAAGATTACAATTTGTAAACAAGTTAAAAATTCCTGCAAGTCATGAATTTATGTATTTCACCTAAAAGGTACCAGTATAGCCACAATTCACGGTTAAGAAAACAGGGGAGGCAGTGGCCTGATTTAGTATGGGGGTGTAATTAAGTTTTACTACCCATTTGTTTTCTCTTCCTTAAGGCCACTATAACTCACTTATTTAACCTTTTTTTTTTGACACGAATCACAACTGTTTATTACAGTTTATATCTCAAAAAAATATGTATATATCCTATACAGTAGCTATGGCAATCCAATGCTGTTCAGGGTGTGAAAGTATGAAAAGTATTGGAAATCATCTCGCTATTTATATCAAGATATTTATATATATCAATATATAATGTATAATAGACTTATATCCATCTTACCATTTGCAGGCTAGATCTGAAACAGAAACAGCAATGTTTTTAAGGTATTAAGTAATACATTGTATGTACTTTAAGCTAATGGGATCTAAACTCTGCTTTTGGGTCAAAGGGTATTTTCATACATGAGAAATTTGGCTTTAGGTGTTTCTACATATTTTTCTTCCCTGTTTTTTGGGTGGGTTTTTTTATTTTATTTTTTAAAGGAATAATTTGCCTAGGGGGTTGGTAGCAAGAAAAGCTTATGGAACAATATCTAAAAATAATATCTTAAGTAATTAATAATTTATGTTCCATTGCACAGTCTAAATCTAGTGAAGATTAGGGAAGTTAATGTATCTTTGGTAATAATTTATTTTAACCTAATATGTTATCTTTTGAAAATAAAATTTTCTTTTATTTATATCATTTTATTAGCATTTTGTTACCTCAGTTGTACCAACACAAGATGATGATCTAACTGCACAAAATCAATTAATAACTCCACTCATTTTTATTAAATATTTATAACCTTTTATAAAAGGTGATAAAAATTTTTTAATGTATATATAAAAGGAAAATATTTTGTCTATAAAAATATTTAATTTTTTTTTTTTAGGTTTTTGCAAATTATGTATCTGAGTTCCTTATGTACATTTATTGAGTTATCTTCTTAACATATATGTCGAACATTGAAGTAATATCTCAAATTGAATGTAAATTGGTTATTTGGATTTTCAAAATCTTCAACTTTTACAATTTGAATTCTATATGATGATATTAACATAGACAACTTTCATAGTTGAAAGAAAACTAATTCCAGGTATGGAATTGAGATTTTCATATGCAATTTAGCACACTGAGGTCATACGGATGTTCTAAGGTCACAGAGGAAAATGCCACTAACAAATCACCAGAATTAAAGTGTGTAGTGACTATGGGTTCAGCAGGAACAATCTCTTTTGTCTTGACATTAGCCATCTAAAAAGAAAGGTTCTTACCTGAGACCAGTCTTCTTTCACAGGCAGTGGAGAAAGAAAATACTTCCACCAAATGTCCTTTTTCTACCCTGTACAGTGTAGCAGAGGAGGGAGATAAGACTCTCAGTCAGGCACAAGAAATATGACACTGTGGATGATTATGATTATATTTCTTGCTAATACAGTGTCTAAATATTGTCAATGCAGTGTATAATATAAGCAGGTCTAAAGGTTCATAATATAAGCAGGTTCAGCTAGAAAAGTACAGGTTTGCAATCTTTGTCCTTAGAGAATTCACCATCACAAAGCAACAAAGCACCTCCCTGGCTACTTTAGGATTTTATCTCTGTATGTGACCCAGTCTTAGTGCATTTACTCACCTGTCCAAAAGTGAGTGTTCCCTGTCGTTGGGCTGGATGTACCCTGCAAGCACCCCTGCCAGGGTGGGGGATCTACCTGGATAGAAGCTGCCTGCAAGCTCAGGAGACCAGTTTGCCCAGTTGACTCCAGCAGCATTTTACAACCTTTTGCTGGCCAAGGTGTACCAAAGTCAGTTGCAATCATCACAGCTGTCTTCCCCACCCCGCATCTCTGGAATGCATTCCTTATGTGAGCATTCAGGCAGTTCCTCCTGAAATTTCCACCTAGTGTTCTTATCTTAGGATAAATCACATCAGACACAATCCCAAGGGAGAGGGTATGTTTGGGGAGGGAGGAAGCATGCTAAGACCCGACTATCTTTCATCCCTACTACATACAGAGGGAGCTAAAAGAATGATAATCACAAAATGGGTAGCTTTAGGTATTTTAAGGAAACAGAGTGAATTCCAAACTCAATAACTGCTGAGAAAAAGCATAAATTTAATCTTGTATATGACTGGAACACAACAAAAAGAAGTAGAAAGGAATTCAGTAAAAAATCTGCTGCTGATATACAGTGGAAGAGTTAAAAATTAATGTTTTTCGCTGTCCCATGCATTCCCAAGGGCTACAGGAACTGTTTTTAAATTCTTGTTCAGCCTGTCTGATGATTTATTTAGTGCTGTCTTCCATGCTGCTGTAAGGGAGGAATGTGCATGGATGCAAAACATCAGACTTGAGTTCAGGTAAAGTATGACACTAATGATACCCTGCAAAAAAGGCAATTTGAGGAACTGTAGGGAATATTAATCCAACTTTCTGTTAATCATCTTATAATGATTAATCATTGAAAAAATATCTAATTCAGAGTCTTCTTACACTAGTATCCCTTACTTATATATCCGTTTTTTGGATGGTCCAGTGTCTAGAGAGAATTCCTGGAAGTTTAGCTTAACAACAGAATATCCTCAGTTGTCCTGGAGAAGAAGCCACCCTCACAGATGTGTTTTGTCACCTTCACATTCAATACAGAGTAAAAGCTCCTTCCTACTAGGAGAGAGTTCAATAGAGATTCATCAACTACTGGTTTTGCCAGAGTATGTACTATAATGATATATAATTATAATAACACTAAAATGTTGCTCTTTCTTGATCTTGTTTTGTCAACTTAGCAGTTGGCTTTAAGCAAGAAAGACGGTATAGTTCAGTGTATCTCAATTAAACATATGTCCATCTGAAGGTCTTAGCCTTTATGTATATGACCTTGACTCAGATAAACAATCAGAACCATGCTTACGAATGTGCTTATGATGTGCCTTGCTGCATCAGAGGCTAGCCTTTTAATATGTTGGGAACACACTGCTGCACAACTTGAGGCGCCCTCAGTCATTTCTGTAATAAAGAAGTTCTTGCTGCCTCAGCTTTTCTATTTACTTGCCACTTGCTTGCTCCAAGGCAGCCCACTGGGAATCACAGGATGCAATATGTAACACAGAAGCAGAAAAGAGACATTTTTGCTATGTTATGACCGTTGTGAAATAAAATTAGCTATTTTTTCTTCTTTCTTATTTCCATGAAAAGTGAAAAAAAATGCTTAACCTGTTGCAGTGGTTTTGTCATTGTATATGATTATACATCATAAGAGCCCAAAAGTGATTAAAAAGCATCTCATACTTCCAGAAGTAGCTATTACATTGTTTACATTGTATGATAGTTTGTTATTGGTTTATCTCTCTTTCCCCACTTCCAATTGAAGAAATGATCCTTAAAATTTTATCAAAGAAAGAATCTGGAGACTCTATTAAATTGACAGTTCAAAAACAATATTGAAAAACTAACAAAACCCCCAGTTTTTTAAGTCAAGAATAAAATCCTACAACAAAGTACTGCATTCTTTTCTATTCCACTGAAAGGGAGAACTACAGAAAATGTAGAGTTATGGCATTTCTCAGACATCTCAGGTGAAGTCACATTAAGCAGTCCTGAGTTTTCAGTATACTACACTGGGTTTAATTTCATTTTAGGCATTTAAACTGTAATAAATATGAATAGCAAAGAAACAGAGTGACATATTTGTTACGTGTGCAAACTTTCATTTTGAAAATTGATTGAAAAGCATCCTTTTGAACTCTAAAGTCAATAGAATTGTGATCTAATTCTCTATGTTTGATCAGTCTTTTCCCATAAAATATTGTTTTACAAATCTTTACTTCTGATACTTATTTTTTTTCTAAACAATATAGAGTACTTATTATGAATCTAGAGAACATAATGGTTAAAATTCTAAGCAAAAAGATAGGCTACAAATAAATTAGTATTCTAAGTAAAAACCAACATAAAGCTTTAGGATATCCCATAATGCACAATTAACTGTGTTACTCTCTTGCAGCAGTTTGTGCTTTGCCTGTAGTGACTTCTCCAAAATGTCATCAGGCTTTTTTTGTATAAGAACACAACTTTCTCTGTGATTTTTTTGTTTGTTTGTTTTACTTTTAGATTGTTAGACAGAAATATTTCTAAGTAAGAGATTACCATTGTAATGTTAATGCAGAATTCAGAGAATTCATTAGAGCTGTTCTCTAAGTCACCTAATTTCAATTGTCAGAAAGTCATTCAATTAAAGTTAGTACTTTTGGGTTTGTTGGGAGTCAATAGTGAAAGACAGATATTAAATGGGTCCTTTGCAAAGAGCTTTGTGGTGCGTTGATCCTGTCTGGATGCAAGGTGCTGACAAAGACACCCTATCACTCCCCCTCCTCAGCAGAATAGGGAGAAAATACAATAGAAATATCATGGGTCATGATAAAGACAGAGAGATTATTCACCAATTGCCCTTATAGGCAAAACAGACTTGACTTAGGGGAATGAATTCAATTTATTACCAATTAATAACATTCTTCTCCTGCTTGGGCTCTCTGTGGGCTGCAGCTTCTTTTCAGGGCACATCCACCTGCTCTGGCATGGGGTCTCCATGAGCTGCAATGTGGAAATCTGTCTCTGTGGCAATTTCCATGGGCTACAGGGCAATCTTGGCTCTGCCCTTGGGGCGTCTCCTCTCACTTCTTTGGCCTCAGTACCTGCAGGACTGTTTCTCTCATGTTTTCTCACTCCTCTCCTCTGGCTTCTGTTGCACAGCAGGTCTTACCTTTTCTTTAATATTTTATCAGAGAGGTGCCACTAGCATCACTAATCTGCTCAGCTTTGTCCAGTGGGGGGTCCTTCTTTGAGTCATCTAAAAGTGTCCCTGTCTGATGTGGGAACAACTCCTGGTGTCATCTCACAGCAGCCACATCTGCAGCACTCTGAATTCTTTTGTTTAGTATTGGAATTATTCCCATATTCTCTAACATGTTAAAACAAAAACAACAAGCTATTTATAGCATTGCTAGATTTGTATTTTGATGCAGGTGCAATTTTTTCCCTTCATTTCCATTAAAACAAATTCCACTTGCAAACATCCAAACATGGACCTGACTAAAATGTTACGTAGTTACTTTTCAAAGGATATTATCAGATTTTAACTTTATTTAAAAATTTTTCTCCAAGTCACTGTTCTTCATCACTTCATAACAGCACTACAAAGCTGAGATAAAGCTGGCTACTAGCTTACTGTCAACTACAGCTACATTTCATCAGCAACTCATGATGGTCAGGATACATTGTGCATTTAGACTATTTTTGTTTGTTTGTTTGCCTTCAACTGGATGAGTTATCCAAATTCTGGGGAGAGAGTTCTCTTTTAGTGTTTTAAATGAATATTATTCAAATATTGAAGCAGATGGATTTGTTTACTTAACATACAAAAGCCCTTAATCTCTCTGAATAATTACTCCTAGTTTTCCTGTACATTAGATATCACACTAAGAGATTTTGCAGAGCAGTTAAATGTGAATTATCCAATGCAATAACTAACTATTTGATTGGAAGCTGTATGACCTCAACTACAACTCTAAACCACTTATCACCAATTACACAAACAAGAGGTAATTTTTTGTTCCCTCTAAGTGTTCAGCCCAGGCTTGAGAAGTGAATAATTGTGTTAATAATTTCTGTGTTTTAGAAAGAGATGCAGTGGAAGAGATTTTTGTAAAGGTCTAAAATACTGGCTTTTTTATGTAGATAAAAAAATGGAAAAGTTTTTCATGGGACAAAATTAGCCACCTAAATTCTCTGCTATGTTGCAATACAAAGATCCATTATTCAATACTCCTGCAAAGTACCAAAGACACTTTTAAGGACTGTAATGTCCACATAATAAGTAAAACATTGTTTGTACATTATTTTCATAATAAAGGCTTTCAGCAAAGAATTTACATTGATCAAAATCAGACAATATTTCTAGGTACATTCTTAAAATGAAAGTAAAGGAACATAATATAGTTTAACTTAACTCATTAATTGACTCACTGAAAAAAAGAGATGGAAGAAACACTTAAAATATCATCCCTGGATAAACTTGGGATATATCGTCAAAATACTGAAATTATGTATCAATTCATTACAAAAATGTGAATAAGAACGTCAAGTAATTTTTATTTAATGGGAAAAATGCACTTAATTTTATCTCTACAGGAAGAAAAGAATATGAAAATTGTAAAGGTGAACAATCTTTGTATTTATAACAACAATAATCAATATTTTAAAATCATATAAGGTTTCAGCAGAATTAATTACAGGAGAAAAGAGGATGATTTTCCTTTACAAATGGTTAAGCATACCTGTGAAGGACGAGCAAGAATGGGAAAGATTGTATGAAAAGTGGAAACAAGCCCTAGAAGAGTCGATGGA
>VZRE01010823.1:0-203663 GCA_013396775.1 Cephalopterus ornatus
AAAGCATGCCAAACAAGAGAATTTAAATTATCTCCTTCTTAAATGTTTATGAATTAAAGACTCTAGCCTATGTCTTTATAAGGTAGCTCCCGCGACAGAAAGCATTTTAAATTTCCACAAAATTCATGTTTTGTTTTGTGGCGGATTAGTTTGTTTGTGGGGGTTTTTTTTCCAAAATTGGCCAAAAGAATGTCTGACCAAACTGATTGTCTCAAACATATTTCCTTAAAGTAAAATCCACAAGAATTTTTTTTTTCTTGCCTAATATGTTAAATATATTGAAGATTAACAGTATTCAGCAATGTGGTGTGATACATAAAGTCTATTTTAGAGAATGGAAGGCCAACTCAAGCACGACAGTTATAGTCATCAACTATTAAATACAGTCAGTACTGTCATATTCATGTGTTCAGAAATACATTTCTAATTTTAATCTCAGTTCAGCCATGTATTTTATTTAAGTGAAGGAAATATATTCACATTTTCCCTAGGTAATGAAGGTGAAAAAAGGCACTTCCTCATGCATTATTATAGTTACCCTTTCTATGATTTAAAATAATAAATCACAGTACTGGACTTTATTTTTATGTCCAACTAAAATTAATCTGTATTTATCTTAAAGATGAGAAAGAATCTAATATATGGTAATTTTCAGTTCTTATCCCTAACAGTTCATTAGACCTTTAAAAATAATTTTTTTAGATGAGAAGATTCGAAGATTTATCTGCAAGAAAAGTGTTTCACTTTTAATACTTAAGGTTTGTGCTTCTTCGGACGTTTGGTGATGACATACCATAAAATGCCTGTATGAAATGTGATTTACTTTTATATATTCCATTACCTGCAAGAAAAGTATTGAAGGGTGTAACTCAATGAAAAAATTCCCTTCCAAGTGTTAGTTATAGAGGTAAATTAAATTTGATATATTGTATCAGACAAGAAGATTAAATTAGGGAAACACTATTAATTTCATTTATTGTTAAAACCAAACGAAATATTTACGAATATGTATGATGAATTGTATAAAATTGAATAAATTAAATATGTTAATCAGAAAAACGTGAAAATATTCAAAATGCAGAAGATGTCAAGGATTTCTTTTTTTGTTATGCAGCAATTTTCTGTCATATGTTGTATACTTCCATTATATCTGAATTTTCAGAATTCTTTTTTTTCATACTGCATTTGCAGAAGTATTTTTATAAAGAAAGGTCTTTATTTGTAGAAGGAAGTGCTATTCAAATATTTTACACATATCCCAGACATTTCTTCCTTTTGATGTCTTAGATGGGAGGAATTTCTGCCATGCCTTTGTATGTTCTTCCTGCTTCTTTGTCTTTGAACTGCAAGGTATATTATGTAATGTGCTTATACGCTCATTTGTATTGAGTAACTTTCTGACTCTGACTAACACTGGAATAAAAGTTTAGTGCACGATACCAGTGCAGAACTGAAAACAGAAACTGTTCCCAGCACAAGAATCAAATACAGTATTTGTGCACAACTGAACCCTCATTACTACTCTGTTGCTTGTTTATAGAAATAATTAAATCTGCTACCACACTGCTTCTGATTCTAAATCTACTTGTTTCAGGTGTTCTGACTGGCCACACTTGTCTTAACTTTCCAACTAACTGTAGTTTTTTTTCTTCTTCTCTCCTGAGTAAAGTTGCTATTGATGGTGTTCAGTAGATGGCATCAAATTTCATTAAACTTCTGACAATATGTCAAGTTAGCTTGAGATAAATTAGAAATAGAGAAATGCTGATATTTGAGATAAATATTACCAGGAATCCTTGCTGCCCCAATCTATTAAAATATGCCAGTAAACCTAGTCCACCATCTGCAGCAGTTTTTGGATGTAGAGCTCAGACACTGGCTATTAACCCTGACCTAAAAATACTCCGTAATTCTGACTGAGCCAAATGTAGCATCCTCGTCTCTAATTTTTGCTTATCTCTTAATTTCATTTTGACCTTTTTTTTTGGCCTTTATCCCTTTTCCAAGCAGGTGAAACAATTAGAATAGCTAGAGGCTTCTCAATTGCAAATATCATCAAAATTGCAACTACGGCTTTCATTAGACGTTTCAGAGTATTTAATAGGGAATTCTGTCTTCAGAGCACAAGCATTATAAGATTGAGAGAATACTGAGGTTTTTGTAATGATCTTGTTCCTTTCCTTTAGGTGATCTCAGTCAGTTATATAATAGCATGCATCATTAGGGGTCCCAATGGCACATTAGCTGAATACTAATGTGGACTTTTCTGCACCACTGACTGATGCCATTTGCCAAGGACAGTGTCAATGCAGAAGGAACGATAAACAGGATTCACTGAGATCTGGTCTATAACGATCACACAGTGAAACTCCATATGCTTCTATAAACCTCTATATGAGGTTTATTCAAAGATCATGGATCAAACAGAAATAATATATGGAAGAGTTATCTCATACATAAGGCAAAAATTAGATGCTAAATGACAAAAATTATGATTCTGAAAATTTTATGATGGATAATTCTTAATTCTGATGACATCCAAACCCTGCAGGAGTCTTACTGCTCCTTTTTAAAATCTTGAGGTGCCCATATTTATGTCCCAATATGTATGGATTTTTGAGCCAGTGAGATCTGTGTTGAACCTGGTGTGCTTCTCATTACTCTTAAGACAAATCAAGATCCAGAAGCTAGGTATTTCCAGCCCAAATTCCTTTAGTAGTGTAATCCTCGGTGTGGTCAGAATGCATATAACATATCCACAGATTTTATAAATAGCCTTCATCTTTTATATATAACTTGCTCTTTAACATTCATCTTTAATGAGAAATACAAGCACTTCTAAGCTAGACTCAAAATATAGACATACATACACAGTTAAATGTCTTATCACTTAGTTTCCTTCTGTTTCTCCCATGATATAATTTTTTTCCCATCTATAGCATAAGAGTGCTGCCTTTCTCTTCCCCACTACAAAAGAGACAGTAATTTTCTCTGTCTGTCTGGGGACAGCATTTCTGGAGGCAAAGGACATGTCCAGTTCCAGTAAGCAAAATATCAAGTAGGAAACTACCTCTTGATATAAATGTTCCAGGCACTTGATGCTGGTTGTACTTGAAAAGAAAGGTTTAGCTTTGTTCTTCTGATTCCCCGAAGGATGGATGTAGCTATTGCTTTGAGTGATGTTCACAATCCCCATAGCATAAAATTTTTCCATCTACTTGTTTGCTAAATGTTTTCTTACTGGGCGTCTCTAGAGAGTTGAAGTCAAACCATTTTCCAGCATTTCCTGGCTACTTGTCCGGGCCACTAACACTCTTGCCATCCACATAGAATCATATTCTTGATTTATTTTAGAGGGAAATGAATGCATGAGGGGGAAAGCTCCTGAACAGTAGCTGTTACAGAGATTATGTAAAAAAGGCATTGCCAGATCAGTAGAAGCTTCTGGTTCAACTTCATGATCCCTGTGGGTTTCTTCCAACTCATAGTATTCTGTGATTTTGTAATTCTTCCCATACTTACTGAATTGAAACCTTAGTCCTTAATCCCAAGAAAACACATTCTTCAGAAGTTTGCATGTTTTGGGTTTTTTTTAGGTTTTTTTGGGGATTTTTTTTGTTGTGGAAAAAAGAAAGAGGACAGCCTTTGGTGATTTAAGCTTTGTAGTATGAAAGAACGTAGCTGTTCCCACTCTACTAAATGACATTCACAGAGGATTGTTGTCTAAATCTATCAGTGTGGATTGGCTTAACTACTGAACTCCTTCCTTTTTATACACCACGGCTGCCCTGAAATGACAAAGCTATCACCTATACTTCTGTGAGTACAGCAACCACTTTGATGTCTGAAAGGGATTTATGTTAGTGAAGTATGAAAGGACCAAGGACTTTCAAGCAAATGGAAGTGATCATGCATATACAAATAATAAATATAAATAAGTGTAAATGTTCTTCCATCCTAAATACATTCGTCTTAGTTGCTTTCTTTCAAAGCTTGGACTATGTTCTTCATTTTAGCAAGAGGCTGTCTACAAGGAGATTTAATTCATAAAGATGTAAATTATTTGAGTTGCTTTTAAATGTAATCTTTAGCTTCTGTATCTTGGCCAGTAGAGCTCTAGAAAGCTGAGAAAAGAAAATGACAGTGAAAAACTTCTGTAAGGTAATGTCTCTGAGGATTAAAAAATTTTTATAGATGCAAATACATTTATTAAAATGTATATATTTCCATCTGCAGAAGATGGAAAATTCAGTAGAATAATGTTTAATTGTGTTTAAAATTTCCCCACAGCATCAGTCTGCATTCATTCAGTCAGTGCAGCAGAGAGTCTCAGTCACATACAGAAGGCTAACAGATGCCTCCAGCTGCGTGGGACCTGCTGTTGCCATGGCTAAAGGATTAGCATATACAGGTATTCTGGACAGAGAGGATCCATATCTGGAGAAAAAGCAAATTCGAAATTATTTGAAAAACTGTATTCAAGGTCAATTGATGGAAGTATTAAATAGTTTACATTCATGTTATTTTGGTTATATGGAACAGTTAAGTAGCTTTAAGTTATTTTTCCTTTTTCTTTTTATTTCAGTAGAACAAGTACTAATACTAAGAGTAGTAGTAAATAATATTAATAGTACTAATAAAAGTAAGGTAAAACAGCAGCTGAATGTGTGGATGATAATCAACAGAAGTTAATTTTAAATCTTATGATTTATTGACTGTTTTTTTTGTTAAGCTGAGCCTACTCAATTTGGTCTTGACTTTAAAAATAAGCTACAATAGGGCTAAAGGCACTGATCTTCCTTTCACAAGTATAGACATGTATATATTGGTATATTAGAGCTAAAATCTCTTGCATATAAATTTTAAAAGTGAAAAGAATATACGGTCTGTTGTAGTGTAAGGAATTACTTGACATGTCCACATTTCAGTATTTCCCCACCGCCAAACTCATCTTAAAATTGTAAAGAGTATTTTAAATTGCCAAATTATCTGTTTGGGGGTTTTTTTGTGAATCATCAAATATCTGAAAATAAGAATAAGAAAAATCAAATCTTTTTATTGTAATATAAAGCAGATGATGGAAAGGAAAGTGTACTTTTTTGTTGTTATCATTTCATCTTAAAGCACTTCAGAGCTAAGAACACGAGAATTTTCAGCAACACATATTGGATATAGTGCAAATTGTTTGTTATCTTAGGACTCAGGTAGGAATAAGACAGAATTTGACAACCTATACTTAACGCAGCTAGACTTTTCTGCATTAATAGGAAAATTGAAGAGGCAAACTCAATTTGGATTGCAAATTTTAAGAGGATTTTGCTAGGATTTTATGTGAGCACAACACTTTTGTCAGAAACTATTAAAGTGTAAATTGCAGCTGATAAACCCCTATTATTACTCTGAAAAAGAAAAGGAGCTCTTCCTTAATGGGAGATATGAGCACTGCTTTATTATTTGGCACAATGTTGTGTTTGATTAAAAGATAATGACATTGGGCACGTAACTATTTGGATCTGAGTTCCCACTACAAATCAGGATACCCGTCTTATGCATCTGTGTTTAAGTGCACTTAAGTAAGATAATGTTTAAGTAAGCATTATCTTTACCTATCTCATTGGGACTGAAAAGTGCATTTAAAATACAGCAACTGTTTAATTATTTGACTGAGTCCTACCTGATGTGAAGCCACTATTCACCACATGGCATAATGAATCCCTAGTTAATAAACTGAATTCTATATCTGAAAGATAACAGAGAGAGTGAAATAAGAGCATTTTAATGCTAAACAATGTATGTCAGATATTAAAAGAAGGAAAACTGGTAGGTGATTCATGATATTGGATTGGAAGAAAATAATTATTAGGCTTTGTTTAAAAACAATATAGTATGTTACAAAAATGCCCTGCATTGAGATTTTTTAATAGAAAAAATAAAGAGAAAAAATGGTAATATAAGCAATAAAATGGTAATAAAAATACTTGTGTGTTTTTATTGTACTCCTTCTAGAAAACATCCTTTGTGTTGACTCAGAATTTCAAGGCACTGAGCCTCCTATCTCCCCATTCCTGACCCTGGCCACCATCCATGGGCTGACACCCCAGCCTAGCTTCAGCTCATCCCTATCTCCATGTCCCTGCCTAGCCATCCTGCTGCTGTGATCCCTGCTCAGGCCCTACCCTGCCCTGCTTGCTCAGGAGCTACAGGAACAGCTCCCACGCTGGTGAGGCCCCTGCCCTGCTGGCGGTGTTGTCAAAATTGGCTCTCAGCTCTACTCTCTCACAGCTCACTGACAAGCACGCTGACTTCCACTCAGAATTTTGATTCTTCCCATTTTCTCCTAGGACTGCTTTTGCCAAATATTCCTTGGACAATGTTTCTTTTATTTCAGGCCTGGCATCATGTGGGACAACCTGCTGATGCATAAAATCATGTTGGATGTCCTTCTTCCCTAACTAATTCACAGCTTGATATGTCTCCTACAGATATCAGTGTTTGAAGTCCCACTGGATTTGGTGGAACAGAAAGAAACCTGTGGAATTGTAGGGGATGAGCACTGTGTGTATGAAGGGCATATAAAATCTAATCATAATATTTGAGCACCCAAAAATTGTATTCTATGTGTAACATTTATTACCTATATTTCATCAAGGTTTTCATAATATATTTTTTTCGTTAGCAATTTATCAACTTCTTCATTAGCAATATATCATGTGCATAATAAGTATTTATTACAGTCTCTCTATGGGCTAAAATTATGTTTCAGAATGAAAATCAAAATGATTTATTGACACAGAAATATACTAATTACTGACAAAATCCCTGGAAAATTGGGATAACACAGAGCTTTGGCAATGAGATGTTAGCATCTCTACCTCCAATAAACTTTCAACCTTAATGCGTGCTTGTGAAGAATAAATTTCACAGAATTACTCATAATAAATATTGAGAGAGCAAATTTTCCTCAAACAAAAAGATTCTGTAATAGAACTTTTGTACGAATGAACTTGAGAAAAAAAAAAAGTTGATTTTATGTGTCAAGTGATCAACAAATATTTTCTGTTGAAGAAGTTAACTTCTGCCTTTCAAGCAGATCTTAAATAAATCTTTTTTCCTCTTCCCCCATAATTTTATTCTATAATAAAGATTTGGCTTTTAAATTGTGAATCCATTGCTACCATTATTATTATGCCTATAATAATAGTGATTACTGCTATTAATAATTTAGTAAATGTTATTATTAATTACTATGTTCCTGCAGTTTGAGCTCCCAGTTGTACAGCATAAATAATTTACAGATATTGGCAAGAATAAGGACAGACCCTTTCCAGATAGATAGATTGTCTCAGTGCTGACTTTGTAGTGGTCTGATTCCCCAAAAGGAACCAAGCACCCAAACCAATACCATAAATTCCCCCATAAAGAACAATGAAAATTAGTTGTCTGAAAATTATCCCATCAAACTCAGCATGTCAAATGAATCTGGAACTACCTAGCAGGAAGTATGGAGTAGAAGAAAAACTTATGAGAAATATAGGTGACTCAGACTGAGATACAGTACGATTTTACAGTGTAGAGGTTAAGATGGAGGGAACATCTGCTCCTCTGCACCACATCTATATTTTACCCAGTAACCGCTAGAGTATATGAGAAAAGCAAAACCAGGAGACAATTTTGGAGTGTGGACAGGGCTTCTCTCTTCTCAGGTTAATACCCTAAACACTTGGCTACTCAGACATGCTCACTGCTGCTTTATAAGTCAGAAATTTTATGGCACTTGCATTTCTTTCAGTTCAGTAGCAGAGTTTCAAACTGAGAAGTGAAAGATATGTCTCACAAAATAGACTGTGATGAAGTGGTATATCATTCTGCTAGTTCAGGATATTTCTCTCTTTCCTGTGAGCTAACACAGAGTAGAATAAAAGAGCTAACGTCATCTCCTCCCCTCTAAAGAAAAGCAGTAGCTGCACCTTATAGGAAGATCAACTCTGTCAGCGCCAAGTGTGCTGAAGAATGTTTAGCTTGCAGGTCTTGACCTGGCTTTGGTACAAACTAGCTGCTCATGCTGCTCTGAGAGCATGAGTGGGATGTGCAAACTGTCAAGTTTGGCAAATGCGAAGAAACAAACTGGGCATATGCAGAATTACAGTGCCTCCCAGCTGAAGTCCTCAGAACCCTGCCTGTAGGTGCCTGCATTTGTCAATATCTCACTTTAAGAGCTTTAACCCACTGTGAAACTCACCTTTACTTCATGAAAAAATAACCAATGCAGATCATAACTCCTATGATGGAAGATTCCCCTCTCTATTTTCTTAATCACGCAGAAAACAGAAGCTGCATTGCAAAATCATACTGTTAATTCCTTTTTTTTTAATATGAAATTTTCAAAGATTTCCTGCCTCTTTTTTAAACCATAGATATTGCATTTTAGCATTTATATATGGCAAGCAGACTATGTGATCCACTCTTTTATTTCATTGGATTATTTTAAGCCTAGTTATTCTTATTTTGCTTTGAGTAGCATTGTAGTCATTTTAGTTAATAGCTCTTTGGAGTACACGGAATCAACTGAATGATGATGTCACCATTTTATGTTCGTTTAAGTCTATATAAGGTGGCACTACTACCTGAAATCCTTCGCAGTATTTCCTTGTCCCAAACACTGTCCCTTGTGCTGCAAAAATAAAAAACCATCACCACCAAGAAGCTGAAGAAGTTTCTTTGAAAAAAAACACTGAGTTGGTAGAGGAATGTATTTTTAATTTTTTTTTTCTAGTCTTTTTCCCCCACCACCAGGTTAATTATCTCAGATGACTTCCCTGAGGTAGTTCATTGCAATGCTGTATGACTTCATGTGCCTGCAGTTATGGGTGGAGAAGTAATCACCCAGGAATGAGGGGGTGGTGGTATGACTCTTTGATGGTTGGGCTGGTTTATGTCATATTAAACTGGTTATGAAACTGCAGTGTAAAGCTACTTCATTTAAACATGATAGTCAGGGTCTGTTTCTATAATTTATAGAATTCTGTCAGTTCTATAATTTACACAATAGCAATGAGCAAAACCAGGAATAATGAAGGAAGATTAGATAGAGTAATATAAAGGAAGTTAGATAAACATATTTGCTACTAAAATGTTCCCACTATTACTCATTTCTGAATGGATTTTGGTAAATAGACACATGCACATGAGAAGATACAACAAAATGAAACTCAGCAGGCAAATGATTGTACTCTTCTGATTTCTGTGACTTTAATAGAACTTGTCATTCAAACTTAGAGCTATAATTTTTTTCCAGCAGGATACCTATGGAGTTACTAACTATCCCTCTTCATGAAGATCACTTTGTTGGTAACGCCTGCTCGGTGCTTTGGAAAGTTTAATGAGCGTGTTTACTACCAGAACATCTATTTGAACATTCCTCTGAGTCTAATTATTTTTACCTAAATAGTATAGGAAACTTCTTTATAAAAATAAGAATACAAAGCCATACTCTCCCTCGAGGAATTATGAACAAGAAATTTCATTGCTAATATGACTATGTAAACTTACATGCTTGTTTTACTCCGTAGAATATACAAAAATATCAAAGAATGTACCTCAGAAATACTTAGTTTTTCTGTTTGCAGGCAAGTAGTCAGAATGCTTTCCCTAATAAAATGCGTAGGGCAAGTGAGAGCAGGAAGTATTTGCAAACGTTTATTTGAATAAGTGAGTCTGAGTCACTTGGATAATATTTGCAAACATTTTCCTTAAACAAATTCAGGAAAAAAAACGACAGTACAAGCAAATTTTAATCCTCAGTATTTTTAAGAAAGGATTTTTTGGGAATATCCATGCCATTAAGAACTTGGTCTATATGTCTGTGTGTCCCTCTTTGAACCTTTCCAATGTCTTTTCTCTGCTAGTAAAAATTGCAGTCATCTAGTACAAGAAAAATGCTATTTAAGTAAGACAAATGAAGAATACACATAACAGTAAGTTAAGAATGACTCAAAATGGACTTTCTACAGAAGCATGTTCATGTGATTCTGAATTAAAAAAAAAATAAATATGAAGCAACTGATGCTTTGCATTCTTCCTATTCCAGGTAGACCTGCACTGGAGTATCAGGAAATAGGAGATGGCTTCTAAGAAATACACTAACCTCCCTGGTACTGAAGGAGCTTCACTGAGTACAGTATATATAGATTATTGTTTGTGCCCACTAACTTTCCACTTGGCTCTAAAAAGTACGTCTACATGGCATTGCAAGTGAGTAGAATTGAATTTGTAAAGCAGAACAGTTGATGCTGAGAATCCAATATCCTAAGATTATATGCTTCAAGAGTATGTGTAAATGGATGGAGCTGATCTTCCAGGTCAGTGCACACAAAAGAAATGTTGTTCATGTGTTCCAAGATGACTTTGAAACATAAAGCAAAGCTCATAATTGAGATTTGAGAGATTAGCTTTAAGAACATATTTCTTTCCCATAATTCTAGTGCAAATGCACTCCCAATACTATAGACATATGCTTATGTATCACACAGTACACTACTGGGCATTGTATTTACTCCCATGCAATACATTCCCTAAAGACTCTGCCTGTAGTCAATGGGACTATTCTTCTTCTGTACTTGGTTTCACTGTCACTTTCATGTCATGGGAAAATATGGGGTGAATTAAATATATCTTTACATTAATACCTCCTAGGTTCTTCCTCAGACTGTGATTGCAGAAGCAATTGTTTGTGATTGCTTGAGTGGGCATGATTTTTCCTTATCAATTCCTCACATAGCAGACTATGTCATGCTGCATCCTGTCAGCATGCCATTGAGAAATGCTACGAACTTATTTATTCACCAGCTGGAAACACTACAGATGCTGTGCATTGAACTCATACTCCAGTAAGAAAAGATCATTTCAGTCCGGTTAAGGGCCTATCAATCACACTAATTCCTGAGTCACACAAACCTGTATGATTGTCATCAGGATTAATTCCTTACTCTAACTATATTTTACTGCAAAGCTGAAAAAACCCCATATGGTTTATACTTTTTAACCACTTAAACCTATACAATTAGGTCAATAAACTATTAAGGTCAAGATCGGATATCTAAGCCACTGCTAACTCCCTGCCAACATTTAAACTATCCATGTCAAAAAAAAAATCCCCTTCTTGCTCCACCAGAAGGGCATAGCTGGAGTTCATATGGCTTTCCAGGCAAGTTTATAAGCATCAGGAAGTACAGGGTGTAGCATTACCATAAATATCTCCATTTTATGGACATGACATATATTAAGAGTCTTCTGTTTTAGAATGTAAATATCACTGAGACTGGCAACTGAGTTGAGTCATCAACTAGGAAATCAGCTACAATTACAGAGAAACTGAGCCTGCTGCATATCCTGCTTTGAGTGTAATATCATGCCAAGAGAAGGTTAAGGTGGAAACATATTGCAAAGAAAAAAAGTGATAAGCTGTCTTCTCATTTTTTGCCTCTCCATGTATATATGCAACATCTATGTCCTATCCTCTCAAAACAGTTCCCATGTTTATCATGTTCATCCCTTATTTTCTAGGTATTTCAGCCTAAGTACAATGTAGATATTAAGGCATGTTTACACAGCATTTTGCACAGATATGAAACTATATGAAAATATATTTTGTAGTTAATGGAGTAAAATGGATTTGATATACCCCAAATGTATGTAATTTGCTGTAGTTTTTATCTTCCAGTAAAAAAAAAATAAAAATTCTTCATTAAATCAGTGATAGAGTAAAAAAAAAGCATGGAGACAACAAATGGTTATTAATCCCAATGCACCCAGTGAAACTGAAAAGGGTTTGACATAATGGTTGTTAAGCTAGAAAAGGAGGGACAGCATCTCCTCTAGCTAGTTGCAGCTAAGGTGCTTAGCAGAGCACGGAGACAGGGTGAGAGAAAAGCAATGAAACAGAAAGCATCAGGGAAGAACTGAGACAGGATGACATGACAGCAGGTAATGACTGGGAAGGAGAAAGAAAGCAACAAAACAGACAATGTGTTCAAAGCATAAAATGAAGACAAGAAATACTTCACGTTCCGTGTGGATGGGCAATCGGTGTTTCACTAGGATACCTGGTATTTATCAGAGAGAGAGGGACTGGGGAGTGTGGGATGTGGGCCTGAGTCAGCAGGGGGGCTGCTAACAAGGTCACCTGAGGGAGTGGGGACCCAGCTGGGAGCTCTGGAATTGGCTTCTCTCTTGCAGTGCGTGAGAAATGGGGTTTACACACCACACAGTGAACAATTGCACATACAATCTGTACATGTCCATTTTTGTGGTGCTATAAATTAGTTTCATTTTAAGAATATATGGTAATTCTGAAAAACAACTGCACCTAGTAAATATGCGGGACTTGATCTTTCAGCTTACCCGATAATAAGAAACTGTAGATCTGATTTTAGCATAAGCTAAGTCTGTTAGCCAAGATCAAAAAGCCTTACTGAATTTTGTAACTGACAGAACTCTCCAAATGTCAGTGTATAAACATACAGCTTTTAACTGTGGAAGCTTTAACTGTGGAAACTTCCCTCCTGTAATTTTGTTCCTTAAATTTCCTTTTTCTCTGTTGAAAGAACAGATCAAACTTGCTTCTGCAGTCCTTTTCTTCTGTACACTTTATCTTGGCATCCTGACAAATGGTGCTACGTGCACAGAAAGGAAAAGAGAGGTTGAGCTGGGACAAGCAGTAGGTAAGGCATCAGGACAGATGCTTGCCTACCACCTGTAACATCTTCATATATCTAACTGTTCAACAAGGTGGGAGAATACACTGCTCCTGACACTAGGCAGGAACATTTTGCTGCATATTGGTTTATATTAATGTGCATTAGGTGATAAGACATCACCGTTTCCTCTGTAATGTCCATATACTTTCTATCCTAGAGGGTCAGTAGTGCAGTTTTTTCGTCTTTTTAGCCAGAGCTGCCATCCTATTCACAGCCAAAAATTTCACAATTGGCCAAATGTAGGATAAATATACAAACAAATTGTTGCATATGGGGAAAATAAAAAGGATTCTGAAAGGCTGAAAGTTTTGGGTTTGTATTTGTAAAACATTTAATTAAGACTGAAAGAAATCCCGCAAGCAGGTGTTTAGGGAGTCCACTGTGGTTCTCCAGTTCTGATGGCAGATCTGCACTGTTGTTTAGGACATTTTAGATTCTGGTTCCTATAGCTCATGCCAGCTGGCAGCTTCTGCAAAAGATTTTTTCATCATCTAGAGAAAGCCTGAATTTGGTGCTTGCATTCCCTGATACATTTGCAGTATTACCCATGCATCCCTTGTAATGAGGAGGTCAGATGGGTTATTCTGCATCTGTTAAGATTCCCCTGCTTGCTGGAGGCACTCACAGCTGCCTTAATCAACTGATTTGTAGCCCTGTGCAGTTTTCACCAGTAAAATACTGTGGAATAAAAAAGAACATCTGCTCGGTTGTTTATTCAATGTTTAGTTAAGTTTTTTGAAGTAAGATAGCCCCAGTGTTCCTCAGTGTTTTGGGATTTCTGCACATTTTATGTGAGTGGGATGCTTTGGTAGAATATAGCTATGAATGGAATTGACTGATTTAACCTACAGGGCGTGTACGTTTTTATGATATTGTGTATTGTGGGAGTCTTAATAGATCCTGCAACTTTGGTCTCTGTTGACTATATAATGTAGTAAAGTAAGTAAGAGCTTTTATTTTATGCTGAATAATACTATTTAAGCTACTGTTTTGATATAGAATATTTGATATAGAATATTGAAATTTTAATATTTCATCCTTTCCTATCCTGTCTTTTTGTGTACTTCACTCAACAGCTTAACTGGGGTGAGGAAGTTAAGAGAATAACTGAAAGTCAAAGCTAACTGGATTTTCAAACCTTGTAAAATGCTCAAATGATTTTTTTTTAGAGACACATGATTCAAAAGTATATTCCTTTAATAGTGATATAAAAAAGGTGGAGACCTTTTAAGTTGGTCTAAAAATCTTACATTCTCTTCATATAACATTTAGTTTCTAAATTTTTTAAAAAAGATACACATCATACTGCATATGACTCATGGGATACTTAGTTGGGTTACTTGATTTTTTCCCTTAGAAATTAATTCTAACATTCAATCATAACAGATGGACACATTTGTGGCATGCTGGTGTCAGGGTGTCCCCATGAGGCTCCCTCAGGTAGTGTTGGATGCTGCTTTTGAGGGCCAGGATTGCCACACAGTGTAACCTATAAATGAGAACCACAAGTATGGTGCCTGACTTTTGCAGGTGACCACATTTGGCCATCCAGGACTGCAGAAAGAAAAACTACAGTAATACCCCTGAGGAATGGACGTATTCCAAATAAACCTTCATAAATTCCTATGCTGTATTTCATATCTCAAATGAGAGCTTCTAAAGAACATGGTGGCAAAGTCGTGTATGGTTTTTATGCTTTTGGGTTGTTGTTTTTTTTCCAGGAAGAAGAGAATAAGATAACTAGCTTACCTTATACCTCTGTGTAATTAGCTGTTCTGATTTGCCTGTTATACCATGTGTGTTTCCCAACTGGTTTTGTCAGTAGAAGCCCATTCCAGAAAATGCTTTTGTGTCCAGAATTCAACATCCTAAATATACTAACAGTTTCCAGACTAGAGAGGGTGTCATCTGGCACCTGGCTGTACAGATACCTACTTGTGGCACCAAAGCTCTCACAGCAATCAGTTCATCCCTTGACTGTGCTGCACACATCTTGTGACTTCCTCCCCACACTTTCTCATAAATGTATAAGGTACTATCTAAAGTGTCAGGGTTCTGGAGGCAACCAGAACCTGCAATTAGGCAGGCTTTAATTGGTCTGTAATGTCCTTCTTTTGCAATCCCTGCCTCTGCAACCTCTTCCCCAACCCCTTAGGGAGTTTGCATCCCGTGTGCAAAATGTGCTCAGAGGTGCTGCAGCTGTAACCCTGGAGCATGAGAATGGTGCATGGGAAAAGGGAATAGGGGTTTTGGTTGTATCTGCCACTCCTTCGCCCTAAAGGAGTCCTTTGACTCCTCACACTCTTCCCGTGCTCCAACACGGGGTCGTTCCCAGGGGAGAATTACCTCCATGAACTGCTCTGGTGTGGGTGCCTTACACGAGGTGCAGTCTTTCAGGAACAGACTGCTACTGTGTGGATCCCCCACAGGGTCATGACTCTTGTCAGCAAACCTGCTCTGATATGGACTCCTCTCTCCATCCATGGAGGTGTGTCAGCTCTGGCCTTGCTCTGGGAACATGTCTCCTGAAAAGGCATTTATTTCTCTTCATCCAGGCCATCCAAGCTACTGACTGTCTAATGTCTGACAGACACAGCTCCATAAAGGCACCAGCCACACTTTCTGAAAGTGAGTTTCTCCTTTGAGCAAAAGGGCTCTGTTTCAGGTACATGTTGGCTGATGTGCCCTCAGAGGAGGCCTCTTACAGTGCCTGGGTGGTGGTCCTTATCAAGCAGAGGTGATCTCCTGGCTAGTGGAGGTCATTTGTGCCCCAGTCATTAATTTGTGACAATAAAAGCTCAGAGCTCTGTCTATGTCACAGGCATTTACTGGCAACATGTTACTGGTGTGAGACTAAGAGGTTTTGTTCCCCTTCCTCATCAGGATCTTCTCGGGAAAAATTTGCACAGTAAATTTAGCTCACACAAAAAAATATGTGCAATTTCCAGGAGCCCAGCCTTTCATACCTGCATTGCAAGTGCATTGAGAGGTAAATTACAGACAACATTATTATAATACATTAAGTAATACAGAAATATTATTTCAAATGTGACACCTATGCAATGACACAAAGACTGTACGGCCTCATAGACGCATAGAAATTTCTGCAGCCAGTTGCAAATTCTCAGGACCTGTTGTGGTTTCTCTCTCATGTTTTCTTTCTTCCTTAGTACAGTCATTGAATTAGTTCACCACTGAAATGAAAAGACACTGAGAAAAAGCTTTGTACAGAAAAAAAATATTTACTGTATCTGGTGTTCTTGCTGTGTTTTGAAATGGCACATTTTTTGGCAGCTATTTAGGAGAAAAGCATTAGCAGAAGCCTCAGTATACTAGTCATCATGTTTGGACAGTGAAGGCAAAACTCTCACACATATTTTACCTCTCAGGATTCAGAGCTCATCTATGTACAAAAAAAGTTAAAATTCTGAAGGCAACCAAAAGTCCATGCTGCAAACATAGTGAGCAAACATAATGTACTGGCACCGGCCTTGCAAATGACCACATTGTTTTTGTAGACCTTACCACATAATTCAGACTGCACTTCTCTGGTGCTTAGTTTCTTGCCAATGACTTTATGTGTCAAAGTGAATTAGTCCTGTAGTGAATCCAAGTCATATCATTAGCATGGTAATAACTTCTCTCAAGCTTGAGGGCTTCCTCACTTGTTTTCCCCACTTTTGTGCCACATTGTGTCCTGAATTTTACTTCTCACATTGCTTCATTCTCACTGTTGCCCCTGCCATAATAGCTCACTGTGTTCTTTGAAGCTTTTATCAAGTTTTCAAGCTTTAAAGTTTTTAACAAAGGATAAGAATTGCCTATTCCTTTTGTCTGATTCATCATTCATTGCAGAGTTAGGGTTTTTTGCTTGTTTTGTTTTGCATTGCTATTTGACATCATGATCAATCCTGTGATTCTGTGTATAAGTAACTTATCTTTTCTAGGTATACTGCTATGATTTTGCTGAAAGACTGAGAAGTAAATGGGATGTTTGACTGAAGACTTATGGTAAGCCATGGCAGAAAATTTTACCTTCGTTCAACCGAATTACTAGGTGCAGGTCTTTTCTGCCTGGCAGGAAGTAGAAAAACTGCCTTTTTTCAGTTTTGGAAGACCTCTGGCATTTCTTTTATTTCTGCCTTCATGGGTTCTGTAGGTGTTGTTAAGATTATTTTTAGAGATTAAACTTAAATAGAGAATTTAGAAAACCATCTGTAATTCATGGTATTTTCTTTCCAGCTTTTTGAGGGTAGAGAGAAAACTTTTCTGGTGCTAGCACAAGTAGGTGGCAGTAGAGACACATATATATATAATGACATAGATGGCAGAGTACATAACTGCTATTTAAGTAGTAAAGTTACATATTTAGGCATCATGAAATCACTTTTGATAAACCAATGTAGACCAACAAATGTCACATTGCTTTGCGTATGCAAACCACTGTTGATTACTGACTAGCATGAAAGATGCTTCCAATTCTCAGTGTTCAGCTACTTACTTTGGATATTGAGATAGACTTGGAATCACTTAAACTATACATAGGCTTGCACCCTCACTGGAGTCTGTCTTAGCTGTTTCTTCCTTGGAAGAGGTAGAACTTCGTTATGAAGCTTTGGATTTGAAATCCAGATTCAATATTTTTGCTTTTGGTAGTGAATAGCAAGGCCTGAGCTTTTTTCTCAGGAACATCAGTAACAGAAGTATCAAGTATGTAATATTTTCATTCTTAAATACTGGACAAAAGTAAGCTCTTTGGTGTGCAGTTGTTCATCATATCCATAAATGAGTTCATTCTTAAAAATTGAGATAAAAGTGGGTCTTTTTATTTATTATAGGTTTATGAAAACTTAAAATTTCCCCGTTTTAGAACTTGCCTTGTTATTCTCAGTTATAAAGTTATTGTGAGGTAGAGTATGAACTGTAAGAAGACACACATGCCTCTTCTGTTTAAAAAATCAACATGATGCCTGAATTCAGAATTCAATGGCTACACAAAAGTAAATGCATACCAAATGGGTGAGTTCACTGTAATTACAATACAGATGCAGAAACCTTTTTTAATTAAATTCTACATTTATTTTTAGTATTTATTTAAAAGGAACAAAATATTTGTATAGAGCAGAACAGTTACCCAAACAGTGGCAATTTTTCTAGAATGAAGTTCTATCAAGAAAAAATAAAAAGAGGATATGGCAGTAAAACGACTAGTAAGAAAAGCAAATGTAGAACCATCTGCCAGCCTAGTTTGCCAAAGTGCCAGATGCTGCCTCTAGTAGACTATGTTCCATTGCTTTGGCATCTGGATGGTCCTTTGTAATTAGGCAAAACTTTGACAGTTACTGAGTTCTGTGAATGTATGTGTGCTCGATTTAGCTCTGACGATATTTTCAGCAATCAAGCTTCATCAAAAGGCACCACATGCAAAGTAGGTAGGTACAAGCCTTTGGAAAAATAAAATACCAATAGAAAATAAAAGTATTTTACGTACGTTACTTGTAATTCAATTGAGAGGGACATTAATGTAATTTCTATCTTTTTATAATAAGTTTCTATGAAATATATGTAAAATGCTGCCGTTCCTTAAAGAACTGTGTTAAGACAAAATACAGGTAGGTGTGTATAGAATAGAAATAAAGAAAATTTGTTGTTCTGTTTATGTGATTTATAGAACAAAACAGAAGAACAGAGTTTAGGAAACAATTCAGCTGGTTGAATAAGAAAAGCCTCAGAAAAGTAAGTCATATAAAATGCATAAATAGCTTCACTCTTCGACTATTTTTAAAAATTAATCAACAAACAGTATGCTAAGAAAAATTACAGAATTACTGATTACTGACAGTATTGTACTATTTTGAAATATGAAGATATATTATAGTAGAAAAAAATAGTGCTAAAGTGTAATATGGTGTGTAATACTATAAAAAATTTTGGAGCTCTAATTTTTGCAAGCCCATCTGAACAAATAGTTGGCTATCTACTTTTAAAAACCTTTAAGTTTAAGGAACTATTTTAAGTGAGAAATGTGAAAATTAATTTCCTCATTGCCAAGTTGATAATCTTAAATCAGAGGCATTAGTTACCTGAAAATCTAGATTACAGTTTTATCACAAGTGTGATTGCATCAATTCTTCCCACCATTAAATATGCTTCTGTTGAAAAACTAAGCTGAAAAACCACATATTTAAAAAGTTCTCCAGTACTCTTTGAAAGTAATACAGTAACTTTAAAATTTGTCAGACATAGCACACAGTATTCTTTTGTGTAATGTAACCTTTTTTTTAATGGTTGAAATTTCAAAAATATACCTCTCTTTATGAAAGCCAGGCCTGCAGGTGTTCTTTAAGCCTGAGAAGAGAGTTAGGAATTTCCCTACTGCCAAAAGGATGAGGAATCAGAGCCTAGATTGTTGCTGAAAACACTTTCAAAAGCTCTCTGAAAATAGCACTTCAGAGTCTGAAAGCCTTTCAAATGTTCTTTCCATTTTCATTTTGCAAGACTTTCTATGACAAATAAAAAGAAGCTCTATTATGTCTTCTTCATAGTGACTTAAGATGGACCGTCAATGTTGTGTATTAAAAAAAGCCAGGGGCAATGGGTGGGAACAGTAGGCAGCTGTTATTAAAACTGGGTGTGAGTCTGTCTGTGTATGTGTATGTATATGTGTGTGTATGTGTGTATGTGTACGTGTGTGTGTATTGTTTTTATCTTCTTTCAATTTTGTTGTTCATCAGGTTTTGAGTAATAAACATGTGGCACAGAATGTATCTACTCACCAAAAAAAAAAAAGAAAAATAAGTGTATATATATATATATATTTGAAAGAAACTCTTCTGATTTATCTCCTTTTTGTCCTGCTTATCAACACTGAGAATTATGTGTTTAAGTTTGTTAGTCATGCTCTAAGTAGAAATGAAAGGCTTTAACTCATGCAGAAGGGGTCATGTTATTATAAATATGTTGTTACATATGAATATGTATAACCTGGACTCATTTTAAGGTAGTCAAATGGAGAATTGGAGGATTGGAGCAAATGGTAAGAAGAAGGGAATCAATGAAGCCTGTGAGGAATTTCACTACTTGGTGGCTGCAGCTGTTCAACCAAGGTAATATTAACTGGCTTATCTCTCAGGAGATGGAGGATACATTTGTGGAATGAATCTGTAGTGTAGGGCAGCCAAGGTGAAGGACGGCTGTTATGAAATTTGTAATTATAACATTTGCTGTTTACGTTAAGACAATTAAAGGGCAATGGTGGCATGTCAGCTTTTAAAACAAAATTATAACTAATTCCACCACTTGGTCATTCAGCAACTTAACCTCGTCATTTAGCAAATAAGGATGACTTGTACTGTTTGTCAGCAAGACATCATAAACTTTTAAAGCATTTTTTTTTAACTATATGTTCTGTCTGTGGGTAAATATGCCATTTCAAAACAATGAATCAAGGAATAATAACTCTGGTACTGAAAAGACTACTAATAGTAGAAGCTGTGTACCAAAAGACAATACTAATATGTTCCTATAGCCAAGGTTATGTTTTATGTTGGTTGTATCCAGAGAATGCCTGGCTGCCCTCCTGATGGCATATGTACTTCAGTCAGTTCTTTTACATTCAGTGTATGGTGTAGTGAAAAAACTGGCTAAAGAGCAACTGATTGGCAAAGAGGTGTTTAAGTGCATCTATATTGTACTTTAACTTAAAAGCACATCTTGTCCCTTTAAGGCTTAAATGTTAGTACAGTAGTGTTTCTCTCCTAAGTAGCTCAAACTAAATTCAGTGAGGGGTAAATTACTTCAGCTATGCTCAGTTCTGCTAATCCTTCTTCACCTCCTTTGCTCTGGTTTATGCATAATCCCTTCCCTCTCAGCTCAGGTATCTCTTTCTGAGGAAGCTCATCAACATTTTTTGCAAAGAAATCTATTTCTTCCAAGCCCTAGCAAGGCCTCATAACAGCAGAGAGTAGGCTTGTTACTTGTTTGTCTGTTTGTTTTTCTACCTTTATATTACTACTGAGATGTCTTTTATTTTCCTGGACAAGAAAACAAACATATATGGTACTGAACTGCACTGCACAGAATTTAAAAATGTTTCCTCGGAAATTACTTTTGCAGTGCATGCTCTACACTTTCACCCCTGTCCTCTATTGTTATACATGAATACCTATGGAAATAAATTCAGAAAGTAAAGTGAGAGAAGTTGAAATAATTCAATGAAATGCAAAACTTCATATGAAATTTTGAGAGCACAGCAGCTGTACCTCTACTTACATTAGCTGTCCTGTGACTGAGGCTGGTTTAAAGGCAGTGTGTCACCTGCTTTGGCAACATTTTGTTCCTTTAAAGGCTCTCATGCTTTCATAAGCTTTCAAAACTATCTCCTTATGTCTCCTCAGAGTTTATGCTTTTGCAGGTATATCTTTTTGCAGTATATCTTAGAAAAACCTCTAGTTTCCCATTACTTTGGTCCTAAGATCTCTGCAAAATAAATGCTGAGGTGAGAAGTTTAAACTGTTTTGAGGCTGTTTGTGCCAAAGGGAGTTTAATGATGATGTCTTAGTCCCCCAAAACACGACCTCCCAAACTGACCTATAAGACCGAAAGTATGGTTTTACATTTAAAAAATGTTACAAGGAATTCTCTATTGTCAAGACAGACACAAATAAGCAAAGAGGGGAACATTTTCAAGAATACTAGGTTATTCACTAATGAGCATAGAATAGAAGGATTAATTCTAATTGTAGAGGAAAGGTGGGTGTCAAAATCAATCATATAACTGCAGTTAATTGGCAGGTTAAACATAGGACAGAGATATGTTGTGGACTGCAACAATATGTATTTACTGCTTTACAGTAAAATATGCAATTTAATCTTTATTATTGGAATTAATGAGTCTTTTCATAGATAAAAATTTTAGTCCTGTAATTCAGAACAGACTGTATAAGAATATAAATGACTTCTTGATTTCAAATTTGACTGTGAAAAGTATGGGTTTTTTTGTAATGACTACTGGTTTGGGGGAGGGCCAGTTAATCATTCTACTTTTATGTTACTCCTCATGAATATAGGGTTTTGTTGGAGATCAGTAGAGTAATAGGTGACTGTGTATTAATGATAGAAAAGGTCTGTCTGTGACTGAATATACTTGTTGTTCTGTGCACTGCTCTGTCCCAGTCCTGCGCTGGGCACACGTGGCAGGGTTTGGTCAGGGGGCTGCAGGTGTCCTGCGTGGGGGGCCATGACCTGCACTTGCTACTCATAAAGGGACTCAACTTGTTCCGACACCAACTGAAACAGGCCCACAGCCTTTCAGTGATGGCTGATGCCCCAGTCCTGACCTATTTAAGAAATAGATGCAGCCACTGTGGTGAGGGGACAGATGAGGAAATGAGAGAGCAGAAATGGATGAGACATTGCTGGGATCATGGCTGCGGACATGGCTGGAGACACACTCTGGAAAGGATGTGCTCCTTGTCAGAGGAGGGTCTGCTGAGGGATCACAGCTATGGATGGCCCAAAGAAGGGAAGGGACACTCCTGAGGGACTGCGGCTGCAGGCAACACAAGATGGGGAAGGGGAAAGAAGGAAGAAGCCATGAGCAGTGAAAGAAAATGAAGCAAAGAGTGTCAGAAACAAACCATGTCATTCACAGTCCCAACCTCCTGTTCTGGATCTTGCCTCACGCAAGGGATTGAGAGGGACTGAGAGCACCAACAGCAAAAGCAAGGGGAGGTAAGAACAGGAACAGGGGAGGAGAAGTGTTGGACTGAAGCTGGATGGGGGAAGATGGACAAGGGTTGTTTCCTTAAGTGTTTGTATAATTGCTTAGGTTGTTTTGTTTTTTTCTTAATGCTCAAATCATTCGTTAAAACTTTGTCCTAGCTATAAGTATAGTAATTTAGGTAAAATTCCCTGAGTTGATACTGTTTTGGTCACAATACCAACCTCCTAAAAAAAAAAACCAAACCAACAAAGACAACAAAGAGAAGATAGGACACAAGGAAAGGAGGCCGCAAAAGTTGCCAGTAGTTTCTCCATAAAAAAAGCTGAGTTACTTTCTCTACTTAATTTTATCTGTCCATGCATCATGAAGCAGGATCTAACTGTTGCACTTTGACTCTCACAAGCCTCTTTTGTGTCACCACAGGCCCTATGGAGCCAGCCTGGCACCTGACAGAACAGGGTGTCTGTGACCAACAACTGCTCTGATTAACACAACAGATGTTTTCCTGTCCGTCAAAGGAATGTTGTGCCATGATCCTCCCATTTTCCTGTTACTTTCCATGTTTTTTATCCACAATCCTCTTCTCTATCCACAGATTTCTACCCCTTGATCTGTACCAGCTATAACCCTTCTGCTCCCTCCTTTCACAGCTCTACCATCAATTCCTCTTTCTCATATCAGCAGAAATCATGCCATTCTTTTTTTTTTTTTTAAATTACCTTCATTATCAATCCTTTCATCTTCTCAGACACCTCATATAGTTCTTAGCTGAAAATGGGAGACGTACAGCTCATCACGAGCCATTCAAAAGAGATACAGTGATTGCTGAACCTGCTCTTAATAATTTATCTTTCTCCTCAGTCCCTCTTCTTTCTCCTTACTCCCTCTTTGTTCTCCTTCTTTTCCTCTTGGATTTCCAAAGAAAAAAAGGCAGAAATCACACTCCTACACCTTTCTTACCTATCTCAGGATTGACTAGAGAGGTCTTAATATGTAAAATACCTGTCAGCCAGAAACATCTGATGGAAAAAGGACATGCAATACAGATCCAGAGGAGGTTCTACTGCCTTCCAGGAGAAAATAGTTACTTGGCTTGAATGCATGTCTTCTTGGATGAACTTCTGTCACTGTGGCCAGTTCCTGGGACTCATTGAGTTGCCTCAGGCAGGGGCAGTGCATAAAGCCTAATGCTCTCTGTGCTGGTTTTGGCTTAAACTATAACAATTTCCAACCAGCAGAACCTGGTTCTGTTCACTAATTACCTAGCTGCATCACAGAGTTTCATTTTCTATTTCCTCAATGGTCAGATTTCAACTTCCTGAGTGTCCCTTATTCTTAGAAGGAAGAAGAGCCATGTAAATACTTTTTTTTAATGGAACATTGTGATTTCCATCTGCTTTTGTTTGTTTGCTTGCTTTTTTTTTTTTTCTTTTTTTTTTTTCTGATTAGACATGTTCAACAATAAGATGTTGGAATTATCACTATCATTGGGGGAAAGAAAACCCCACAGAAATATGGCCCTGCCAATTGTAAGTAATTGTTTTGCAAATCAATAACAACTGTAAAAGCCCCATTGCACTGTGTGTTAGCAAATTAAACCAAAGGACCATGCTTCTACGCACAAAATAATGGTGTCAGGGAAATAAAACCATATGCAAAAGGGGAGTCTTCTGTGAGGCTGTTCTTATAAAGCAGCTGCTAAAAAAAAATGATTAAGCACGGGGATATAAGCCTTACTTTCCACCAAGTCAGTAAGAGTTTTTTTGTTGTGAAGGTCCTGAGCTGACATCTGATGTTGATTTAAAGAGACAGGTGATTATCCACAAAGTGAAAAATAATGTGGCATTATTCCCTGAGGTATAAACTCTGATAGCAATCAGAAAAGAGAGAGATAGGAGGCTACTGTAATAACAGGGAGAGCAGTCCTGACAGTGGTGGAGATGAAGTGAAGCTGACAGGAGTTTCTTTTTGGAGTTGCCTGCACTGATATGGCTTGGGTAGTTCCCTGTCCCCATATCAGCTGTCAGCACCACCAGTCAGTCCTGAGCCTCTCTTGCTCCTCCACCCTCTCCTTTGCTTCAAGCCCCAGTTTACAATTAATATTTTAATTAGACTGTGCTTACTATGTCTTAGTTCAAAATGTCAATAAATGGATTACAAGAACTATCATTAGTTCGTGGTCATCTGTTTTTTCCCTTAGCTTGAGAAGAATAACTGTTTTATTGCAGCCTACCATTCACTTTTCTATGTTTCTGTTCTTTCTCTCTCTCTTTTCTCTTCCTCTTCCTTTTCTCACGTATGTCAATGAATTATAAATTATGAACAATATTCTTATTACAAGAAGGCTAGTTACTGCTTATCTTCTGGACTGGCATCCAACTTATATAAGGAAATGAATGTGAAGGAAAGAAAAGCTGAATATGAACTACTGTTAGAAAAAGAGGAAGGTGCAAAAAAATGGGCACATTAAAATTATTTGTCTTTGCTCTCCTCCTTACTTCTGCTCTGTTACAAATAAGGCCTCAGAACACAACAGGAATTTTTGGAATTGATATTCATTACAGTTATATTTAACTACAAACCTTTTTGTCCATGTTTTAACAAAAAAATTGCTCAGTAATTCCATGAGATTCTATCAGCTACAGTAACCTCAGATCTTGTCTTTACCACAGACATTAACATACATTGATATCAGTCTTTCCTTTTGCCAGGAAAAAATGGCCATTCTTTTACACATCAAAGAATATTTAAATAGATGAAGATTATTATTCTTGCCTTTATTTCAGGATCTTTGTGTGTTACCGTGATTGCAGCTTTCTGCACAGATCCATATAAGGTGAAGATCTCCTATAGATCAGGTTTGAGCTCTCCAGTATATGTGAAAGAAGGAATAATATTCCACTCCTTTCATGTGACATTCACATGTACGTGAACTGCAGTGCTAATAAGAAGTGTTTCCTAATCATCCTAGCAGAAAAGACACATTTTATTTAAATTGCATTGCATGAGATGTATTGCATGAACTTGCCAAGCCGCTCTCCATCATTTACCAATAGTCCTGGCTCACCGGGGAGGTCCCAGATGATTGGAAGTTGGCAAATGTCACACTGATCCACAAAAAACGGCCAGAAGGAGGACCCAGAAAACTACAAGTCTGTCAGCCTGACTTCAGTGCCTGGCAAGGTTATGGAGCAGGTCCTCCTGGGTACAGTCACACAGCACCTACAGGATGGACAAGGCATCAGACCCAGCCAGCACGGGTTTGGGAAGGGCAAGGCCTGTCTGACCAACCTGATCTCCTTCTGTGATCAGGTGACCCCTGTGGTGGAGGAGGGGAAGGATGTGGATGTGGTCTATCTGGAGTTCAGCAAAGCCTTCAACACCATCTCCCACAGCATACTCCTGAAAAAGCTGGCAGTCCTTGGGTGGGACAGGGGCACTCTGTGCTGGGTTAGGAACTGACTGATGGCCAGGCCCAGAGAGTGGTGGGGAACGGTGCTACATCCAGCTGGCGGCAGGTCACTAGTGGTGTCCCCCAGGGATCAGTGTTACACCCAGTTCGGTTTAATATCTTTATTGATGATCTGGATGAGGGGATTGAGTCCACCATTCGCAAATTTGCAGATGACACCAAGCTGGGGAGGAGTGTCGATCAGTTGGAAGGCAGGAGGGCTCTGCAAAGGGACCTGGACAGACTGGAGAGACAGTCTGATTCCATCTGGATGAGGTTCAACAAGGCCAAGTGCTGGGTCCTGCACTTTGGCCACAACAACCCCCTGCAGCGCTACAGGCTGGGCACAGAGTGGCTGGAGAGCAGCCAGGCAGAAAGGGACCTGGGAATTTGGATTGACAGGAAGCTCAACATGAGTCAGCAGTGTGTCCAGGTGGCCAAGAAGGCCAATGGTATCCTGGCCTGGATCAGGAACAGTGTGGCCAGCAGGAGCAGGGAAGTGTACTCTGTACTCAGCACTGGTGAGGCCACACCTGGAGTACTGTGTCCAGTTCTGGGCCCTTCAGTTCAGGAAGAATATTGAGGTGCTGGAACAGGTCCAGAGAAGAGTGACCAGGCTGCCGAAGGGACTCAAGCACAAGCCCTGAGAGGTGGGGTTGTTAAGCCTGGAGAAGAGGAGGCTCAGAGGAGACCTCATNCTGAGAGGTGGGGTTGTTAAGCCTGGAGAAGAGGAGGCTCAGAGGAGACCTCATCGCTCTCTACAACTACCAGAAAGGAGGTTGTAGCCAGGTCGGGGTTGGTCTCTTCTCCCAGGTAACTATCAGTAAGACAAGAGGGCACGGTCTTAAGCTCTGCCAGGGCAGGTTTAGGTTGGATATTAGGAAGAAATTCTTTACAGAGAGAGTAATCAGGCATTGGAAGGGGCTGCCCAGGGAGGTGGTGGGTTCTCCATCCCTGGAGGTTTTTAAGATGAAACTGGATGTGGCACTTAGTGCCATGGTCTAGTAACCACGGCAGTGTTGGAACAAGGGTTGGACTTGATGATCTTTTAGGTCTTTTCCAACCTGGTCGATTCTATGATTCTATGATTATTATTTGACAAGATCAAGAGAGGTATAAAGTAAACTCTGGCTTAAAAAAGGAGGATATGAACATGTGGGATTCTGACAAGCCTGGAGCTACTACCTGCCTCAAAATTACTTGTATTCAATTTATAAGTTAATTTTTTTTATTTTGAGTCTTTTAGCCTGCAAATTTCATACAATTATACAGATGAGTTAGTTGTCTTGCGTATTCTTTACTGTCAGTCATAAGGAGTGTTACACAAGGTTAATAATCATAATTTTGGCTTTCTGTAGTTCTTCTATACCTTCGAAAGACTTCAGATTTTCCTTTGGCATTCCTTATGCATCAATTATGTTGAGACAGTGTGCAACAAAGGGTTACTGCTATTAGCAGATAAAGATTCTGTTGACTTGGTTTTGTGTATTTTTTAGGAAAATCTTTTAACCAGTGTTACCAAGAAGTGAATTTGACCTATTTCATAGTCTTTTCACCTATTATAGACAGAATTCTCATTAAATGCCTGATATTTTTATTCCTGAAGCATCTTGGTGTTGCTGGAAGCATATCAATTGATAACAAAACACCTTTAAAATAAATTCAGTATTGAATAAACACCTGTTCATTAAATCTGTAGCTCTCTCTCTGCAGTTTGGTAGCAGGTGCTGTTGATGATTATGATTCAGACTGACAGGCAAGTTAAATACTAATGGACTGTACTACTGATGAGCCTGGATGCTCTAGAAGATTAAATGTCAAAAAACTCTGTATTTTTCTCTGAAATAAAATGAACCCTATCTGCATGAAGGATTGAAAAATCATTTTTTGTTTAAAATAATGTTTTATTGTTTGGTATTTGAACCAAATCGAATTCTTCAAGGATTCTGGGTTTTTTTGAGTCTTTTGTTTTCAGAGGTATACTCTTGCCAAAAAGGATTTCTGTTCAAGGGAAATGAAATTTCAGAAGCATAGGTAGGAAATTAAGTTTGTTGTGATAATATCGAGGTATCTAGATAAACTGAGAGACCCTGTTAGTCTCCAGCAAAAGTCTGACATGGGATGTCTAAACAGACAAATTTTTCCAAATGCCGAAAGTGAACAGAGAGTCAATTTTTCCTTTTTTTAGCTCTTTTCTCTTTTGTTTTTTTCCTATGGACTCAGAAGTATCTTGAAAGTCATAGGAAGGGCAAGTTAAATTAAATTTCTCTACGTAAGAATTAGGTCTCATTGCTTTGCTACATTGGCAAAAAATGTGTGGTGCAACCAGTAAGGGAGAATAGAATAGAATAGAACAGAATAGAATAGAAAAATTTCAGTTGGAAGGCACCTACAATGATCATCTGGTCCAGCTACTAGTGTAACGTCTGATAGACGAATCCAGAGCAAGCTCAGAGAAGCATCAGGTTTTCATTTGTATCCCCAGCATGAAGGACACTGCCACTGAGAGACAATTCCACTTGCTCCTAGCTCAATACAGCATCTCTCACTCCCCCAGCAGTTTGTAATGGCAGCAGCCGCCTGCTGTGCTTCCAGGTCTTTACCATTAGTAAAAATGTTAGGTCTGGTGACAAACACAGTTCCCTACTTCAGCTATGTCTACAGCCAGCTCTGAGAGTATTTTTGATGTCCAAAATCCTATTTCTGTGCAAAAACCTTAAGACTGAATTAATCTTAAGAGAGAAGGTAAAGCAATTAAATGTTCTCTCACAGGGAGCCACTTACAGCCAAGAACCTGAGCTTCCTGGAATAAAAGCAAAAGTCCTTACATGGGTAAGTAATAGCGTAAAAACCTGTAGAATAAGCATAAGAAGAAATGTTCATGTTTTCCAACAGGGACTTGTACTGAGACTATGCTTTTCAGAATATTAAATTATTATTTGGAAAATAATATGGCAAGTAAGGTGAAAAGGTGTCCTTCCAATGTAAAGTATCCAAGGTGTAAAAAGCCTGTGAAAAACAGTGAGAGGGCTGCCTGAGCTAGCTGGGGACAAAATGGCAGAAGAAAGTCAATGCAGATGAGTGTGAAATGATGTAAAGAGAACTCCCACCCCAAAATCTAAATTTACCTGCCACTTAACCAGGGATTCATGAATGAGATCTTGGAGTTGTAACAAATAGTTTTTAAAAAACTTATATGAACTCCATTCCCACTAGCAGTAGGAAGCAGATAGGATATTAAAAATTATTAGGAAAAGAATCATGATAAAAATACCCTTATGTCTTTCTTTAAAATCATAAGGCACCAACATCTGTTATATGCTGTGCCATTCTTGGTTTTTAATATCTCCTCAAAAATATTACACCTTCAAAATGGTCAGGGAAGAGCAGTAATAATGATCAAAGGAACAAAATAGCTTCCAGCGAGTAAAGAACTACTATTCTGAACTATAATGATACTCTTCCCAAGGCATTTCTTATGGGTTTCTGTTGGGGAGAGGATGTTGGGCTGTGAGGACCTTTGATGTGGCCCAGTGTGATGGCAGAGCTTTGGCTCTGCCGTGTCTGTTGTGGAGGGAAGCAATCGGTACCACGGCAAACCAGCAGAATTAAATTTTGCTGAAACACAGTATTCCCCACTGCTTTCCTTTGAAGAAGTACTGCTTTCCTTTCATAAGGAAGCTGTGAGTGTGTAAGGTTGTAAAGGAATTCAAATTAAGCACTGCCTCACCTTGAGAAGTTCAAACACGCAGCTTCCATCTCTAAGGGGATTTCTTTCCTAAAAGGCTGGAATTAAACCTATTCTCCAAATAAATATTTAATCTGGCTTTTGAGTTGCATTTGGCTATGTCTTCATTAGCAAACAGCATGGCAGAACAGCAGTAGATCTTTAGAGTGAGGCAAAAGGAATCCAGTTCATGTGCCAAGAATGGCACCGAGATGTGAACTACATTGTTAAGGGAGACAGTGGAGGGTTTCACTTCACAGCCATAACCCTGCTAAAATAGTACATGCTAATATGGATGTACTCTATGAAAATTTACTTCTTAGCCCTGTGCATAATCAGGCTGGACGGTAACAGGAGACTGACAACCCTTGTGTTTCTTTAATCTGATACAATAATTATTCTTCTACAATATTGTTTCTTTTTTTGCAGTACAAAATCATCTGTAAACAAGTGTCTAGAACAGTCAACAGAGGATGATAATATAGGTGGAGGATGTCACCAGAGGATGATAATACCTCTTTAAAAATAAAGGTATAATCTCAACTCTTCTGCTAAAAGGCATTTTAGGCAACAACGACTAACTGTTTACGAATCTTAAAGGGGTTCATGAAGTCCTCTTATGTATTTCCTAAAAAGAGGGAAGAAATGGAAGACACTTCAGTTTCTTCAGTGTTTTTTTAAAAAGTCCAGTTCTAATGCCTGTTAAATCTACTCTGACATTCTTAGCTTTTCTTAAAATTACAGATGGTCTTAATAGTTACATTCAGCATAAGAAACAAATTATGAACAATTTCATCATACAGTTGTAAAATAGAGACTTTTTTATGTCTTTAAGAAAAAGGAAATGATAACTAGGAATGAAAATAATGTTCTGTTGAGGTCTTTCTGTCATATTTGACATATCTTCCGAACCCTTGCATTATGCTTTACATTTCTATTTCAGTTTATTAAACAATAAATTGTTAGAAAGAGCTGTTTCTAAAGTATGTGTGAGCAGTAACCTGTTATCTTCACCTGTATCTGGCCTACCTCATTTTGGATCTCAATGGAGACAGGAGCCACATCTGTGGGATCGAGGGCCATTGCAGTCTGCAGTAGCCAGAATGTTACCATTTGATACTTCAGTAACTTGGATTTTGTAGCAAGATGTTAACCCTAACACCCATTTAAAACCCCATGAAAACTCAATTCCATCTTCTGTTATTATTTTTGCAACGAGACCTATTGCCTTTAGATACTAAACAAATACCACTAACAGTGACCCCTACCACATTTAGAGGCACAGATGCTGAAAAGGACTGTGAAAGTAAGAGCATTAGCCAAGAAGACAAGGAATTTTTCAACTCCCGATATTTGTTTTGTTGTTTTTGTTGCGGGATTTTTTGTGGTTTGTTTTGGTTTGAATTTTTTGTTTTGTTTTGGCTTTTTTGTTTTGTTTTGTTGCCAGGAAGTAGAATGGTTAAATGCAGACAGAGCATGCCCCAAATTCCTAACATATCCACAGGAGTAATGAGGGCTTGGCGCACAGCAAAATGCTCATTGCACTAAATGGGGAATGACTCAGAACTTTTCTGGAAGCTTCCCACCTTAAGCAGCCGCCTATCCTCTGTTATTACTTTTCGTCTGCTACTAATTTTTCCACTGGGAGAGAAAGTCCTCTGCCTGACAAAATAATGCAGTCCTCAGTTTTGATTTCAGTGGAGAAATATTATCCCATTAATATGTGCTTGCAATAACTCAAAGAAATTGCTTTTAATTGCTTTCTAATAATAGTTTTGAATGACCTGTAGTTGAAAATACTTTTCTCTCAGGTTTCTCCTTAATTGCAACATTAGCTTTTTCCTCACAGTTGAACCACACGAAACAAGGACAAATGCTGGATTTTGCATCTGGGATGGTGTAATTCTGAATGCCTAGATAGAAGTGTAGACTGGGGGACGAGAAGCTGGCATGCAGCCCTGAAGAAAGTGATCTGGGAGTGCTGGTTGATAGGAAGTTCAACATGAACCCTCAATGTTTCCTGGTAGCCAAAAGATCCAACTGCATCCTGGGGTGCCTTAAGCACAGTACAGATAACCAATCAAAAGATGTGGTTGTCATGCTATACCTCAGCACTGGTGGGCCCTCAACTGTACTCTCTGTACAGTTTTGGGGTCCACAATATAAGCAGGATATAAAAATATAGTGTGGTGAACCAAGGTGGGCAACAAAGATGGTGAAAGGGATGGAGGACATGACTTGGGGCGGGTGAGTGAGGGTACTACACTTCATCAGTTTAGAGGAGACTGAGGGGTGACCTTGTTGTCAACAACTTCCTCATGATGGGGAAGAGAGGTGGAGGTGCTGATCTCTTCTCTCTGGTGTCTGGTCTCTGGACATGAAGGAATGGCTTAAAGTAGCAGCTGGAAGTTCGGATCAGATACTAGATAAAAGGTCTTTGCTTTTATGGTCAAGCACTGGAACACATTCCCCAGGGGAGTGTTTATGGTCCCAAACTTGTCAGGGTTCAAGAAGCAATTGGGAAATGCCCTGAGACATATGGTTTAACTTTTAGGTTGCCATTTGTGGAGTTAGAATTTGGACATGCTTATCCTTGTGGGTCCCTTCCAGCTCAGGCTATTCTGTGGTTCTGTAATCCTGGTAAACCTATCCTTTAAATCATTCAAAAAGCAATTCATCCTATTCTGTGTATTTCTTAGACTTCTGTTTTATTATATAGTTAAAACAGAAATTATTATTAAATTAAACCTTACTCGGCTGCAATTTTTTTAGTCTTTCTGAAAATGACAACAGTTCTCAGGAAAAATGTTGAATCCTAAGTATATTTTAACTGTTCTTAATCTAAGATGTATTTCAACTTTCAAGAGACATAAACTCACAGTGAAATGCAATAACCAGAAGATAAGTAATATTTATGGCTTTTCTGTATATATGTATTTGTTTGGCCCTTAAATAATATAGTTACTGTTTTCTGTAAACTATTCTGTACAGTTTCAGGGAATATAAACCTCCTTTTCTTTCAGTAGTAGGATATCCTATGAAAAAACATAGCAACTTTATAGACAAGCAGAAATTAGTAATTTATACTAATTGCTAAGTTACCCAGTCCTTTACAGAATTTTTGAAAATGGTACACAAACATATAGACCAAAAACTCTGAAAAGGAAAATTAGAATAAAGCAATAAAAAATAGAGTTTTTCAATTTTATTTTTGTTTACTTAAAAGAAATACTTCTGTGTGTGTCATTGCTTATAAAATTTTCACATAAACTTAATTTGCAATGAAGTTTGTTCTAATATTTAACATAAGCCTTAAACACACTAAGGAACAAACTAATGTTATTCAAGTTTAGAAAATAGAAACCTACATAAATGTTAAGACAAATATTTTCTAATTTATAACATCTTTGCAACTTAAATCTTTTTAATTTTAACTCTGTCCTTTTTTAAAAAAAACTGTATAATAACTAACTGTACTTTAGAAGCAGACTGTTGTGAAAAATAAATTCTATTATACATATAGGTACAGCCACAGATCTTTAAAATTTGCATATTTCCATTGAAATCTCTCTGGCATTAAGCAACTGAGGAACTGGACCCTTGAAGTTCCTTAAAACTAGTCTACAATTAATGGAAATGCCACAAATTAGATTAATCTAAAGCATCTCCTACTCCATTTCAAAAACAGTTGTTTGTATAACAAAAGATCAAGCATAAATCCTGAAAGTTCAGTGGACGGCAAACAAAGAGATATATTAATAGCTTATGGATAAAACTAGCATTTACATTACAGATCAGCATGTGAAGTCTTTTGAAATCAAAAAGTTAAATCTTTGTAATGTCAAAGTCAAACTGTGTTCAAAAAGAAAAGTTACTTACGTAAGAGATTTTTAATTAGATATGAAAGGACAGAGAAGGAAGAGTGACAAGTCAATTCTTTTACAAACTTGTTTTAATTTAGGCAGTTGGTCATGTATCTTTAGCTGTGTCCAGATTGTCCTTCAAGTGAATCTTCAAAGGCAAGAGCAAACATGGCTTTATTGTGTGTAATTCATGCTGGCTTCAGTAAAGTTGGAGATAGTTTGACTGCAATATATATCTTTTTTTTTTTTTTTTCTTTTTTTTTTTTTTTTAATTCTAGAGAGCCTATTTTCTCTGTTGCCAGTTTGTCCCTCCACACTTGCATCAGGGCTTGGATCAGGGAAGACAAAAATCCTGCTACCCTTGTGTGTCACCTCTTTCTTCTTTCTCACTGTTGTTGATACTTTATCTTGCTTCTGAAGATGAGATATCGTTGTGGTCATTGCGATTTTTCCGTTCTAGACAGTCTGTTTACTCCCACTGGGAATTTTTTAAATTATCTCTTCAAAGAAAGGTCTTTCTTTTCACTAACATCAGGCAGAAGAGACAGTAAAGAATAGTCCAAAACATGGAATTCTCAAGTCCTTGGTTTCAGCTAAGTGTCTCAGGAAAAAAAGTTTTTTCTGCTAATTTTAACCTGATTTATCTTCATTACTCATCTAGCTACTATTCTATTCACATTTAATGTAATTATGTTTTTCTTAAGGACAACAATCTTTTGCCACAGCAACATTTTGGTACTTCAGCACTTCCTCACTACAAAAGATATACTATTTACTTTCAAGAGCAGAATTTGCTTGAATAGTCAGATAAACTTGCATACAACAGAGAATTCTGAGCATAACAAAGAGCTTAAAATATCTTTATTACCACAGCTTCAGTGACATTGCTATGAAAACAGGGTCTGCATTTTATCTCTTTTCTCGTAGTTTTCTTTCCATATTTATTTGGATTTATATTAAACAAGCCTTTTACAGTTAGACTTATAAACGTTCACTTTTCTAACAATACCTTTTTTGAAAATCACTTCCATACATGTCATTCTAATTCAGTAGAAGATGGTTTTTAGAAATATAATTCACTTTTGCATTACCTGTGTATATTAGATGAATATTGTGGTATGAACATGCTAAAAATGAGTGTGGAATAAATCCTATTGAACTCATTCGACACTTGCAACTTTACTGCAACAGTATGAAGGACTTATATAAAAGTACTTTGCTAGATGTTTGATAACTGAAGTGTAGTTCGAAAGAAAACTGTATTCTGCTGCTTCTTGTTACAAAGTGATCGAAGTAATTTAAAAGTGGATTTTTCCCCTGTAGCTTGTAACGGTGGCAATGTTTCAGAATATAAAAGCATTTATTAATTAATGGAATAAACTGTATTTAAAATTCTGGATCTTTTGAATTATTCCCCTCATGTAAAAATCATGAACTCCTGTAGTTAAACTCTGGGAGCTACTGAAGCGAAATGAAAGTTCCAAACAATTTCTATTTTCCTGCAGAAAGAGAGAAGAGTGAAGAGAGAGAAGAGAATTCATCTGGAAACCATGCCATCTTAAATCTTTTTATTCCTTTTTGATTCTGAATTCCTGAGTAAATCCAAAATCTAAAAAAAAAAAAAAAAAAAAAAGAATTTGAAGTATCTGTTGATAAAGATGCCATAACTAAATCTGGGTTCAGAGAAAGTGTCCAATGACATTAAGACATTAAGATTATTTCATACTGTATTTTAGAAAAGGCTAGCAGACTGCTACAGAGAGCCAAGTGACACTATTCTTCAGTTCTGTCTTTTGGGGAAAACACACAGAATCCATGCAGCTGACCCTGTTCATCTTCACATCAGTGGTTACAAACACACATAATTGCTTTAAGTAGAAGAGCTCCGCAGTGAATGCTATTCAAGTGCTGCCTCTATCTGCTTTATATGCAAGTACAAGTACTACTGTTATGTAGCAAGTAGAGTAAGACAGAGGGTTTTGGTATTACTCTAGAGGTTTTCAGAACTTTACTTGAGTAAAGGATGAACAGAAAACAGTAGGTGAAGTGAATTTCTCATGGTAACTGTTTTGACAGACCATTTTAGTTATTAATATCTAGATAAATAGACATTTAGAAATAAATTAATATATTAAACACGAATTTTAATTTTGTTTTTTTCTATATCTATGAGAGAAAACAAAAAGGAAAAGCTTTCATCTGAATGACGTCCTGTGTCATAGCATTTCAGTGTATCCTATACACACAGCTTCTTGGAATATCATAATGAAATCTGGATGCTCTATATAAATATCCACAGCTGTATTAGAATATTTCTGTCTGTTATAATTTAAAAATCACATTTTTTTACAGTTTTTATTTATATATTTAATATTGCATGTATGACTCAGATGTTTAAAAAAATTAGTAAATAAAATTGAATTCTATACCTTTCAATGGTCCCTCACTCATTCAATGGTCCCTGACTTCAAATCATTTGCTTCTGAGTACAAGTGCAACATATATATCTGTGTATATATATATATATACACATACACTTATTTCTTACAGCTTTGGAAAACTTTGTTTAAGCCTAATTCAAAAGTCTGTGAGACTGAACAACTGTTATAATCACGTTAGAAATTAGATTTCTACTTTTGTTCTTCATTTACTTTGGGTTTTGTTTAAGATTGATGCTAATATTATTAGCTACAGCAGTAAGATTTTTACAGAACTGCAGTACCACAGAGCTGATAATTTTTTGTCTCTTTTTCTTTGGGCTGGACATCTGGTGGCCATTAACAACCAAGCATTCTGATGTGTTATTCATCTGTGCTGATATTGCACAAAGGATTTTGCCACCTGTTCAATTTTTATTAACTGGTTTAAATACATATTTAGAAGGGAAGCTTTTACTCCTTTCGAGTAAAATTGAAGGACATAGTATCAAAATGTGTAGTTCAGAAGGCAACGCTTGCAAAACATACTAAATACCACAATTTTGAATCTCAAGAAGTTTTCTTCTTCAATTAAGGTTTGCTTGCAGTTATTTGGAACTGCGTATTTGTTTACAGACACTGATACTGTGTTGAGCAAGTCAGTCTCAGAAAGTATAGCTGAAATTTTCCACTGATATTTGAAAGCTTGAATTTTTAGAATAGGAAGGATTCTGCACTCTGGCCTTACTTATTGGTGATCTACAATGTGGCATTAATTCTCATTAATCTCGGATCCTCATTAGTCTCGGATCACGATTACAAACACTCTGAAGACAATGAACAAACCCACTGCCAAACTTTAAGGAAACAGGGTTAGAGAGCTAATCTGTCTTCAACAGCTGTATGCTAAATGGAACAAGAGGAAGTCTTTCAAGACCTTTCAGGAATTTATGATGGAAATCTAGTTTACATAGCTCAAGTAAAGAAATGTCATTATAAATTTCAAGGATCCAGTGTAATCTGGTATTATATCCAAAATAATGCTGAAATATCCTAAGTTGTTAATAGATGTGAATGCCTTTGAAAGCTTCCAGAGGATAAGCATGCCCAACTCAGTTTACATTTCTGAATTAAGAGACTGGTCGCACATGAGGTAATGTACCTTTCTGATCAATGCTACTCAAGAAAAAACGGAATTGGTTTAAAATGTGTGAAGTCTGAAGTTTTAAAATGTACAAAGTCTAAATGAGGCAACATACTTGACATTTCAGGTGCAAAAATAAGGTGTCATCACTTTGCTTAAAGTTGTGGCTATTTTGATGTGCTTAGCATCCAAAAGACTAATATCTTGGGAGAAGGTAGGTCTTGTCATCCTGTGTTAAGAAGGAATAATATTTTGTATGTTGGGAATAGTATAGATTATACATGATACAATTAAACAAACTACTTGACAGTGAGTTTTCTACAGCTGTAAATGTGTTTGTTTATAAGTGAAATCCTGAGATAGATGAAAACCTTTCTTATATATTTAAAAAATAGCAAACCTCTCTGTCCTCTCCTAACTCTAGAATAACTGTAATTTCAGAAGACTACAAATTTTACATTAAGCTCTCATTTCATATTAATTGAGCATTAAGCTCTCATTTCAATTAAATATTCATATTAATGAATTTACTTTGGTCTTGTCTTTAGCTACAACATAAGTTGTAAGAACAATGAAAATCTCAGTTAGATACATAATTTCACTTGGATCTTTGGGTATGTTCTCTCTGAATGCTTACAAAAATTCCTTACAGTAAAAACACTATTTCCTGTAGAGAAATGACTGAAACCTTTAGAGCCTATGGCAGTTAAGATTCTTTTATTCATTTTAAAAACTATATTTTGCATTTAAATATCACAGAATTATAGAATCACCAAGGTTGTAAGAGGTCTTTGAGGTCATCTAGTCCAACGTCAACCTAGCACTGCCATAATCACCCCTAAACTTATCCCCACAATGCCCAATGACTGCATAATGGTTCAAGCCTCATAAGAGACACTATCCTCCCAATGCTTGATGACATCATAATGGTGGAAGGATCATAAGAGGCACTCACATCACAATGCCTGACCACCTCAATAGGGTGCAGGGTCAAAAGAGGCACGGTCATCACAATGCCTGATGACCTCATAGCGGTTCAAGCCTCATAAGAGGCGCTGTCCTCAAAATGCCTGTTAACCTCATAATGGGCGCTCTCCTCACACTGACTGATGACCTCATAATGGTTCAAGCCTCATAAGAGGCGCTGACCTCACAAGGCCGGTGACCCCATAATGGCTGAAGGCTCATAAGAGGAGCTGACCTCACAATGCCCTGTGACCTCATAATGGTGGAAGACTCATAAGAGGAACTGTTGTCACAATGCCCAACGACCTCATAATGCGATAAGCCTCAGAAGAGGCGCTGTCGTCACAATGCTTGACGACCTCTTAATGGTTTAAGCCTCATAAGAGGCGCTTTCCTCACAATGCCTGATGACCTCACAATGGGGCAAGGCTCATAAGAGGCTGTAACGGTTTGGATCTGACTTTCCTGCCAAATGCTCAAATCTTATAGTTTGTAGCCTCTCCTCCCCCCACCCCCCTGTATGAACACAAGGGAAAGGGAGAAGGGAAAAGTTACTGAAACACCAAAATGACCAGATTAAAGCTGTACAAAAATATACACATGTATTTACACTTATATACAATTAGAATACTATGTACACAGAAGAAGGGACCCCAAACACCTTCCCATGCCCCGAAGGGAAAAGGGAGAGGAAAAAAAAAAACAAAACAGAGGTGCTCTCCTCACTATACTTGACAACATCATAATGGTGGGAGGATCATAATGGGTGCTGTCCTCACAATGCCTGATGACCCCATAATGGAGAAAGCCTCAAAGCCTCCTTTTGTCGTCACAATACCCAATGACCTCATAATGTGGCAAGCCTCATAAGAGGCACTTTCCTCACAATGCCTGACAATCTCATAATGGGGCAAGGATCATAAGAGACACTGACGTCACTGTGCCCGATGACCTCATAATGTTTGAAGCCTCATAAGAGGCGCTGACCTCACAATGCCCAATGACATCATAATGGGGAATTCTCATGAGAGGCCCTGTAGTCACAATGCCTGACGACATCATAATGGGACAAGCCTCGTCCTCCACGAGCCTCATCAGAGGTACTGTCTTCAGAATACCCGAAGACCTCATAATAGGGGAGCATCATAGGAGGCACTGTTGTCAGAATGCCCGATGGCCTCATAATGGTTCAAGCCTCGTAAGATGCGCTGTCTTCACAGTGCCCGATGACATCATAATGGTGAAAGGATCATGGGAGGCACTGTCATCACAACGCATGACAACCTCATAATGGTGGAAGGATCATAAGAGCCACTGAGCTGTCAACGGCAGATGACCTCATATTGGGGCAAGCCTCATAAGAGGCACTGTTGTCACAATGCCTGATGATGCGTTAGGGTGCAAGGATCAAATGAGCCACTGACCATACAATGCCCGAAATCCTCACAATGGTTCAAGCCTCATAAGAAGCGCTGACCTCATTATGCCCGATGACCTCATAAAGAGCAAACCTCATAAGAGGCGCTGTCGTCACAATGTTGATGACCTCATGATGGGGTAACGTTCATAAGAAGCGGCGTCATCACAATGCTCAATGACCTTATATTGGTTCAAGCCTCATAAGAGGTGGTGAGCTCACAATGTTGGATGACCTAATACTGGTTCAAGACTCAAAGGAGGCGCTGTCCCCACAATGCATGATGACCTCATAATGGGGCAAACCTCATAAGAGGCGCTGTCGTCACAATGCATGACGACCTCATAATGGTGGAAGGATCATAAGAGGTGCTTTCCTCACAATGCCCGATGACCTTATAATGGGGAAATTTCACAAGAGGCCCTGATGTCACAATGCCTGATGACCTCTTAATGGGGCAAGGATCATAAGAGGCACTGGCCTCACAATGTCTAACGACCTCATTATAGGCAAGCCTCATAAAATGCTCTGTCATCACAATGCCCGACAACATCATAATGGTGAAAGGCTCATAAGAGGCGCTGTCTTCACAATGCCTGATCACCTCATAACAGTAGCAGGATTATAATGGGCGATGACCTCACAGTGGCCTCACAATGCCTGATGACCTGATAATGGTGGAAAGCTCCTAAAAGGTGCTGACCTCACGATGCCCAATGACATCATAACGGGGAATCCTCATAGGAGGCCCTGTAGTCATAATGCCTGACAACATCATAATGTGGCAAGCCTCTTAAGAGGCTCTGTTGTCACAATGCCTGATACCTCATAACGAGGCAATGATCATAAGAGGCACTGTCGTCACAGTGCCTGACGACCTTATAATGGTGGAAGGATCATAAGAGACACTGACCTCACAATGCCCGATGACCTCATATACGGGCTAGCCTCATAAGAGGCCTTATCCTCACAAAGACTGATGACCTCATAAGGGTGCAAGGCTCAAAAGAGGCACGGTAGTTACAACGCCCGATGACCTCATAACGGTTCATGCCCCATACAAGGTGCTGTCCTCACAATGCCCGACAACCTTATAGTGGTTTAAGCCTCAAAAGAGGTGCTACCATCACAATGCCCAATGACCTCATAAAGTTCAAGACTCCTAGCAGGCGCTGTCCACAAAATCCCCATCGACCTCATAATGGGGAAGCCTCATAGGAAGCATGGTTGTCACAATGCCCGACGACATCATAATGATGGAAGGCTCATTAGAGGCGCTGTCATCACAATGCCCGACGACCTCATAATGGTTCACGCCTCATAGGAGGCGCTGTCCTCACAATGACAGTCGGTCTCATAATGGTTAAAGCCTCATAAGAAGTGCAGTACTCACAATGCCCGACGATCTTATAATGGGGAAGCCTCATAAGAGACATTGTCCTCACAATGCCCGATGACCTCATAGTGGTGGAAAGATCATAAGAGGCACTGACCTCACAATGTCCGATGACATCATAATGGTGGAAGCCTCATAAGAGGCGCTGTCCTCACAATGACTGTTGAACTCATAATGGGGAAGCCTCAAAAGAGACACTGTAGTCACAATGCCCATCTGTCTCATAATAGAGCAAGCCTAATAAGAGGCGCTGACCTCACAATGCCCAATGACATCATAACGGGAAATCCTTATAAGAGGCCCTGTAGTTACAAGGCCTGACGATATCATAATGAGGCATGCTTAATAAGAGGCAGTTGTCACAATGCCCTATGGCCTCATAATGGTTCAAGTATCATAAGACACGCAGTCTTCACAATGCCCAATGACCTCATAATGATGGAAGGCTCATAAGAGGAGCTGACCTCATAGTGCCCGACGACCTCATAATGGTTCAATCCTCAGAAACCCACTGTCATCACAATGCCCGATGACCTCATAATGGTGGAAGCCTCATAAGAGACGCTGACCTTACAATGCCCAATGACCTCATAATGGGGCATTCCTCATAAAATGCTCTGTTGTCACAATGCCTGATGACCACATAATGGTGGAAGTCTCATAAGAGCTGATGTCATCACAATTCCCGATGATCTCATAATGACAGATCATTTTATGAGCCTTCCACCAGTATGAGGTCATTGGTCATTGTGAGGACAGCGCCTCTTATGAGGCTTGAACGATTATGTGGTCATCGGACTTTGTTAGCATAGCACGTCCTATGAGCCTTGCCCCATTGTGAGGTGGCCGGGAATTGTGAGGACAGTGCCTCTTTTGAGGCTTGAACCATTATGAGGTTGTCGGGCATTGTGACAACAGTGCCTCTTATGATCCTTCCACCATTATGACGTCGTTGGGCATTGTCATGACAGAGCATTTTATGAAGCTTGCCCCATTATGACATCATCGGGCATTGTGAGGTCTGCGCCTCATATGAGGCTTGCCCCATTATGAGGTTGTCAGGCATTGTGAGGACAGCGCCTCTTATGAGCCTTCCACCATTATGAGGCATTGTGACGACAGCACCTCTTATCTTCAAAAAAAGCACAAAATTAAAAAATTACCTTACCCTGTTAAGCCACCTGTGTAATATAAATGACATTTTATGATTAGACTGGCTTCAGATGTTGTAAATTTTAAAGCTGTCTTCCAACCCTGGTTATATCCTCTGCTACTTACATTCATAGGGGAAAAAAAATAGTTCAAAAAGGGAAAAGAGGCAGAGTAGATCATGTAGTCCAAACTTGTCTAACTTCAAAGCTAAATTAAGATGCTCAAGGCCACAGCCATACAGTAAGTGACTCCAACGTTACATTGCTTTGATATTTCTGTGTACAAAATAAAACCCAAATTCATTAAGAACTGCATTAACAGCAAAATCTGTTTGCTGTTTTAAAAGTATGAAGATGGCATATTGGCTTCCTGAGGTTGCGGACACTGTATCTCCAGAATGAGATACACGTTATAGTATATACAGTGGTATAAATCCAACCTCTGGGAGTTTGGGTGTCACACACTGAATTATCCCTTCCAGTTAAGAAGTAATATTACAAATCACATCTATTGTTCCTATAGTCGCTTGATGATTTTTTAAAAGAAATATCTTGTACCATCTTTCCTTAAGAATATCATCTTTTTTTCAGATATCAAAACCTTTTATATACTAGTTTTGTCACCTCAAAGAAAAATGTATTTATGATGTCTCAGTCTGTTCCTTCATGTCTCATTTCACTTGCAAGGTAATTAAGTATTATTTCAAGCAAAAGTTTTGTTTTGTTTTGTCTTGTTTTGTTCCATTTTGTTCCAGAGAGAGTAAAGTGGATACTGATTATGAAATGATCCAGCTTTGAATACTTTGCAATGTCCTGCATTCTCAAGCAGAATAAACAGATAGTTTTCTTTGTAGGTTGCTGAGAAGAGAAAATTAAATCTAAAACTAGATTTAAATTTCAAAATACTTTGCAATGTACGACTGGCTACCAATTTAAAATATTTTGTCTCATGCAGTTCTGTGGAGTAAAAGGAACTGAACCCCTGTTTCCTGTTAATTATGTGGAAGAAAATGAGAACAGGGAGTGGTCCAGCCTTTCAAACAATTTCTGCAATATTTGCAAGGCAACTCCTTAAATTCTATTGATCTTTATGCCAAGCAGTAACAATATGATTTCGAACTAACATTTAAAATTTCAAAGGTTAAAAAAGATCAGAGAAACTTTGTTTTTCCCCCTGAAATGCATATATGTCTGATTTAGCATAGGCTCCAGGAAGTGGAAGAAAACATCTAAGGAGCCTTATTAATATACTAGCAGAAATGTTTGAAGGACAGTGTGACAACATGGCAAGATTTTTGGACAGCAGACACAAAGATTGAAAATCTGTTTTGTGTTAGAAGCTGATCAAGAGACTGCATTTGAGGCAGAAATACATTAAAGGTAATTCTGCACATAAACATCTATGTGAAAATCACATAGAGAAATAAAATGTATCTGCTGGTGGAGAGAAAGACTTTGTACCTATATTCTTTGGAGTTTCTTGTGTATCTCATTCTTTAGTTAAAGAATGTTCTACTATTTTAGATCTGCACTGAGATGGCTGTTTTCCAATTTTAACAAATATAAAATGGTGATTTTTTACCTATGATGAAAGAAAGAAGATACATTCCTATTGTACTTTAGACTGAATTAAGCAAATTTGGTTTAGCTCAGTGAGTTATACTCCTTATGGATTTTGTTGTGTGATCTAACATTTGTCTTAGAATGTGAATATTAAAAGGTTGCTCTGGTTTTTGTTATAACAGTACGGTTCTGCCTTCATAAATGAAGAACTATTTTGTTTATTTAGTGGGATTGTGAAATCACTTAGATGGGAAAAAAAATATAACTGTAGGAAGCCAACATGCCTTCTTCATAGTTTTAAAACAGCAAACAGATTTTGCAAAGTTCTTAATGAATTTGGGTTTTATTTTGTACACAGAAACATCAAAGAAATGTAACATTGGAGTTACATCTGCTTTGAAAGACAACAGTGGTACTGGCATAGTCTTATCTGAGGCCCATGATTTTCAAATCCATGCTCTTGATTTTGTGATTATTTGTATTTAAACCTCATATATTCATTAATTTTAACAGTTATACTGAATTGATTGTGACCTCTGTGAACAAAATACATCTACTTTAAAAAATTATTGGTCCTGGTCTCAGAAGGCTGAGTATGTGTTGTTCTCAGCTCATTTATTCCTGCAAGGATTTTGACTCTGAACAGAATCAGTGTGGACTTCACTTGGAAAATAGGAACTTCAGTAAAAATGTGCTCTGCAGATTTCACTAGCTTTATCCTGGATTTCATGCAAGATTGTGTGAGTTCCCATGTGCTGAGTTTGGATGATAAAAGGACAGGCGGCATGAGACTGGGTCGCTTATTTCAAGGCAACATGGGTTCAGTGTCCCTATCAGATTAGAAACAGCTGAAATCTACTTGGATGGCAGAGTAACTTTTTGAAAAGTTATTTAAATATTTTTGTAATATTTTCAAAAATTAATAGTACATTTACAGGTGGGTAGTGTTTATTAAAATCTTTTTTGGCTGCATGTGCCCCTCTGTGCCTTCAGTTTCTGAGCTGGGAGTGTCTAAAACATAAATTCATGCTCTACCTCTTCAGAAATCTGCATGCATCTTCCTGTAAAGATTGCTGAGACTTGTTGATGACAGATATAAATAAACATTGTATAATGGCACAAGTCAGAGCAAATATAGTTTTATCCATAGGGAGATTAATAACATCTAGATTAAGTTTCTGATCCATAGTGCCATCCTGAAAGGCCACTTTCTCCACTGACTACCTTAGCTTGTCAACACAGCTCCTCAGTCCAGGACTGTTAAATCTGGTAAACACCACCTAAAATGAGGAATAGCTTTAAGAGGGCAGTTGACCTGTTGCAGAGGTTTAGGAGGAAACTGTAATTCATTCCTCATATGAAGACCAACAACCATACTTTCATGAAAAACCTCTAACTTAAGTCTCCTTCAGATTCCTGAAGAATCTTTCCTCTTCCTGTGCTCTCTTTCACAGGTACAATGAGGGTTTAGAAAGTCAAAAACAGAATAGGGAGTTCTAATAACTAACTTTCTGTTTTCCCTGTGATTGTACCTCTTTTTAGTTTAATGTTTTTAGGCATTGGAAGGGCTAGATAGGAGCTGCATTTCCTTAAACCATTCATAACTTAAACTAACACTTTTTTGTGGTTCTTCTTTTCAAAGGTTGCTTATCACTGCCAGCTCTTCATCTACTAAAGAAATCAAATTTGTTCTGCTTTCATAACAGTACATTATGAATACCACATGGTGTCTCTGGCATTTGCTATTTCGAAAATTAGTTTAGAAATACCTGTGGTGTTTCTTCGTGAAATTGTTGTCAATAAAAGAATTAGCAGTATGACATTTGGATATTTACAGAATACACTGCCTTTCAGTAAGATGCGATTACAGTAAAAGAAACCCCCATGTATTAAACACAATGTGCACCTGATCAGATATGTGCTAAAATGTTCCATTATTTCACAATATATATTCTACTAGTAGGTCTTGTGCTACAAATCTATGACTAGCTGCCAGAGCATTTCATTAGCTAAATGAACCATAATAGAGGCTAGGTGATGTGCATGTGTTAGTAATCATTTATGTAGTTTGAAGTGAGACATGCTCCCTAATGACTATGTTGTTACGTGACTTTTCCTTATCACTTCTGATCTTGCTGAAAGCTGTTGAAAAAATTCATTACTCTTGGTAATAGCTTGGTTATTTTCAGTGTGTGGGACACCAATTAGTGCTCCACTTCTAATGAGAAGAGGGAGGATGAGCATGGGGTTCTGTGGTAACTCTGCTCAGGGTATTTTATTTCCTGCTCTGGAGGCTGCACTCAGAAGCAGATCAACTCTGAATCGTGAGGCATAGAGATGAAGCTCTCTGGCCTTCAGTGGAAGCAGTGGATAATCTGCCCTATCAAATCATGTAAGCACAGCCTATTTTATTCTGCCCAGATTTATTAACGACTAGAGCTGAGCAGAGGCTAGGGACAGGAATCCAATGAAGTCGTGGTCAGAGCTGTGGTACTAATCCCAGAGAAAGAATCAATAGAAAATTATCAATACTGAATAGAGAAGATGACAGGGCATCTACATAAGTTTAGATATTGAGATTTAGCTAACTCTTAATCTTAATCTATGTCAATGCAAATATTTGCTAGTTTCTGTTGTCAGTTTAAGAGTCAGTCAGCGTAGTTAATTGATGCACCTTCTTCAGATTTGAAAGATACTATTGCAGTCTACCTTCTTCAGTCTTAATAAGTTCTCAGGTGTTGTATTACATTCACGAGTTTATATGAACAACATTAAGATACCACAGAGGTATTTTTTTTCCCCTCTTAACTGATGGAAAGCTTTTAGTTTTAATAGATGCTTAACATGCGAACATTTTGATGAAGTTTATTATTTGCATTTGATTGTATTTCTAATTAATGTAACAGGAAAATAATTCCCAGATTGGTGTTTGTTTCTTGCATGACCATTTCTAATATATGGAAGTGTATATGAGTAGCTTAAAGTCTGTATCTGAATTTTTCAAATACTTTCTATGGATATCTGTTTCCATTTCCTTACAACTTTGTCAAAGTTTAATCAATTTAGGTGGATATTTTCAAGAAGACATTTCTGGCATTTGTATAACTTTTCCAGGAATAGTTCAGACTAAAATAATTGACAATTCTGAGAAGCAGGTTAGGGGAAAAGTATTCTTATATCCATGTTAGAAAACAAATAGTTCAATTTTACATTTAAAAGCTATTTCTTTTCTAATTCCAAATTATATAGTATTTTAATAGCAATAATGTGACTTACCCAGCTTTTGTCACATTATAAAAAGTATAAAATTGTTAACCATAGAGAGAAGTTTTTATATCTCATCTAAATTACAAGAAAATATAATTTTGCAAGTGTTGATAGGACTGTAGAAAACATGCATGTTATTTCCAGGCTTTTCTGCTCCTGCCTTTTTCTGTTAGTTCTTCCTCTAACCTGTTAATGCCTAAATTTGGGAATAAAAGAGCTAAAAAGACTTAATAAGAGTCTGTCTTCATTAATCATTACCTCTGCTTTTGATAGCTAACAGGCATAAAAATAAGAGAATGGATGTGATAGGAAAGGCGAGAATGGAGTAATGGACAGATTTGAGAGAAAAAGAGAGAAAAAGTCGCAAGGACAAGAGTTGGGAAGTAAGTGAGTGTAAATGGTGGAGCGTGTTAGAAATCAGTATAAGGCTGAGAACTGACCAGACCTAAAGCTGAGATGATTAGGAACATTGGGTAGTATTGTAGGAGGAGGTAAGCAAGTATGCTTGTGTGAGGGCAAGAGCTAGAGACAGAACAGGGAGAGAGGACAATGTAGAAGGCTGTGGGATAGGCTAAAACATTGTTGATCACTGCATAAAATTTGCCTTCAAACCCCACTTGCTGCTGCTAGCACTGAATGACAGAAGAAAAGTATGCAAAAGAGGATATCAGGCTACAGTTGCAAATGATACAAAACCATATGAATCTGACAGCTCTAACCACATCAGTCTGAATTTTGAATCTTACACTCTTTTTTTAACCTTTTTACCTATTACTCTTAGTATATATTGTAAAATACAGAATCTTATTTTGGCCATTCAGAATCACAGTCTGAGATTTTTGTCTCTTGCAGTTCCTATGACAACACACCCACCTCATTGCTTCTGTCATTTTCTAATCTGGTCAGCAGGTCCTTTTGTGGTTTACCTGTTACACAGTAAATTGACATTAACAGATAACTGGCAGAGACTGTTCACTTCTCAAACCTAGAACTCATAGCATCAACTAGGAATATTAAATTATGTAGCTGTAAGAGTCCATTTCAGTGACATGGATGCATAAGGATACCAGTATCAAACCATTCTTGTACAGAAAGTACATTCTACCCATCACTCTGACCAGTGGAGCAGTAGGTTGCATTGACTTAATGTGTATCATCTTATTTGATGCTTCTCTGAAAAATTGAAGCAGTTTTACTCAGTTGTGGCCAGCTGATATTTCAGAATTGAAATCTTGGCTGAGTTTACTATTTCAGATTGAGAAATTGGGAACAATACCACCTGCCATCATAAAACAATCATTAATTAAGTAACATCGGAATGACATAGTCTCTTAACAACAGAGAAATATAAAAAAAATCTCATAGATCAATAATGCTTCTGTAGTTGATTTTTCCAGGGAATAGATAGAGACAGTTCATCTGTAATCTTTGTACAGAAAAAGATTAGCAATAAAAAAAGCTGTACTGCAAAAACTGACATTATAACATCCCGGCATGCAATTTTGAAATTTCTTTCTGAATGGCTTCCTAGGTACTGAGTCTTATTCTATAGCAGAATAAGTTGTGTAACATACTTAATGGATGCTGGCATTTGGTTTTGCAATAGAAAATATAATGAAAAATGTAAATGGTGATTCTATGACTGTCCTGATTTTTTTGGAATACAGGCCGGAATAAAGCAATAGCTTTCTGCACAGAACAATTCATATTCAGCCATGAGGATTTTTTTCTATGCAAGATCTACCTGAAGAAATCATTCTCCTGCCAATGTTTTGTTTATTTATATCTCCTAGAAATGGAAGTGAATATCATTTAGTGGATGCAAAAATCTGTGCACTATGAGGACTTCTATTTTAAGAGCTTCACCTTCTTCTCTTTCAGGAACAATGCACATTTTCCTCAAAAATTAGTGAGACTGAAGGCCTCATTTCTAGCTTGATTTCTTAAAGACAAAATTCTTCCAAAATGCTGTACAAAGAGCACTTTCTGATGAACACTGAATGGCTCTGGTCCTGCGGGTCACAATCCTAAAAGCCCTACTCAGTGACAGATAACTTTTTGAATCTAGTGAGTTACTTCAGGTTCATGAAGCTTCTCTTTGTTTCCTACCCCATCTGTGTCAGAACCATGTAACATTCAATATTTTTCCCATCCTCTTGCTGCTACTAAAACTTTAGTATTTTTCCTCCTTTGCATTTTTCGTTGATTCCCTTTCCACCAGAAAGTAGGTGAAAACTCTAAAAAATGGTAAACCCATAAAAACCTCAGGATTTAGGGATGTCTTACCCTCTTGCTTCCTTTTTTTTTCTGTAGTGGGCATATTAAAAATCTGTTTTCCTACATAATTCATGACGTAACTCTGGTGTCTCATAAGTTTTCCCATAATTTTTATTTGTTGCATCAAGGTTTTATTTTCATTTTTGTTACCAAATCCTTTGTTACCTAGTTTGGGAAGAAAATGAAAACTGAGCAGATATTTACCATCTCCCAAATGGCATCACTGTAATAGGTATTGCTCTCTGATTGACAAAAGATAACTACAAGAATGCAGAGAAATGCAAGTTTCCTTCTAATCCAAGCTATCTTTTCTGATGTTGTATTAATGATGTAAGATAGTGTTCTTGCTGCCACCTGAAGTTATGGAAGTATCTCTATTTATCACTTTTAAAAATACTACAACAGTTATCATGCTACAACTTATCTAGGCCAGAGACTAACTGTATTACGTTTTCATTTGTAGAAATTTGCTTTATCACTTATAAATAGCTTCTGTGTCTGTGTTAGTCACTCATAGAGATGTTATTACACTATCTCTCAAAAAACCCTCTGAGTGCTAGTTGGAGAACACATCTTAATTCCAGTCATCCTTGTAATTTACACATCACACATCCCCTTTTTATCTGTTACTGTCTCATCCTGGCTTATTATTAGGCCCTATCACTTTTGCCTTAGACATAGAATAATAGGCTGCAAATGTGTGTTGTCAGCTATTGAGAAAGAAAAATATAGTTTGAATCTGTTTGGTTTTAATAAATGAGAAAGAGCCTCAACTAAGTTTTGACTAACTTTTTTCTATATCTGTGTTAATTTCAAAGTTATTACTGGCAGAATAATGACTCAGATATATCAGGATAATTATCCTGTGCTTTGGCATATTCAGCTTTCCATTGTTTTAACTGAATGTTATATAGAAGTATTTAATGTGTGCTAAAGAATGCATCATAAAAAATCCATTACATGTTCTAACATCTGTTGATATCTAAAAATCTCATTTTTTACCACCTTCAGGGCAGTTATATTTCACTTTTTCTAATGCTAATACAGCCTAGAAATATTGTTTGACTGAGATCTTTAGCTTGTTGATTGTATTATCTTAAATCTTCATTAGGCACTTGAGATTCTTTTGACATACTGCAAACAAAGAAATCTCATCTCACTTTAGACACTGTTGCAACCAATCTGTGGCCTGTGTTGAGTTCCTCTTTCTCATGTCTACATTTTAGAGGCATCAGTCCTAGTTTTTGATATATGCCCATGTCATTGTAGGCTAGGTGTTTCTGGAATGCATCAATCAACATGTGTTCCCTGGGATACATACCCCAGTGATCTCTATTTCATTACTGTTTTAACACAAAGTAACTACATCTGTTTTAACCAAAAAATATTGTAGTGAAGTGGTTAATATATGAGCTGTACAGAATGGGATTGCCATCTGCAATGTCTATGAACCTGTCACAAGCCTTTCCAGCCTCCACCTCATGTGATTGTGAAGTAGATATGATTTTAGTTGTGTATCATTCTTCAAGACCTTCAAGTAAGATGAACCATTGTTGAGTGACCAGATCCTTCATGCTGGTAGAAACAGTAATCTAGAACTTTCAGTGTATGGAAATACATTTCACAGATATGAACCCATGTGTCTGCGGGTCATAATGGATTGCATTTGAAATCATGTCTGTAGGGAGGACATTTCGGATCTTGAAAAGTACAGATTTAAAATAAGTTCAGATTAATTCATATCCTTGCTATGGCCATCATCTGGATATGTAGATGAAGGGAGAAATATTTGAGATCTTTCTGCATGTGTTATTCAACACAGGTATGCCCTGTCACTGCAGAGTCATGCAGTTTGTCTGTCCTAGTAGCAGAAAAAAAGGTTGGGACAAGAAAGTCCACTATAGGCATGACTGTGTCTTCCCCACATACAGTTTATGGCTCCTGGATTGATGATAACAGACATAAGCAGCTGGGGCCCCAAAATGGGGAACTGTGATGTGAATACAGTGGAAAAATACCTATTAAAGAAAAAGTAAGATAAACAATCTTACTTGGCATCAGTTTTGGCTTGTAGATATTTATACCGTCATACTTTCTTTATGAGAACCTGCACTTTTTCCCTTCAACAGCACTAGGGGTAACTGATATTTCTCAAAGTAAAAAGAGGGATTCACATCCCAAAGTACATTTATTCTATTTTAAAGTAAATTTGTGGTTTAATAGTTGCAGATACTTTCCTGTTCTGTACAATTGTTTTTCCAAGTACATGGTTTCCCATGGCCTTTTATCTTCTACTGTTTCCTTGGATTTTCTATTAAGTGCACCCTCCAGCAAGATGATTAATAATGACTGAATGTCATCATTGATGTGAGATCATGTGAAATTTAAATGGAATTCAACACTGGTCTAGTAATTTATATTTTCATTAAAACATTTGAAAAAATATATATTCAGTGTAATGGAAGAAAGATAAAAAGCTTCATACATTCATAAATAATATTGCAAATAGTACTGCCAGATGAAGAGTAAATATGCATATAGGAAGTGAGTATGTCAAAACTAGATGGTTTCCAAGGCAAAAATGGAAAGATTCACACAAGATCCGAATTTTGATATTGAAACATAGTGTGGGGAAGAAAGGCTCATACTTTGTTTAAGTAGAAGACTCACAGCACAGCTGTGAACAATCATTGTGACGAGAAAATTGCTGTATATCAGAAGACTGAGAGGCATATATTATGAAACTCTTGAGTATACAGAATGTTTTTCCTGAGGTTTCTCTAACAGTAAATATTTCTTTGCAGAGATGTTTTGGATGAAGAACTTTCTGAAAACAAATAGATTCAGATTTTATTTATTATCTTTTTAATAATTTGCAATTTACACATTTGTATTTTCCTTTATTAGCAAGCTTAGTATGTAGAAACACAGGCTTCCAAGATACATGCAATGTAGTTTAGAGGAAATGTTTTGAATCTTTATTGTGTTTGTGAACTACTTAATTCAGTGTTGTGTAGTTGCCATTCATGCCGTATGCTTGGTCACGGAAGTTCTTTGCCTGGATGAGTCAATGTCTTCAAATATGATGATAACAAATGGTGTCTATATGAGTCATAATTTCTGAAACCTGAAAGTTTGCTGACCTACTAACATTTACTAAAATGTGAAGAAATCAACCAGAGAAGAATCATTGCCACTATATGTAAGAGTAATTTCTTAAATTATAAGAGTTTTCTGAGGTGAGAGAACTGACAATTATAGTAATTGTAAAGGACCAACAAATACCAGGAGACAAATGATAGGATTAGAGAAAAACAAAGTATAATTAATTGCCATTTGAGAGACTTTTTTTTTTACAGAAAAAAATATACTTTCAGTTTGGGCACTAGATTAAAACTATAATTTGCAACACTTTTTCAGGAAAAGTGACCCTTAATTATATTTCATGCCTTGTAACTTCATGGATGAACTCCGCAAAATGACAGCAATCTGAGACTTCTGAAAGAATGTACCATAAGACAACAGAAATTATCCTCATGTTAACTTACCATGTTTTTTGACTTTTGCCGCTGCACTAATTTATTATTGTTCTCTGATTATAACACTGCATATATTTTTTCCTTCTGAAATATCAGTCTACTGCAGGGAATTCTGGGGTTCAGTGTATGTGGTAGTAGGTGACATGAATAGCAATTGCAACAGACAATATATAGTCAAATGCGTTCTTGTGATAAGACAGACTTTTAACAGCAGTGTTCCCTTTCCATAAATCTGAATTTAACATTGTCGAAAAGAAAACATATGCTTAAATTTGAAAGAAGCTACAGAATGGACAAGAAGCTATATAATGAAAATATGATATACAATAGTAAATAATTTATATTTTATTTAACCAAAGAATATTTAGCATTCTGATTCTGCTGGTTTTCTTTCACTGTGCTTGTCTATATTTGTCTGTAAAGAATCCTACATATCTTAAATTATGGGCATTAATTACTGAATATTGAGTAAGAGAATTAAATCTAGACTACACCCCAGAACTATCATTTCCCTTTTCCCTGGTTAAGAGGCCATCTTTCACTTTAATGATGAAGAAAACAAATGTTTCTGACAATGAATAAGAAAACAACACAAATAGGATATGGCAAAACAAAGGGCGGGTGCATATCTGACTGCTGGTGTTAAGTACTGAAATAGTGTACAGCAAGCCAATATCAGAAAGCTCTTGGACATGTTGCTCTAGACCATTAACACACAGGCACACTGCTAATGAGTTATTCCCTCCAGAAAAACGTGTGATGAATATCAGTAATGAAAATCTAACTCACAGTCTCCTTTGACATGAGATTGTTTTTTATTGCTGGATGTAATCTATGCCTCTTTCTCAGAATGTGTAACATAATGTGCAAGAGTTCAGTGTTTGGGGCCTGACTCTTTTAGGGAAAAATCATCCCCATATCTTGGATGGAATGAGTAAGAGGCATTGTTTTACATGAACTGAGTATTTGATCTGGACTTTGTTAAGATTGTTTTTGGAAATTAAAGAGAATTGTTGTTAATTTTATTTTCTTTAATTGAATTTTTTAAAATACTGGTTCTTGATGAAATCCCCCATATACTTTGAGCATTTGAAAGTCCAAATACTTTAAAAATTGTTTGTTAGAATGTACTGAGTCTGTCTGGGATGGAGTGGATTTTCCTCGTAGCAGTCCATAGGGTGCTGTGTTTTTGATTTGTGACTAGTATATTATCAATAACATACTGCTGTTTTGGCTCTTGATGAATAGTGCATGCACAGCATCAAGGTGGTGGGCGTTTTTGGGGGTTTTTGTTTGTTTTGTTTGGGGATTTTTTCTCTTTTTTTCTTTTTTTTTTCTCCTTTTTTTTTTCTTTTTTTTTTTCTTTGGTTTTGTTTTATTCCATTTTTTTCCTACTCTGTCCCACCATCAAGTAGGCTGGAATTATGCCTTCAGGACAGCCAACCTGAACTCACCAAAGAGATATTCCATACCATATATTGTTGTGTTCCATGTTAGAAGCTTGGGCACAGGAAGGGGAAGTTGATTAATTTTTAGCTGTGGAGTTTGTCTTTGCAAGTAACCATGACACATGCTGAGGCCCTGCATCTTCCTGACATTGTGAAGTAGTGAATAAACCACTTATTTTGCTTTGCTTGTATGTACACCTTCACGTAACTCATTAAACCGTCCTCTTGAAAATATTTGTAAGTAGCAAAAAATTGCTTTACTTCTAGACATTGTACCAAGTCCCACTCTCTCTTACAAGTAGACTCAAATAATCAAATCAAACATAGTGAATGCATATCTTTGTCCACGAAGACTAGTTTTATAGATATCTACTTTATTGTGTGGATTAAACAAAAGAGTCTGTTACTTGTCAGATTATGATTCTCACTCTGGAGAAGTTTTACAGTGTTTCAGAGGCTACAGGAGGTATTCATAGGCTTACAGCATCAGAGACTCTGTGGTCCTTGGTGTTACAGTGCAATAAGGGCGAGAAAGGGAGATTCAGCTTCGTTGGTAAGCTTTCCCTCTCTTGGCTTGACTATGTTCAGAAAATATATTGCATCAGGAATGAGCAGAAGCTTTATTATATTTGTCCAAATACCTTATAATTAAGTTCTCCAAACACACAAGATATTTTTTTCAAAAAATAGCAAAAATCTCCCAAAAATCAGATCACAATGTCATACTTATTGATATACATATTTAAACAATTCAGTTGGGGAATTAAAAAAGAAACATGAAATATCATAACATCCAATAAACTGGGCTGTGAAAATAACAAATAGATGCCATTTTACCAATCGTAACAGATTTTAAAAAGTTGATGTTATTGACAGTGAAAATAATTTAATAGGAGATGCATTAGACAAAATTGCTGACATGATTTTCTGTTGGGTTCTATTTTATAAAATAATTCACTTTTTTTTTCTTCTAAAAGACGTTTTTGTCTTTGTAGTAAGAATAGGAATTATTTTATTTTCTTTCTAGTTATCTACCTATCCTCTTTTAATTCCTTCATTTCTTTTAGTGTCAGTTATATGTGATCTGGCATCACAGAACAGCAGAGATTCGAAGAGACCTCTGGAGATTGTTTAGGCCAGTCCCCCTGCTCAAATCAGGGTCAACTCCATCAGGATGCTCAAGGTTGTATCCAGACAGGTTTTTAATTATCCCCAGGAATGGAAATGTTGCAACTTCTTTGGGCAACCTGTTCCAGTATTTGACTGCCCTCATAGTGAAGAAAAGTTTCCTCTTATTTTAAAATGCAAATTCCTGTGTTTCAGACTGAGTCTGTTGTCTCTTGCCTTGTCTTTGAGCACCACTGAGAAGAGTTTGGCTTCCCCCTTTTTTTTCTTTTTACCTCATTCTATCAGGTATTTATATACATTAATAAGATCACTCCTGAGAATCCTCTTCTCTGGGCTGAACAGTCACAGATTCCTCAGCCGCTCCACATATGACAGATGCTCCAATCTCTTACTCATTGAGTAGCTAGCTAGTGAGAAGCAAATCTAAACAATTTTCATGTCTCCAACAAACATGAAAGAAACAAGGTAATTTCTCTGGGCAACCAGTATTGAGCACCCATTTTGAGAACTAAAAAAACAGAAAATGTTATTCTTGTAGCAATTGCTGAAAATATGGTCAGCACTTGCATGATATAAAGAGTATAGATAATGCGAATTAATTAACTCAATAGTTTGAGGCAGGATAACTGTTCATAGATTATCTATGAAAACCTGTGTATTGTGTATCCAAAAAATTGCAATGAAAAGAATTCCACAACTTCTCTATTATTTTTTCTTCTTAATAAGTAGGAAGTTATTATAATATCTGGTGAAATCTTTACTATAAAATTAGTTTTTGTGAAATTAGTTTACTACTGCACATAGAGGTATTGAACAGATTTAACAACTTTTTCTATCTACTATATTTTTTTGTGAAATTGTATTTCTCTCCTCTTTTTTTTTTTCCTAGATTGTGAAACAGTCGTCAGAAAAACACCAAAGAATCCAATAGTATCCTTACACATTTGTCTCTTATATTTTTGCTGCTCATTTAGATTTTTATCACCTCCTCTAGATCTTCCTTTAAGTGGATGTCCCAGACTTGGTGTAGTTCTCATGTTAGAGTTTTAATTAGCAGGTTTAGAACAGGGGAGAGTAATGACTTTCCCTTGTCTGTTGTTCATTACAACAACAGATTGTTTCCTGCTGTGCTGATTCCTCTGTATCTGTGCTTTGGTTTTCACCTCCTACCTAAGGTAAAATACAGTACATTTCATCAAAGATTATCTCATTGATCACTGTATTGTGTATCAAGACCGCTTTGAATTCTGATGCTGTCCTTCTACTCGACACTATTCCGTTATCTAAGTTCTTAATAAGTCACTAAATAGAACTGGTCCAAGGTAGATTGTGTATGGCAGTTCTTAATTTAAGGCTTTGAAGTCAGTTGAGATTCTTCCTTCAAGCAAGTAAAACAGTTAACACTTTGAAACTAAAGCTCCAAGTATCTTTGGTTCAGTCTTGTTTATAATGAAGAATCAGAGCCTTAAACTGGAGTTGGTATTGGCCTTTTCTGCTTTATGAGGAAATTAAATATAAGACTGAAGATTTTCACCTTTGATGGACTTAATCTTAAAACAACATATCATCAATGCAAATGTGAAGTATAAATTCAAAGGCATGGTAGTTGTTCCAAAGTGACTCATTACAATGGACATTGTATTTACCTGTGAACAATATCGCAACAAATACAGAAACAGACTTTCTATTTTTGCTCAGCATGTGCAGAAAACAGTATGTCAGGGGCTGAATATGAATATACTGCCTGTTTCCTCCACTGAAATGGTTGACTAAAAATCATAGTTCTATCTCACTGGACCCTGAATATAATTTTCCAACTGAACAGCTTTGGGAAGAGATTGTTTACATCAACAACAAATTTATAGTAAAATGCCCTGTGCAGGATTTATATCTGACATCATGGCCTTATAGGACTTATTTTTCTTTCTGCTTTGGTCTAAGTGGTCCACATTTTCAACAGATTACTTCGATTTTATTTTACCTTTAATGAGATTTAACACCATTCCCTACAGATGAGCAGCAGTAATATAACACAAAATCAATTTATTGTTCTCTTAGGCATTTAGAACATAAAATGCCAAAAGTGTTAATGTGTTTGGAAAATGTCTACATGTTTCTCTACTGACAAAGTGCAACAATTCCTGTTTCTGTTTTTTTTCTCACACATAATTTCTCCTATTATTGTTGTCATCTTCTCCAATGTTAGACCTTTTTTTAGCTCTTTCAAGTCTTCTGAAGATCCTAGCATGTCACAATAGATATTTACTCATCCAACAGAAATTAAGGCTTTTTATTATTTTAGCGTTTGTACAAAAACACTTTAGTAACAACTGAATAAGAAATAAAACCAACCAGGTTGCAAAAAATCAATTTGTATACACCCACACAAACATTCTGATAGTAGAATCTGACAACTGTAGTGACTAGTAGATTCATCTTCTCATTGCAGAAAAGCTCTGCTTTTCTGTTCTGTGTTACTTCTTACAAAGTCTTCTATAAAATTGCGGCACTTACTTGCACTTTTCCCTATGCAGTTTTCTTCCCATTCATATCTCGAGTTACCAAAGGATTTTAAGTGTTGAAATGAATAATAGATAGATATCAGGATACTTATAAAAGTCTGGCTCTAAACACTTCGAGGTGGCAAGCCTCTATTTTACAACAACAAGCACAAATCACCATAGCCACTATCCTCTGTTAGACTGTTAACAATGTAAAGCCACAAATCAGGAATCTTAGATGAGGGTGATAAAAATATAGTTCTTTTGTGTCAGTAACCAGGGGCTCAATTTGTAAATAAAACTTTGGTGGCTACCCTGATCATCAGAGTAGGATTACCGCTGCCTTCTTAGCAAAAGAAAACAGATGGTTTTGTCAATGACACAAGTAGGTACTTCACACTGAAGTTATTATTGTCAAGTGATGGCAATGACTTGTCTGCTTGTCTGTCCAAGGAAGTAAATGATTCAATGTGAAAAACACAAGGGTAGCTAGTATGATGGTAGGGTAGCTAGGTTAGGTATGAACTTCCCAGAAGAAATAGGGAGATACTGAATTATATTGGTATACTTCATGGACTAGTTTCCGAGTAGTTGATATTATATCATCATTTGAAAAATGGCAAATGAAAAAGAGATTAAAATCAAAAGTATCCATTAACATGGGATAATTTAAATAATCTGAAATGTTTTTCAAAATTTAGACAATTTAGACCATTTTTCTTCCCAGTGCACAAGTATTTTAGGGGTTCAGGTTCAGAATTCTCAGCATACAGAAGCATACAGTTCCCAGGCATTCAGGGAAAATTTGATTTTAGGTGATTTTTTTTTTCTCTAATAACAAAGTGTATCTAAGAGGCAGATTTAGAGAAAACCATGTAATTTTTCAGGGCAGCACTTAACATACTAGTGTGTATGACTATGGCTTCCTGTAATTCCTTCTTCATCCTATATGCTTTTGCCACATTCAGTGACATATTGTTCCACCCCAAAGCACAGTCCAATCTAAGTGTGGAATCAAGGAGCAATCATTGCTTTTGGAAAATTAGTATGCGAGCACATAAAACCTAGAAGACTATCAGACACAGTACACTTAATTTTGATTGCATAGGAAATGCATTGAGCATATATTTCTAATTCTTGATTCACTTAAATAACTGCTTTTAAAAATTTCCCCTGAAACACTATGGCTGGAATGAAATAATGTGCCTAGTCTTTGCCTTTGGTTTTTATGTACAAAATCAGTTTCACGTCTTTTCGTACTCTCCTCGGCCCACATTCAGCCAAGCCCAATTTCTTTGATGAAAACATTTAAAAAGAATTAGCTTCTTTCCATTTCCCCCTTCTTTATTTCCTTATGGGGTAATTCTATTGCTAGGCAATACTTTAAATCAGCTTGATTAGCAAACCAATAGATTTTTACATGCCATTGCAAACAAATTTTATAGTCACAAAAGAATGAATCACAGCAAGCCAAGGGGCTAAGAGGGCTGCTCATGAACTAACCATAACCATACATTCTTTTCATTGATTTCATGGAACATGTCTAAAATGACTGTAGCAGCACAGCAGGAAATACTGAGCACCATCAATGATGCAATTAAATAGAACAAATCACATTAATTGATTAAACATTCATTTTTATTTGCCTAGTGTTTCAAAATAATGTTAGACTAGCTCAATCTGATACTCTTTAGTATATATAGAAGACATAAGCAATTTTTATTTTTCTTCCCATTTTTGGATCATGCAATGTTTTGGCATGCAGTAATAAAATATGATTTCAAAGAATATTGATTAATCTGAAATTTCACAGCAGAACAAAGGATTTTGAATAGAAACTTCAAATTTTTTTCCCCCTCCTAATTTTTTTGAATAAAATTTTATCTAAATATTGTCTCTGTTTTGAAAATCAGAAGTTCAGACATTTAATAAGAAGGTATTTCAATGTGGAGTGTGTTTACAAATGTACTGGCTGTCTGATATACAGGAGATTTGCTGTTAATTTTTTGTCTGAATATTTTAACCCACATGAAAATTCATTTTACCTCCAGTTGATGAGCCATCACATTAACTGTTTTCATTTATGTGACAAGGTTTCAGTAGTGGGAGGCTGCAGGGGTGACTTCTGTGAGAAGACACCAGGAGCTGCCCTCATGTTGGGCAGAGCCTGATCTAGTCAGCTCAAGCTCCAAGACTGACCCACCACTGGCCGAATCAGTGATGGTGGTAGTTCCTCTGTGAAAACATATATAAGAGAGGATAAAAACTGCTGTAAAACAGCAGTTGGAAGAGAGGAGAGAGACTATGTGAGAGCAATAGCTCTGAAGACAGCAAAGTCAGTGAAGCGGGAGGAGAAGGAGAAGCTCCAGGTGTCAGAGCAGAGATTCCCTGCAGCCTGTGGTGAAGACCATGATGAGGCAGCTGTGGCCCTGCAGCCCATGGAGGTCCACAGGGGAGCAGAGATCCTCCTGCAGCCCATGGAGGAGCCCCAAACCAGAGCAGGTGGATGCCAGAAGGAGGCTGTGATCCTGTGGGAAGGCCATGCTGGAGCAGGGTCCTGGCCTGACCTGTGGCCCCGTGGAGAGAGGAGCTCATGCTGGACCAGTTTTGCTGGCAAGATTTGTGACCCTGTGGAAATTCAGGACATTTTGGAGCAGGCCGGTCCTGTACCCGTAGGAGAGGACCCACATGGGAGAAGTTTGTGAAGGACTGTCTCCTGTGGATGGGACCCCACACTGGAGCAGGGGAAGAGTGGGAGGAGAAAGGAGTGGCAGAAAAAACATTATGAATGACCACAACTTCTGTTCCCCATCCCCCCGGATTGTTGGGTGGGAGGAGGTAGAGAAGCTGGGAGTGACGTTAAGCCTGGGAAGAAGTGAAGAAAGGGGAGAAGGTGTTTTTAGATTTAGTCTTAGTTCTTACTCTCGTACTCTGTTTTATTATTAATAAATTACATTAATCTTATAATATAATCATAGAATTGTTTGCGTTGGAAGGGACTCCTACAATGAACAGGGATATCTTCAACTAGATCAAGTTGGTCAGAGCCCTGTCCAACCTTTGATTGTTTCCAGGAATTGTGCATCTACCACTTCCCTGGGCAACCTGTTGCAGTGTATCACCAAGTCTGCTCCAAGTCAAGACTGTTTGGCCATGACAGTAACTGGTAAGGGCTCTCCCTATTTTTATCTAAACCAATGAGTTCTATATAGGATTTTTCCCCCTGTCCTGTAGAGAAGGGGGCATGATAGAGGGATTTGGTGAGCACTTGGCAGCCAGCAAACAAATATTTCATTAGAAGTAATTTTATTCCTGCAAAATAAAAAGTGAGAAGTAGAGAGAAGATATGGGGAGCTATCCCGAAAAAGCAGAAAATTGGAATTTTCTTTTGTCTGGTAAAATCTGTCAAATGTGCAGGTTATTCTGTATTTTCCCCTTTTTTTTTGCCAGTTATCAAATCTCTTTCCATCATAGTAAAAAAACAATTATTTTGTAGGTGCACACATTGCAAAGAATCATTGAATCATGTTGCAATTAATAGAGACAATTCCACTAAAATTTGCATTAGGAAGAGACAATCACATTCTTCCACTAGACTTCACATTGGATTGTGAACTAGACTATAAATACTAATTTCTGACTCCTGTAGAATGTGTCCCAGGATCTTTACTGAAAATTTCGCTATTATAGGTACCACCTGCAAGAGAATTTCCAAACCCTTGATGTTATGCAATACATTCAGGACAAGCTTTTCCACTTTCTCTTCATTCATATTTGATAGTCTTAACCTTAAAAAATAAAGTCTTCCTTGTTTTCAGCAAATGGATTTTGCCCACTAAGGTAACAGAAGGGGACATTAGCATACCCAACACATAAAAAGATAATGACTCACATTTATTGTTAGCCTTTTGTCTAACATTTCTTTGTTAACACTACATGGACTATCTGACAAAAGTCACATAAGCAATAGAGCTTAGAGGAGACGCTTTAATTTTATTTTAATTAAATCATTCTACAAAATGTTCTGCAGTCCATATGGTGGTCTCCTGCTCTTTTTCATACACCATGGAGAGAGACTTGCATCTTTATTTCCCTATTTTGATGTTTAAATTAACCCCATAGTGTTACATTTGTTTCCCCCATTTTTTTCCTGTGAGTTTCTTTAAGTACAAGAGAGACAGCCAACACCCTGCTCATGTGGATTCATCCAATCCATTAAGAGCAGAGAAATCTGACCACAGTGAACATATACTTCCTGCTGATTCGCATCCTGATTTCAACTGAGAAAGATACTACCTAAGCAAACAGCTGCTTTTTAAGTGGAAAAAAAGTGCATAGCACATTCACTTTACATACCGATTGTGTCATTGCATCTTTTTGTACAATATCATAGAACTTAGAGGCATGAAGAGAGGCAGAACACTTGGTTTTGGGATTTTTTTCCTCTCTTTTAGTCACTTTAATTAAAACTGAATCACTCCCTTTCTTTTCTTTTTAAAATTAAATTACCTCTTCTATTGAGGTTTGTTGAAATCTTTAATATGTCATATTTGTCAGTGTATTTTAGAAGACTGTGAAAAATCACTCGACAAAAGCCTAGAGAATCTGATGAATAACAATGCTATGTCCCAGAATAAATCTCCTGATGTCTATCTTAATGTATAATGATGGAGATGATCTTAAAATTTTATGTTTTAACTCATAGCTCTAGATGGTGCAAATTTGTGACAGGTATCATGATGCATAATTGCCTTTCACTAGTATCCTGCATTATGGACATTAACTTAGCTCATGTTATTACTTCATAGACAATATAACAGCTTCTACATTTCTAATTAACTCCTGGACTCTGAACTACAGTAATTACCTAAGCAGCAGAATGGAAATGACTGGTGACAGACAAGAGTCATTTCCTGACCAGGTTCTGGCTCTCTGTTGCACTCCTGTTGTTATGCTCTGCTGGAGCAAGGATATGCGAGCAGTGTCAATAGTGATGGCCTGTTCAAGTTAATTGCAGCTGTCACAGAACAGGGCAAGGATTGAAGAGTTCAGGGAGCACTCTGAGTTTCCACTCAGAACATTTTTGAACACAGTTTGGGGATATTCTCTTATACAGAGAAACAAATCAAAATTGAAAATCGCATTAAGTTTGAAAGATGGAAATGGAAACTGGCTGCCAACTCCTAAATTGTTATGTGGCCAGAATTTCATACTGCAAGATGGCGTGTTTCTACGAGACTGGATGAGCACCTTCTTCTCCATAACTTTTTGAACAGATAAGACAAAGCATTTACAGAAGGGATTAAAGGTTGTTCCCAACTTTCTTCTGATTCTGAAAATTGATAACTTCCTAGAGAGAGCAGGAGGAAAGGAAGATCCCTTCAAATTTCCAGCTGATTGAGATATGTTTCACACACTTAATACCATGAAAATATTGTCTAAAAGAGGGTTAAACTTTAAAAAATTGCTTTACATTTGTACTCAATCTTTACATTGATCTCAGTGTGAGGTTTTGAATGCTCAGCAGGCATGTAGCTCTGAATTTAGTGGTCTGACTTTGAGTGCAAATGCGACATTTTTGTCCAGTTTTTTATCTCAGATTTTTCTCCACTTCTCTCCAATTTTAACACTTTTGTCTTTTCATTTCATCCATTTATGATCAGTTAGAGCTTTCAAGTCCCCAACTTTAATGAAGAACTCCTAACAGTCAGTATATGATGTTCATAAACATTTCTTCATCTTGTTCCATTTTTCACTCACAGTACACAGCATGAGAATACAAAAATCTACAAGGTAGAAAGAGTCAATAATATCTATCTGCAAAAGTGACTTTTGGTTGACAGTTTTCCTGAAGACTGGAGTGATATATAAACATACAGCAGACAAATGGTATCCACAGGGACCCCTTTAAGATCTTTATGAATATTTGAAAGGGCATCTGGAGCCACGGCTACACAGGGCAATCAATTGCAATGAATTTTTATTTCCCCAAGCACTCAAAGAGAATGGCATGACAGGTATGTATTATCAGCAAGCTTCATTTAAAGAAACATGGGGCTTATTTTGATAGAGACCAAGGGGGAGAAAAAACCTCATTCATAAGTAATCTCATTTAAATTGAGGTTGGCAAAGCTGGTTATTTAATTACTGGAATTATAGTAAAACTCAATGTTTCCTGTTATTTTTAGATGCTATATAGTCTTTTTTGAATTCTATTACTGCTTCTTTGGAAATTTGAAAAGCAGTCTCAGGAGCCTGCAGAAATGAATAATGAAAAGAAATATTTTTTATGAGAATTGAAAATCAAATTAGAAATTGGAATCTTGAAGGTGTTCTTCCTTCCTTTCTCTATAGAGACTACTTTTCAAAAAAACACTGAGGGAGAAGAGTTCGGACCTTTAAGCTTATTTTGATAGTCACCCAGTATTTTAAAATTACATACTATGTCAGAAGAAATGTTATTATGTCACTGGAAATTCCATTGTCACTGTCATTTATGTATATTTTTTGTGGTACATATATGTAATAAGCTAAAACACAAAAATATTAACTCATGTTGTAGTAAAACTATAAGAGGAAGTAATATTATATTTATTTAAAATAAACTATAGCACAAGATACCTTCTATTTCTGTTTACTTTTTTTTTTAGAAGTCTGGTTAGGTCCCACACGTTGTTCTCAACAAAGCCCAAGTTCAAATGGTGTAGAAATAACTACAGTAGAAAGATTAAAAAAGTAATAGATATACTGCAGAGATACAATATAGTATGTCTCGTGTAGAAATTGAGACTGTGGTTTGCATATGTGGGTACTCAACCAGATGTGTAATCATAAATGTGGTGTGTAGGCAGCTTGCTTCATTGAGATCTTAATTTCACTCTCAGAAATCCAACTATTAACTTAACGACATTTTTGTCTCCAGAAATTATTTGTAGAAGACACAAGTTGAGGGACTTGAGGTAGAAGGTGTCACGCTAGGACAAATGCTCCTTAGTTTTGCCATTTTTCAGTTAGCTCAAACTTTCAGGAATACTATAATCCAAAAGAGGATGCTTATGTGTAAGTTGTAAATAGTATAAAATAGCTGGTAAATTCTAAGAAGCCAATAGGCAGGGATTAATATATGAAATAAAATGTTTGCTTGGTGATTATTCAGGGTCCTCAGGGCATAAAGTTTTTTCTAAAAAATCAGTTCTCTTAGACAGAACTGTTTTTTCTTTACAGTATTTCATATCCAGAGGCCACTTGCCATAAAAGGTATTGAATCCATTATAAGCTTGCAGAATTTCTGAAAATCATGTTACAGCTGAGTTTCTTACCATTTCCTCAAATCAATTCCAGAAGTACTATTGCTGTAAAAGTAATATTTTTTTTTAATGCCTAAAGCCAAAATATAACTAGTGTATATATACAGATCAGTGATATCTATTTAAGTGGAGAAGATTTAGCTTGGTGGTTATATATTGGTGGAATATTGTGTACTGAGGTTTCAGCTCAAGCTATTTTTGGTCTACAGGTAGTCATTAAAAGATTGTTGACCTATATACATGTGAAAACCTTGTTCAATACTCAGATAGATGACTGACTCAGAGGTCATCCTGATCAAAAAACAAATGAACTCAAAAAAACCCAATATCAAATACAGAAAGTTATAAACACTTTTTCCCATCCCCCCAATTCATTTTAATTAATTCATGTATTGGTGTTTTAGCTTCACCTATTTCGCTAAAAAAAAAAATTAAATTAAAATGTAGGATACAATATTCTTTGCTTTTGCATGAAATAAATGTTGTTCAGTTAAATGCTAGGGGTTTGTTGTTTCAGAATACAGAAGTTAAGAATAAAATACTGATTTCTTTTAATTCTAATAAATGGTTTGGTACACAACTAACCATTTTCTCTACCTGGAAGCAGTTGGACAGTGCTGTAGAAGGCCTGATCTATGATCCTGAGGAAGTATGCTACATTAAATTGGATCTGGGAATACTTTAATCACACTCATTTTCACTGTAGGCCAACACAGTCATTTAAATAGGAACGTGGCGACTAACCTTATTACCAGAATCTCCCCACACTCTCCTCTTTAGTGTAGTTGACACCTGTGTATCTCCTTGTCATTTTCAGATCTTTTCTTTCTGCTTCCTAGTCTACATTTAGACTGTTATTAGAAACATGTTTAACCCTTCATTTTCAAATATTTTGATATATGCCAATGATTCAAATTACCATATTGCAATTACACTGCATGAGCAGAATTTATTTTCATGGTTTCAATTAAATCTTATGCTGTAGAGCTGAACAGGGAATTATGTTCATTTCAGCGTATGTAGGGGACAAATACAAATAAGAATGACTTGTGCATGTTGCTCTCTGGAGGCTATGTGTATATCAGATTCAGTCCTCAGTTAAGGACACTGAAGAAGAAGGATGTTAAGATAATTAACATAAATAGAACTAGTAAAACCAGTACTAAAATGTCAAACTTTTTAAAACTTTGGACATTAAAAAAGAAGATAGTCATGGTGGTCCCATCACTTCAAGTATTCAATCAGAGCTAAGCTACAGGGCCATAGACTAAAAGCAGGTACAAGAAGAGTTTTCTGCCGTGTAGCCCTGGAGACTCCTTTCCAGTGTCCTTTATCTCTCTTTGTCTCTGTCTTTGTTCACTCTAGTTTCATGCAAGATGCTACTGATTAGTCCGTCTTTCAGTATTCTCAACATTGAGTTAGTTTACTGATCTCTTAGTTACTCAGTCTTTTCTCATATAAATTTTCTTAATCCTCTCTTCCAAATGAGAGCATTAACAACAGAATGCTGCTCTAGTCTGGAGGACATGACCAGAAGGTTCCATGTGATAAAAAATACTTGAATATAGCAAGTTTTTTTTTAAATATAAAATGCCAATGGAATACAAAACAATAGGGAAAAGGCACTCTGATCAGTGACATCTTCATTACAAAAAGTCAAATTCATTAACACTTTTGAGACCAGCAATGCCTAAAGGAAACATCTGAAGTTTTCCTGTCTCATACTAAAAACTGTGCTTTGCTGAAAATGACTGAGACACTCAGATGAAAGAAGAGCCACAAGCATAAAAGAAATCATAGTGATAGCCAGCTCAGGTGACTGATCAGTCCTCCTTGCAAGTATGATGTTCTGGCTACAGGTAAACACGCAGAAGAGGTATGGGTTGAATTCTCATACCTGGCTGCATGTTTACTAATAGGAAATTACTACATGTTCTACTACTTCTTTTTTTAAAAAAATCTTTTTTTAAGGATTGTGATGTAGCTTCATTTGGTGAAGGCAGTTATCTGAAAGCCACAGTAAAAGCCTTGCTGTGGGACTGTAATCATACTGCTTCTTTATTTGTGTAAGTAAGACAAAGGATTTCTGCTATGCCCGTGTGTAATTAAGGACATCAGTAAATAAGATCCACTTGTCTTAATAACAGACATTCTAAAAGAAGCTATTTTAAGACCTGCACCACAGCTAGGGAGCTTAAAGGAAAACCAACAAATCAAAAAAAAATTCAATCCAGAAAATAAAAAGAAGAACAAATTGGGCCTTATTTTCAGGGAGAATTTCCTCAAAAGTGAGTAGGGATGCAGTGCACTTACTAATTATAGAAGTAGGTTGTTTTTTTGTACACATGGGTGGATAACGTAACATGCCTTGCCAGGATACAGAGGGATTTTTAATTAGATTTTCCCTTGTTCATCGGTTCTGTCTTTTTGTCAGACTACAGACAATGAAATGTTGTACTGATATAGCTATGATACTGAGTAGTTCTGACTAGCAGGAAGCTTAAGAAACTCAGATCTCTATGCTTGTTTTCAGTCTACATTTCTTAGTTGCATTTGTATGTTCCTTAGAGTTCATCTGGTCTTTCAAGGCCCTTCCTGCAAATGATCGCTTTTTTCATACTATGAAATTTTATGCTCAGGCTTCAAGAGGGTTGCCGTTGTCCTCTTTTTCTCTAAAACAGTTAATGAGAATTGCTGCTGTATGCAACCTCACTGTTAATAATCTCTTGAGTACAGAGAAAAAAGAATTCATTTGCCCTGCTGGGTAGCCATCCTTTTTCCTCTGAGCTTGCTCTGTTAAAATGGACAAGCAACAAAGCTGAGCAATCTTCTGCTGTTACCTCTGTGCATTCCTCATCATTCCCTCCTGTTTTTGTCTTAAAAAAGGAGCACCGTGCAGCAGAGAAGAAACACATGACGTGCTGCACTAGTCATGTGCAAATGTCAGAAGGACCTGCGCCAAACCACTCTGCATAGACAAACTCTGCAGTTCAGGAGTGTGTCTGTGTATATATATACACACATACGTGTCATATTTATGTGCGTTAAAAGAGAGGATGGTGGAAATGAAGGGCAATAAACAGGGAAAACCTCTTAGGATTCAAACATGATAAACACAATACATCATTAACTTCTTTACTTCACATATTAACAGCAGCCAAGTCACTACACTGACACTATACTATCTAAACCAGTGAAAATTTGAATAATTCTTACCACAAGCTATGTGGGTTTTTTTGTTTGTTTTGTAATCTGCAAAACAATGTTAAATTTTGGTGTATTTATTACACTTTAATCGTATCAGCTATTCTTTGTTTATAATTAGTCTATAATAAATTATTTGTTCTAAGAGGAAATAACTAGCTCTGCTACAAACCATTAATTTCCATGGACAAAAGTTGAAAATATACAAAAATAATTTGCAAGTCTAATGCAAGTTTTGGATTTTTTTTTCTCTTCCATATCCCCCTGCCTTGTTTCTGTCTTATTTACAAGTATCTTGCTTGAATTAATAAATAAACAATAGCTGAAATATTTTGTAATTATCAGCATAAATTGGCATTTGTATAATGATGTTTAACAAAGATATCCAACGAAGAGAATTAACACTGAAACAAAGATCTGAATAAATACATGGTATTTCAAACCAAATTCACTAACTACACATAGGATCACATTTTTAGATAAGGGTTGTGCATTTAACATGAGATAGTGTAATCCTGCTGTCTGGACTGTGATAAATTGCTTAGTGAATGTCTGCTGGGACATAATACGATAAGATATTATTCTTAACTCCAGAACTGTCAAACCTGATTATTTCTGAAGAAGCTTGACAGCTTTGGGAGCGATAAAAGGAAAATTCTGTAGGGAGGAGGGGAGGAAGGAGAATAGAGGAACATTCTGCAGGTGTTTTTCATGAAATCATTGAATTGTTAATGTTGAAAAAGACCTTTTGAGGTCATCAAGTCCAACTGTTAGACCAGCACTGTCAAGTCTATCACAAAAGCATATTCTTAAATGTCACATCTACATGCCTTTCGAGTACCTCCAGGGATATTGATTCAGCCACTTCCCTGGGCAGTCTGTTACAATGCCTGACCACATTTTCAGTGAGAAATTTTTTCCTAAAACCTCCTGGTGCAACTTGAAGCTATTTCTTCATGTCATATCACCTGTTATTTGGGAGAAGAGACCAACTCTTATCTCTTTACAATCTCCTTTCAACTAGTTGTGGAGAGTGATAAGGTCACCACTAATCCTCCTCTTATCCAGGCTAAACAACACTAGCTTCCTCAGCTGCTCCTCATAAGACTTGTGCTCCAGACCCTTTACCTGCTTCATTGACCTTCTCTGGACATGCTCCAGCACCTCAATGTCTTTCTTTTAGAGAGGGGCACAAAACTGCACACAGTACTCGAGGTGCAGCCTCACCAGTGCCAAGCACAGGGGTATGTATGATCACTGTCCTGGTCCTGCTGGCCACATATTTCTGATACATACCAGGGTGCCATTAAGCTTCTTGGCCACCTGGCTTGGGCATACTGCTGGCTCATGTTCAGCCCCTGTTGACCAGCACACATTGTCCTTTTCTGCTGAGCAGCTTTCCAGCCACTCTTCCTCAGCCTGTATTGCTGCATGGGGTTGTTGGGATCCAAGTTCAGAATAAGGCACTTTGCTTGTTGAACCACATGCAATTGGCCTCAGTCCACTGATCTAGCCTGTCAAGATCCCTCTTTAGAGCCTTCCTACCCTCCAAAAGACCAACACTCCCACCTAACTTGCAAACTTATTGAGGGTGCCCTCAATCCCCTCATCCCGATAAAATTTAACAAAGACATTGAAGAGGGCTGACCCCAACACTGAGCCCTGAAAAACACTTGAGACTGACCACCAGCTGAATGTACTCCATTCACCACCATTCTCTGGGCTCAACCATTCAACCGTTTTTTTACCCAGTGAACAATGCAGCCATCCAAGACATGAGAAGACAGTTTCTCCAGGAGAGTCCTGTGGGAAAGGGTGTCAAAGGCTTTACTAAAGTCAATGTAGACAGTATCCACAGACTTTCCCTCACCTACTAAACAGGTTACCTTGTTGTAGAAGAAGATCGGGCTGGTCAAGCAGGACCTACTTTTCAGAAACCCGTGCTGGGTAGACCTGATTGCCTGGTTCTCCTGAATGTGCTGCATGATGGCTCTCAAGATGCTTTGCTCCATGACTTTCCCTGGCACCAAAGTCCAGCTGATGGACCTGTAGTTCCTCAGATCCTCCTTTCAACCCTTCTTGTAGATGAGTGTCACGTTGGTACACCTCCAGGCACCTGGGACCTCTCCAGTTAACCAGGACTGTTGGTAAAGGATTGAAAGTGGCTTGGTGAGAACTTCTGCCAGCTCCCTCAGTACCCTTGTTTGGATCCCAGCTGGTCCCGTAGACTTATGTGTGTCTAAGTGCTATAGCAGGTCACTGACCACTTCCCCTTTGGATTAAGGGGATTTCATTCTTCCAGCTCATGGGGTTGGGTACCCTGAGGACTCGCTATTAAAGACTGAGGCAAAGTAGGCATTAGGTACCTCAGCCCTTTCCTCATCCTGTGTCTCTGTGTTTTCCCCCACATCCAATAAAGGATGGAGATTCTCCTTAGCCCTCCTTTCATTGCAAATGTATTTGTAGAAACATTTTTATTGTCTTTTACAGCAGATGACAGATTGAGTTCTAGCTGAGCTTTGTCCCCTCTAATTTTTTCCCTGCACAGCTTCACAACATCCTTGTAGTCCTCCTGAGCTGCCTGCCCCTTTTTTAAGAGGTGATAAACTTCATTTTTCTCCCTGAGTTCCAGCAAAAGCTCTCTGTTCAGTCATACCAGTCTTCTTCCCTGACGGCTCATTTTCTGGCTTCTCAGGACAGCCTGCACCTTTAAGATTTCCTTCATGAATCACATCCAGCGTTCATGGACTCGTCTGCTTTTCAGGATTACCTCCCAAGGGACTCTCTCAGCCGGTCTCCTAAACAGGACAAAGTCTGCCCTCTGGAAGATCAAGGTGGCAGTACTGCTGATCCTCCTCCTTACTGCTCTGAGAATCAAAAACTCCATTGTTTTGTGATCGCTGTACCCAAGGTAGGCTCCAGCTGTCACATCACTCAGCAATCCTTTGTTCATAAACAGCAGGTCCAGCAGGGTACCTCCCCTGGTAGGCTGACTCACCAGCCGTGTTGGGAAGTGATCTTCCACAGAGTCCAGGAACATCCCAAACTGTTTCTTCTCTTCTATTTTGTATTTCTGGCAGACATCTGGTAAGTTAAAGCCCTTCATGAGAACAAAGGTTAGCAAACATGAGACTTCTCCCAGCTAGTAATAGAATATTTCATCTGCCTCTTCATCCCGTTTGGGGGTCTGTAAGAGACTCTTATGAGGATATCTGCCTTGTTGGCCTTTCCCCTGACTCTTACCCATAACCACACAATTCTGTTGGCACCATCATTAAGCTTTAGACAATTCAAATACCCCCTAAAATACAGGCCTACCCCATTGCCTCTCCTTCATTGCCTATCCTTTTTTGAAGGGCTTATAGCCATCCATTGTGGCACTCCAGTTCTGTGTGTCATCCCCCCACCTTTCCATGATGGCAACTATAGTTTGCCTGCTGAGCAACAGCTCCCAGTTTCACCTGTTGGTTGCCCATGGTATGTGCATTGGTGTTCACACACTTCAGCTGGGCTACTGACCCCACCGCTTTTCTGGGGAGAGAAGGGGAGAAGCCTTAATTCCTATGTGACCATTGACATGCAGTTCCATGGCTTCTAACACATCAATAACCCTTGAATCTTTGCTACCGCATGGATCTCCTTCCTCTACTTCCACTGAGACATATTCCTGTTGAAAATAATGCAGAGCCTGTGCAATCATGGCAGTCCGGTTTGTTCTGGTTTCTTTAGCTCATGGAAAACAAATCTAGAAAAAAACGGTATTGGCTACAGAAAGGTATGGCTTTTGCTATTAACATCCATCTAAAAGTGAAGAAAGAAGTACTTACTTCAAAGCAGAACTAATACAAGAAGCCCTTCCATATAAACCACCTGTGATCTCAGTAGAGTTGTCACTGCCTAGACATCAGGTCTGTGAGGTCCCTGTAGCAGAGATTGTCTTACAGTGCTTGCAGTTGCTCATGTGAAAGCAGGGTCTGCTGCTTTGCTCTTGGGCTTTGAATGTTTAGCAGACTTTTCAGGAGCTTGCTGCCCAAGTTGGCAAAGGGGTTCTTGTGGGTTGCTGGGAGGACTGAGGGCAGATGTCAAGCTCTTGGAGGGGATGGAAGAGGTGGAGGGAAGTGGCAGTCCAGTCTCAGATCCAGTGGCTACAGCAAGGTCAGACCTTGCAGGACTGACACTGTTGTCACGTCACACGCGGCAAAAAATTTACAAAATCTTATGGGAAGAGCTACACAAGCCCTGTCTGTGCTAATAGGCTGGCTTAACATGTTTTTACACAGTAGTGGAGGGTATGTGCTTGAAATCTTTATTTTTATTTTAAATTTGTTTTTCTTCTGAAGCAAACATAAAATTTCTGGTTTTTTTTTTTTTTTTTTTCAAATGTCTAACCTCCCTGAGAAGACAATGCCAACATTTTAACTTGGGTTTTTCTGGCCTGATTTCTTACTTGTGTTTGTGTCAAGAAAACGAGCTTCTCTACTGCTCTTTGCTTCTTGATTTTATGTTGTCTGTTGTAGTTGTCAGGAAAACGAAAGGTCACAGAGGATATTCTGTGCTGTGTGCCAACGTATACCAGAAATTTAAGTTCACTATTAAGTGAGACTGAATGGAGAGCTTAACAGAGCAGCAAAAGAACCTTCAAAAGCACAGAGAAAGGCAGGGAAAGGGCTCTTAATTAGGGTTTTATTAAGCAGTACAGAAATAAGATTATGAATATGAATATCGGAAACATTCTTTGAACATAATTGAAGATGAGAAAAAGGGAAGTGAGGCATCTGTAGGATGCCTATCCCAGGTGTATTGTTGCACTAGGAGATAAAAAGTATCCAAGTCTACATTTAATCCTGAGAAGCATTAGGTTTTCGTGACAATTTTCGGCAAAATTCTTTACTTTTCAGAAGCAATTCACCTTTACAAATTAATTTCTCTATTCTTTTGTTGCAGCCACCTGCCACAACATAAAAATATTCCAGTAAAAAATTTTTTTGTCAATTAATTAAAATGTAGAGAAATAAAACTTCCTCAAGATATTTGAATGGATTATAATTTCTATACATTGAAGAAAAGACTTCTCACCTTCAATACAACTAAATAGAGATTTATTTTGTTTTTAATGTACAAAAATTGCGATAAAATTGAGCTATATCATTCTCTTTCCTCTAGGACTTCCTAGAAGATAGAACAACCCAAACACTGTTGTAGAATAATGTTAAGAATAAATGAGTTAAAATGAATAAACCCAACATGATTTAGAGGAAAACCTGTGGGAGAAGAGTAAAGACGTAGTGTAAATGCTATGACTATCAATTGGTGAAGGGGGTCCCAGGCAACACCTCTTGTGCTGCACCACTGCTCTGGTCCAGGGAAGGCTGTCTGTACAAGAAAAGAAGTAGAGTATGAGCAGCAACACATGCCAATAAAGGAGAAGAGACACATGAAGAGTACGGCCACAGTAATACATCAGGAAACGTATTTGAATAGTGATATTTCATTTTATGAACTAAAAAATTAATTTAAACTTCAAGAAGGAAAGACATAATATTTTTATGCATTTATATTTTAGTGTTTTCCAAGGAGGGAGCGATATAAAAGCTTTTGTACAGAGTTGGCCAAGCTGATTATGTGCCTTTGTCTTTAGATAGAGGTACTCTGCCTGAAGACATCCTTTGCCCTTGCCTCCTAAAGCACTCATAATTTTACTAGCTGATTTGAAATTTTGAATCTTTTCTGCAGCAACAGGATATTTATGAGGAAGATGCACTGTTCTGGATTTTAGAGGTTAAGCAACAAGAAATCCATTAGACACCTAAATAGGTTCCATCACTGCAAGAACAAAATCCAGCAAAAAGTCATCCTCTATTTCTTAGCTTTGATGGGGTAAGGCTTAATGAATGTCTAGCTTTAGTTTTTCATGCACTTGTAAAACTATGCTTGTGTAGTGCTTATACAAGAAGACTTAGGCCTCTGCAAGAGTAGACAATCACTAAATACAATCATATTCCTTTCACTTGGCAGGAAGTCTAGAGTTCTGTTTACTCTTCCAAGAATAAAAGTATTTTTCCAACTTTGTTTTTAACAGCTCTTCAACTGAAAAGCTGGAAAGCAGAAAATTATAATTTGACATTACACTGTTTTTTGTCTATTTGCTCGTTTTTTCTGGAGGAGAGGCACATTTTGAATTTTTTTTATGAGAACTGATAGATAATGAATTTCAAAGGCTTCTTAGCTAATGTATGTAATGAACATATAGAGTCTATACATACAGTTATTTAATGAATCTTTGAGGACTACAAGTATAATTAGTATGATGGTTAAAACCCTCTTTAGAAATGTTCAGAACAGACATGTAAAGATGTATATGCCTGAAGGTTAATTTAGATGCAGAAAATGTGTATGATGATTAAGAGAGTAATTTCTGTGGATCTCATCTTTATTTGTGGTGTACTTTACTGTAAATGGAGCAAATTATTCTGTACATCCTTTTTTTTTGTTGCTGTGCATTTTAACATCATAGTCATTTCTGAAGTATTTATCTTTCAGATTTCAGAAGGCAGAGCTGATTGAAACAGTCCTAACGCTTTGCAAAATATTTCCACCTCATCATATTTCTCATTTCCAAATGTCATATTTTAATAGTACATTAGAGCAATTTAATCAGGAGGAAATTTTGATACTTCTTGGGATGTAGAGTCCACGAAGCCCATAGATTAAAACGCAGGGATAAAAGGACAACTGTAATTCCTGTGAGATTTTTCAGTAGTTTGGGTCAGCTAATACGTAATTGAACAAAAAATGAAAAGCATCACGAATACTGAAAGATTGAGTGCTTTCCCTAAAATTTAATTAGTTTCAATTTTCATTTAAAAATTGAAATATAATTTCATTAAAACTACCCAGCTTGGGGAAGAAAAAAAGAACACAGAAATCTCTGAAGCACCTTCATTTACGCCATAATGATACACTGGTTCAAGATGGCTGCCTTTATTGCAGCTTACTATTTTATTGCTTGAATCCCTCATTGCTCTGGAATGGATTGCAATATAAATTCTCTGAAGGTTGGCAGCAAATAGAAATCTAGAGTGGCAGATTTAGAGTTGTGTGTATAGATCACACACTTCAGATTCATTTTTACTTCAAAAATTAACAATAGTGAGTAGGTTATTATAGTCCTTAAAAGTTCAGGACTGGGGAACATGAGAGTATTGTTAGCAAAGCTTCTGTGTCCTTTCAACTCTAAAAGGTGAGGGCTGTTTAGAATCAGATTTGACTTCTGGATTTTTTGAGAGACGCCAAAAGCTCAGACCCAGATCTAAAGGAGTCTTTGATCATGGTCTGAAGGTTATCTCAGCTTCCTTATCCTTCTTTCACTCGCTTGTGGTTTCAGTTGTTTATCATTTTGCTCTCTTGGTTATTCCTGCTCAGACTTACATGCTGTAAGCATTTCTGGATTCAAATGGAAGAGTGAGATTACAAAATACACACACATTATGCCAAAATTTTGAATGTGTTGAGGGGAATGATCTCTGATGCACTGTCAGTGATGACACACAAAGACATGAGATGGCTATAAGATATTAAGTTAATGAAGACTTCAGGAGTAAACATAATGTCATATGTTTTATATTAAATAAATGCTGTAAAAATAACCTGGTATTTTTACTCTAGGAATTCACACAACTTGATGATGATAAAAAACTGTTATTACACAGACTTCTGCTCATATTTGTACTGTGTAACAATCTTGATTTGGAGAACTGAATGATACAGTACCACAGAGTCACATACTTGCTTAATGAATGAAAAAGTCTTAAAAACACTTGTTTTGAATGTATTCTGGAAAATATATACTCCATCTAAATCATGTCCATTGGAATGGCACAAGGAATTCAAGAATACTTCAGATAATAAATGGTTTTAAAATCTGAGAGCTTTCATTTTTGGATCATCTGTTATGCTGTAGAAGTTTGAATTTTAAAAAACTATCTTTTGAAGAGTCAGAGGGTTTTATCTTCAGAAAAGCTTTTGATGTCTGATCATCATTCATCTTCTGAAACAAATGTAGCATTTCCTTGATGCCATTGAATAATGTCTACCTTTGAGATTCCCAGTGACAATATTTTTAATGATTTTGCTCCTGCTTTCTGTCCTCCTCGGAAAATTTTAAAAGTGGGCTGCCTACTTTCTCTATAAAAGATTCAAAACTTTGAAAGGAAAGGTAATTTGAAGGTTGACTTAATAAAAAGTATGAAAGCACCTGCCAAAGTGTCCAAGATCAAGGAAAAGGCTGCAGCTTCAAAAATGAAGCTTTAAAGCTTCAGTGTACGTGAAGAGGAAAAAGGTTCCCTTAATCTGTCATAAAACATCTTTTGTAGTAGCAAGCAATAAGAAGAACATGACTGAGAACCAAGTATTAACAGAGTATACGTGTACTTTTGAGTCACCAGAAGCTAGCTGCAATTGAACTTTGGGCAACCACACTGTCCAATACAGGGAAGTAAAAAAAGTGAAAAACAAACCAAAACACTCTCACACACACACGTTAAGAAAAAACCAACAAACTGTGTCAAAGATAAATTGTATTTTGGGCTATTCTTACCCATGAAAAATAAAATATATCAGCTATCCAATTCCAGAAGTAAGCTAAGGTAGTTCTGCATTAAATAAAAACAAATTTGACTTTATTCTCTGAATATCCAATCAGACTATTAAGTATACTTGGTAATAAAAAGACTACTTAAAAATTGACCAGGTGTTAGAAGAAATGTTAAATATTTAAAAGGAAATGGAGAAAGGGAATTTTAAAAGATAACATAAAACTGGCATAACTGGAGTAGCTCTGAACAAAGTCATAACATTTCAAATCTTTTCTAAAAACTATGAAGAAGTGTAACTAGGGAGCTAGTGAACACTTGGTCACCTAAAGAATTTATTAAATGTCAACTCTGATTTCAAGTAATTCCTGTATCATGGATAATTCTGCTATTTATTCAAATAAAATAACTTTTGAAGCAAAGCCCAGTCTGTTGTTCATGTCTAACTTGTTGTTTTGTACTGTCTTTCTTTTGCTGTGATGTAAGGACATAACACTCCCAATTAGCATCTGAGTCTACAGAGAATATTCTGATTAATGTTATTGTATCTATTGGTATCATTGTATCTCATTGTTTGTCTTATATTTTGAACAAGTAATTACAATAATTTTGTGTTTAAAAAATGAACCTACTTTCCACTTGTACTAGAATTTCCCTGTTAAACTCCTGCACTCCTAACGTTTTTTTCTGTAGCCCTCTAGCAATTACTTTCAGTTTTTGGTAGAGCCCTTTGCATATATCCAGAGATTTAATGCATTAAAAATTCATGTAATGAAGTTGTGATTGTCAAAATCTGAAGCCAAATGGTAAATTGAATTCTTTATAACTGGCCTAGAACAAGTGGGTGAATGCTTTATTAGTTAATGAAGATAGAAGTTCTTGCTTTGCAGAGCTACTTATGGACATTCCTGACAGATTTCTTTCCTGCTCCTGACAGGATTACAGATACTCACAAAGGCACCAGTTTGTGCACAGGCAAGACATTCATAATTTTGCAAAACTAATTTTGTGAGGATCCATGTGCCCAGAGTCCCCAAGAAAGAGTCCTCTTATAAGTGGGTTAATGTACAGCTGAAGTGTACCCGGGAAAAGACAAATCCAGAAGTAATCACAAAATTTAAATAGCATTGTTATAGTACCAAATGAGGAGATAATATATTCTGAAGATGTCTTCTAGTTTTATTGAGCATTTTTGGTTAATGGCTTAACAATGAAATAGGGTGGAATAGGGTGTCATCATCATCATCATCATCATGGCTAGGCTTCGCGAACGAAGATTTGTGAAGGACTCTACCCACGCTTGCTACAAGCGCGCTGATGGCTAAAAAGGCCAATGCGAGATAGACACGTCCGGTTGCAAAAGGCACAGCAGAATGGCTCCCCAGGTGGTACTGAAAGGACACGGTTCTTTCTGCGTTGCCTTTTCTCCTCGAGAGTGATCCTGCGTGTATTTTCAAAAGATATTGCAGCATTGTGAATAGTGTGTCTCCAGGCCTCCCGATTGGAGGCCAGAGCAGACCAGTGATGGTGATCAATATGGCCAAGGCTGAGATGTTGTTTCAGGGAGTCCTTATATCTCTTCTTCGGGGCTCCTCTCTTGCGGCAGCCAGTGGCAAGAGAGGAATAGGGTGTAGCCTCATAAAATTAGCTGATGCTGCTCTTGTGGGATGGGCTGCACTTTTTTTGAAGGTCAGTGTCAGAACAAAGTAGAAGAAAACAAGTTTCTTAGTTATATACCTAATTCCCTGATTCATAGAAGTATCCTACTCCAGATGGTTTGCTGCCTTTGAGTGACAGAAAAGATAAATACCTGTGATTTCTTTAATTTATCTGACCAGAAGGGTAAGCAAAATATTCTCCAGTTCTCAAGTGTGCAGAAATATTTTTAATATAAAATACATTAGATACTGGATGAGTGAGCTTTTAAAGACCTACAGCTTTTATGGAATTATAAAATTTTATTAATGATCACTTTAGATACCTATTTAGATTTCTTCTTCATCATTAATGACTGTTAAAGTACTCCATTTTAGTAAATCTGTACCTGCTGATTTCTCTTTCTTCTTTCTCTCCTTAGCTATGTCACCGTAACAAATTATTTTCTTTTTAATATTGTAAATTTGACTATAGTAAAGCAAATGCTACATTATAGTCACACCTTCAACAGAAACCTCTCTTAAAAATTAATGGGAGACTGTTTCTGAGTAGCAAACATAATCAGATATTTTAGGAAACCTTTCAGTATAAATCATTTGAATGTATATTCATGCACATCATTGTGCAAACTGAGGAAAGGGTGTAGTCTGAAATAATTTTCTGCAGTCCATAAATTTTAATAGTACTGAAACCAAATGTCATAGAGAAGATGAAGAATCTAAGCAAAAGATTCAAGAAAAGGAGTAGTCCAGGATGCATGTATTGGGAAGACAGGCAAATGAGGGGAAATTGATCACAGAGAATTATCGTCCACATAAAACGTGATTGGAACACTCTGCTCCATTTATCACGTGCTAAACCTGTAGGCAGAATTTTGCTAAAAAGCTTGTACTTGTTCTCTGATGAGAATGTTTAAATTTAAATTCTCAAGTCAATAATTTTGCAGCATTAAATTTACCTTCAGCTAAATTAAACAAGTTATATTTTATATTTTATTTAGAAGGTAAGGATGGATAGGCTATAGATACAAATGGCAGGAATACATCTAGAAGCTCTGAGGGCCAATTCGAATAGGTTAACCGAAAAGTGGATTTTTATTACATTACTCAAGAGAATGTGTAGTAAAAGCCACTTCTCTAGTATATGTCAGGAAAGTGAACAGCACATCATTTCACTTTTTGCCTGTGAATAAGACTAACGTATAATACCATCAGTCTACAAAGAAAGAAGATATCTGAAAGAGACAAGGGCCAGCAAAATACGGGTTTGATCTCCTTGAAGAGTATTCATGTTATTAATGCACTTGTTGAGAACAGTTGAATGATCTAGTGAAGCACTCAGACAGGATCTGAATGGGGAGTGCCAAACTGAAGAAGAAAGCAGATAAATTTTTAAGCTAAGGCTTAAGTATAGAGAATATAGAGAGCAATCTGCCGCAACAGCCTCTTCATCTTTCACAGTGGTGATCAGACATGCAGATAAGAGAAAGTTCTCTAATCAGGATTTACAGACAGTGTCAAGACTTCACTTTTTCCAGGAGCCTTAACGCTTAGAGAGTATGCACCACAAAGCATGGGACCAGGTATGATATTTTCTGAAATAACATCCAGAACTTTCCATATGGACAGTGATGTTATGGACTTAGGCTCAAAAAAGTGACCTGTAAATTTCTGTGAAAGTCATCAAAACTCTAAGCATCTTCACCTGATTCATGCGTGTATGTGACTTACCACTTAGATAATGAGAATCAGCCATTCAAAGTCCTTGAAACAGTTTGCAGCCTTGTTAGGACACTGAGTAACAAAGCCAGATATTTACACTAGTTTTCCTCAACAAAAACCTACTGCTTGTTACTCTGATGATGGATCACGATGGCAGGGTTAGACTGTCCTAACAAAGAGATTTGGTTAATTGGACAATATAACCAATACACAAATGGCATTTGAGTACTGTTTTTCTAACCAGTTGTACTTAAAATATGAATTTTAACAATAGAATAATTTAGGAAAATAGGAAATAGTTAAGAATTTTCGGTTTTCTGAATGAAAACAAGCAAATACTCTAAAGGGGCTTTTTTGCTGTTCTCCTGCTTTGTTTTGTTTTGTTTTTCATTTTTCAGCATTAGGTACTTAAAGGCTACTGCCCTTCATTTTGCAGGTGGCCTGGTGTTAGTGTAATAAATACTTCTTTGGACTACACTAGAGGGTAGTGGAGCAAAGGTGTCTGGCTGTTAAGATGAAACAAAGTTTAGTGTCTAAGTGCTGCTGTTGTTCCTTAAGACACTGAAATAGGTACATTAACATTTCAGGCGCTTTTTTCCTCAGCATACTTTAGTGTTTTTCAGATCAGGCAATGGAAACGAGGAAATGGACAGCTGGTGCAACTTCTTGAACCCTATGTTGCATTGAATAAGGCATAATCTTCAGGGCTTGTTTGTTGTTATTTAGTTTAGGAGGAGTACGGGAAAAATCACAAGAGTAGCAGGCACAAGTAAAATGTTGTTGAATGCTTCATAATAATAACTTCCATTAAACAGCCCTAACATAAGTCCCTGATGAGCTACAGAGGCTTAATAGTTACTTTAAATTATCTGCAAACATATAAATGATACGGAAGTTACTACATTTTAAATCTGTAAAAGGAAGTCTCTTCGCAACTTTTTAGTTTTTTTTCTAATTATGGCACATCAGGGATTTGATTTATTTTATTTTGTTATGCTTCAGGAGTGAGAACCTGCCTGCAGAGAACAGATTATTATCTTGACTCAAAAAATCAATTAAGAACTTTCTTTTGTTGTCAATTGCTATACTGTACACGATAGAATTAGAAGAAGTTCTCAGATTTCTAATTTCTTTATTTCTAAACATAATTAGCAACATTCTTACTGTCTTGGAGAGTCATGCCTTACGTGCATCATCATTTCTGAAATTACAGCAGGCTTCCAACACCTGAAGGGAGCCCTCAGGAAACCTGGAGAAGGACTTTTCATAAGGGTGTGTAGTGATAGGACAAGGTAAAATGGCTTTAAGCTAAATGGCCTTAAGTTTAGGTTTATATGAGATATCAGGAAGAAATTATTTATGGTGAGGGTGGTGAAGCACTGGAACAAATTGGTCAGAGAAGCTGCAGATTCCCCACACCTGTAAGTGTTCAAGGCCACATTGGATGGGGCTTTGAGCAACCTGGTCCAGTAGAAGGTGTCCATGTCCTTAGCGGGCTGTTGTAATGAAATGATCTTTAAGGTTCCTTTCCAACTGAAACCATTCTGTATTTCTATGATTCTAGGACAACCGTTTAAGTTCCAGAGACTACATCAGACATGGGAGGCAGTTTTCACTTGCTGCTGATGTCAGTTTGTTTTCCACTAACCTGGCTTGAAATCACTCCTCAACAGTTGACACTGGTTGTGGAAAAGTAACATAGTAAAACATTATGTGGCCAGATAATGCTGGTTTTGAGGATTTTGCTGAACAAATGCAGCCCTTTTAGAAATTGTGTCTGCTAAATCTGTCATGGAATCTAAATTGTTTTTTTTTTCCCTGTAGTCATCCATACTGTACAGGAAAACAACTTTTTGGTGACAGGAAGATCAGGTTGTTTTTTTTCCCCATGGTTTTAATCCTTTTTTACCTCCTTTAGGCCAAATAAAATATGAAATTAAATAAAAATTCAAATATTGAGGTACAAAAGCATGATGATAATATTTGTGGAATGTTTTATCCCATGCCCTCTTTAAAGTAAACAGTGTACAATAATAGAATCGTTCATTGAATTTCTCGTTTGTTAGACAGACCAGCATCAGAGATAAGAGTATGGTAGATTCATGATTATGTTTCATAAGCTAGGCTTATTTTACTGATGGAAAAACTTTTTCAGTTCATTTTAGTGCTTTCATGTCTTTCTCTTTATATATCCTTTGTTTATGTGAATGAAACACATTGGTACAATTTTGTTTGCCTTCAAAGACAGAAGGGGAAAAATGTTTATTTATTTTTAAAATGCCTTCAAACATAGTAGATATTCATGCACCATAGACTTCTGTTGTGGAACAATAATTTTAGTAAAAATTTCAAAATACAAACCTATGTTTTATGGATATACGTATATATATGAAAACTTATTATTAATTTAGTCTTTGTGATTATTCCATTATATTCAGGAATATCTCAGGAACAAACTCATTTCTTTTGCTTTTAGGCAATTCTGTCCTGAGAACAACCACATTCACTAGTTAAAATCAGTGTGCTGAGGACACCAGTCATGGGAAGAAAATTCCCAACATATAAAAGAAGTTCAAAAGATTTTTGTTTTTATCCTTTTACTTGTAAAAAAAAAATACAGACATAGAAAACATTATGATTAGCAGATCCTTTTCACCTAGAAGACTGAGCCAAAGGGGATATTAAGCATTTTTAAGGGACTCATTAAAAGGGTTAAGATTCAAATACACACACAAAAATGTGCCCAACTATAGGTACAGAAAAAAAGCATGTGTGTGTCATGTGAATATTATATACATGACTAAGCCTTAATTTTAAAATGTAAATATAGTTTCACTTCTCACTGGAGTAAAGCAAATGCTTATAAAGATATAATGGACCTGCTGTTCATAACATTTTAGGAAGAAATTGAATAGAAATTAATGTGAGGTTCCAATAATAATATCAAGAATTCCAAGAAATGGAATATATTATCTAATAAAAGATTAATTTAAAAGGAAAGATTTCACCATACCAAATTTTGCATCAATATTTTGGAAAAAAAGTAAACCCCAAATTTTCTATCCAGAAATTTTCATTTTTATTTTTATAGCCTGATATTAATTCTATTTTTATATTTCTATGGTTGATCTAAGAAGTTCTCTGTTTTCTAAGTGTAAAGAAATTCAGAGGTAATAGAGCAGAGCAGGAAAAGCACTATATGAGGATATGCTCTTATTGCAAATTAAGAAAATATGTTTAGATAATATAAGGTTAACATATGGACAATAAGGATGGTCCAGATAGAGCACACTGACACATTGGAGAGAAGGTTAAAGTACATTAATATATTGCATTATACACAGTAAAGCAAAATGAAACAATGAACAATAAAAGTATTTACTGATTCTTACATCTTCTGAGTTCTGAATTCTCATTTTCATCATCCATTTATTTATTCAATATAAATTCTTCATTCTGTGCATAATGCACAGCCTCTTTTGATTTCAGATGGGATGTAATCCTTCAGATTTAGTGATTCTGTATTTTCTTACACCCAAATTAACTATAAAATATAATGGGGTAAAAATTAGATTTATACACATATTTAACTACAGTACTTTTAAACTCAAAGAGATTGCTCATATGAGCAAAACTAGATGTGCAATTAATGTGGCCAAAAATAATTAAAGTGCATTCTGGTTTTTTTTTTTTACTTTAATACTGTGTTTATAAACATGAAAGAGCTCATACCTTTAGGGAGAAAAGCCTTTTATCTGTAGCAGGGCTCAAGCTGTTTAAATTTTTATGCAGTAAATGTTGGCACTGGCTTTTTTAGGTTTTCTTATACTTGCAATAAGAACACATTTATATAACTTTATGAAAGAGGATCCTAATCTGTAAGTTGCTGCTTCTTATGGTTGATTTGCCTCCTACAGATATCTCTGCTTTGTATCAGCCTGTGAATAGCTCTTATATTAAATTACAGATAAGTTCTTCATAACAGGCACTTTAACCTTCTCAATAGTATGCTTGTCTCATGTCTTATTAGCAATTGTGAGGATAAGTGAGACATTCCTGCTTAATTGAAATATTCTCCTTTGTCCTAAAATTCTTGAGCTGAGCAGTATTTACTAGTGAATGAGAATTTGTATAAATTATTTTAGACTGATCAATGTGATATCACAAAATGCAATATCATATTGTACTTTACAGAGTCTTACTTGTGAAATTCATTGTGGCTTGTTTAAATCAACATCACAGATTTATGATAAAGTTACAGTCTCTGAAAGTGTGTGGTTTTGATTTGATTTGATTTTGTCTGTTTTCGTAAACTAGCCAGCTCTTGAACTACTAAGCTCATATGTGATTTATGAGCAGATCAGAAACTTAGTAAATGAAATAGTGAGTAGATTGCAATGTTATTAAAGCAAGAGCTCTCAGAAGGGTCTTGCTGGTAAGTCCTTCCATCTTCCAATACTTCTGTTCCTTTAGTCATGTCTTTTGTTAACCCAATGACTAAGTTTTTTTTAAAAAAAACCCAGATACAACAACCAAAAAAGAAAAGAAAACAGTAAAGAAAGATCTGGAATCAAAAAGAAAAACTACAGTCTTAAAAACGTTAATAAAGAGAAAAGAGTTTATTATGATTCAGACAATAACCTTGTTTTCCTTACATCAAGGAAAATATTTTGAGGGAGGAAGATCTAAATTAGAAGCCATAAAATACTTCTGATATATTAAATAATGTGGTTTCTGTATTATCATTATTTCACTTATATAGTGTACTCCATTTTTTCCAGGAGTCTTACAGGCCTAGTTAGCACTCTTCTCACGAGACAGAAGAGTATTACTAGAGAGGTAAAAGTTCACACCTGGGCCTCCAGAATGCTAGACTAACTGTGTGCAAAAGAACCTGTAAATGACTGTAACAGCATGGATGGCAGACACACAGTTTTTTGGGTTCCTAAACATCAACGAATTCCATTAGTGTAACCTATAGTTTCAGACCTTGATACAGCTAATTTAGGAAGACCTACACTTGTTGAATGTAGAAACTCCTTTACAACAGACACTGCCTTCTAATGTCTCCTTATGAAGGATTAGTTGTGCACGAATTTCACCCATCATATCCTCCAACACTCCTAAAATTCTTTCACACAGTATATCTCCCACAATTCAGAGTGAGTCTTCTGAGTGATATATTGCCCCTTAACAGAGTAGTAAGTATTTTCAGTGCAAAATTATGCAACACATCAAAAGTGAGAGTTTGGGGACAGTCTTTTGCTCTTATTAAGCAGAGTTTAATAAGAAATTAAATCAAGTGCTGTGCTGATTATGTTACTCATTTGCATATATAATTTAGTAAGTCTCCTTCATTCTCAGTGTACTGGAACTCTCAATGAAGAGTTTTCAGCCTCAAGGGTTTATGGGTTTCAGCACAAGGGCTTATGGGTTTACTCCAGTCAACTACTAGTCCAACTCATAACTTACACTGTCATGTATTCCAGTTATGACACATTTTGCAAAAAAAGGAAATACATGACTTAAATATTTAATAGATGAAAAAAATATTACTGTTTAGGGGAAGAGTTAGATTTTTTATTTTAGCCTATTTATTTGTAAACATCAATTTTTGAAGCACCACACAGGTTGACTGGTGAAATATAATTCATTTAAGATGCTGTCTGGATGGCTTTGCCAGCAAAACTGATCTCAGGACCCTTGATCTTGTGTTCAACAAGACTTAAGGATCCTAAATAAAATGTATGAGTTTCTCTAAGCTGTGTTGCCAAGAATTTACTGGAAATTGGAGGTAGAAACTCAACATTTGAGTTATAAAGATGGATAAAAATTTACTTTAAGATTGTTGAGTAAAATATTTTAATACAGCTGTTCAGCTGCAGTGCCAGCTGTAGGTTGAGCTCTGAGTGGCTGAAGCCCCAGGCAAGAGGCCATGAACTGCCGACCCTTTCCATAATAAAGGTCACAAGGACCTGTGGCCCAGCCATCGGACCAGTCAATGAGAGACACGGCAGGAGCCGAGAACCCCAGACTTTACTGGACTTAGACTGTCAGTGGATAAAAGGCACCCCGGGGTGACTTTCTTTGGGATCCCTCCTCGGAGACACCAGCTCAAGCTGCTATTTTGTTATTGCACCATGATTAAATTATTTTAATTTAATTAACTTATTTTAAAATCAGAGACTTTGTTATGGGAAACCTGGGGTCGAGCTGGAAAGGAAACCTTGTCTGACTGTGTGAGTGTGGGGTGTGTAGGGAGTCAAGTGGGGCACCAGTCATCTCACTGGAGCCACCTGCTGCTAAAGGGTTTCGGTTCCAGCTTAGGTGATGTGGATGTGACTGCCAGAGTAGCTCCTGAATGGTCAGGCAGGGAATTTTTCTAAACTTTTCCTGAACTGAAATTATACTCACAAAATTTTTAGAATGTATGTTGATACATGGTTTCACTACTAACTCCAGGAGGAGGTGAGTCTTCCTCTAGGAAAAAGAAAATTTAAATATCATTGCATCTTCTGTTAAAGAATAGTTAAACTATATATTCAAAATGATTTTACTGATAAGTGGAAAAATTCTAGCTATTTCAATGTATATATAAATATATATATAAAAATGTATATATTTTACATATAAAGGATTTTTTTTTTTCAAACGGAAAGCTCTGTCTGTGAAGCTCAGTTGAGGACATTTGTTATGCTCAATGAATATACTTATCTATTGCATATGTGATAGGAACAGTCCTAGAACAAATTCATTTATCATTAAATTATTTTCATTTTCATTCTGTTCCCTAGTCCATGTCCTGTAGAATGGGTAGTGCAGATGCCTACCTGTGCATCCTTGATTTTAATTCTCTCTTTTGCATAGTCTTGGGTTATCAACTAATGGTTGATAACAATTTATCACTAAGAGGACAAAACTGGTATGTTATTGAATGAAGAAGAGATTGCTCCCCCTACAAAAATCTGTGTGTGGATTTTTTGTCCTCATGGAAAATTCAAGCATATTTGTACTTGTTTAGATTTTTCATGTCATATGAAATGTTTCTCCCAGACAACAATCAGTAAGGGAAGACATGTTTCAGCCAGAAAAAGCTGCATATGATTTGATTTAGGTCATCATTCTGTGTTTGGTTTTATGGAGGGTTTTTTTTTGTTTGTTTTGAGTATGTGCGCTTTGGTTTAGTGTAATTTCAGAAAGTATATTGAAAATCATCTAAATTCTGCCTATTTAGTATTCTTCTCACATGAAACTGTGGAGAGGAAGTTTTTGTGCCCAAGAATACCTCTCCAAAAGACTTTTTTGAGGCTTGTTAGAAAGTTCACATGAAGTAGTCATAGCTCTAAGGAGATGGATCAGTGGGAGAGTGAAGGTTAGGAGACATACTTGATGAACACAATTTGTGTCATGGCTGTCTTTATTGTAGATGTATACAATAAAATGTATTCACAGAGCATAATAAAATGCAGTCACCTTTACAACATTCCTTAGGCAACAGCTGTTTAATTGGGCACAACAACATAGCAGTAATACACAACTGCTTTAGTGGCAAAATATTCCCTTCACTATTAGAAAATTATGCAAAGAGTTAATAATAAGAGGCACAATGTAATTAGGAACATTCTATTCAAGTACATGAAGTACAGAGCATCCACCTGAAAATATGCTATGGGACATATAAAACCCATAATGGCAGGGACACCAATTTGTCTGAAAGAGCAGCCCTGAATGTGGTTTTCTTAGGTAGTGTGAAGAACTCTTATTAAGGCTGGAATTCAGAGCACAAACACTCTCATATTAAAAAAATGGGCAAAATGTTACATTGTGGAAATGTAGGCTTTTCCTATACTTTTGTATGTATGCAATTACAAAAACGTTTTTTTAATTATGCACTTTTATATGACATCTTAGTTATATAAAAAGAACTAGAAGCTCAAAGTCCCAGTGCAAAGCAGCTAAAAAAGATCAAAGTGTTTGAAGTTATGGAATGGCAAGGTTTGCAAAATTAAGTAGCAGTTTGAACTTTGACAGCTTAAATTTTCAAATCAGCCTAAACTTCAAAGGATTCATCTTCTTCCAGAAACGTATTTGAGGGGAAAAAAAAAAAAATGCATAGGCTGACATCTACTTATTGTCCCCATACTGGAAATTCTTTTCCTTTGACACGCCTTGTCTCTCAGGCTTGGATTTACAAGCAACTAGACACTGTTACACAGTAATTTTCAAACCCATAAAACTTCCTTTGAGGACAAACGACTATGTTAGCCTAAGGTTTGTGCTTTCAAATGGACTTTCATCCTCAGCTGTTTCTTTTCATCATTTGAGGTTTAGCACTTGACCTTGCTTTTCTGGAATGTGAAGCTGGACTATATTGATACAAATTGTCCAGGAGGTAATTGTCCAATTCATCATTAAGAACACAATTATAAAATAAAACTGCTGTCCTAGAGTGAAAAATAAGCAAGTGTTATCAGTGTTAAAAGTCATTCAGGATGGAAATGGCTTTGCATTTGTATCACTGTAACAAACTAGGCTTGGGGGGAGGGAGGAGGGAAGTATTCTCACGTAATTTCAGAGAGCAACCTGTATACACAAAACCTTGAGGGCAAAAAGTTACTTTTGAAAAATGTTAAATAAAGGCTTTCAAGCAGGCAGAAGGCACTTAAGAACACTGAAATTTGAGCTATTATTTACATTTATTTACAAAAAGTAAACTGAAATAGTCTACTTATAGTGTCACCAGCTTTTATGGCTGTGCCACCTCTTTGCTTAGATGCCTCTTCATCATGATCTCTACATTCTTTAGCATCCTGAAAACATTATCGTTTCATGGGTTTAATTTGGTTGGTTTTTTTTTTTTTTTTTTTTTTAAGCCTAGCTAGAAGTAAGTATCAAAAAATGTGTTGATTAAGATTTCAAAAGGAAAAGTAATTGAAAGACTGGAGATTTCTGTCTCTGGAAAAGCTGGTAATCCCTTAAGCTTAAGGCGAAGAGCAAAACTATGTGTTTATGTGGTGTCAGTGTATATTTATTTTGATTTGCTAAATCTATAATGTGTAAACTTGGATTTTAGTATTCAGTGTTAATTAGAAACTAAAAGCCTCAAGAAATTCTCATAGTAGATGGCAAAGACATTGTTTGTAAGAATGAAAGAGAGAGATATTTGTGAGTCTGGCTGCATCTTCATAATAAATATTGTGGAGTAATAGGAGTAAAGCTGTAGAGTGAAGCAGTTATTATTAAGGATCCAAAACCCACAGTGCCTGTTGGGGATTTTACTTCAGATTAGACCTAGTATAACCTAGCCTAATCCATTGGATTTACCAGCAGCTGAAGCACATTAAGTTCATTTCTGCAGTGTATCTTCCAGTATAGTTTCCTCTGAATGGAAACCTGTTTACATGCCTCTGGTTCTGTGATGTGAACCAGAGAGCCAGAGTAGGAAAATTCAGCATTCAGTTCAAGAGTGCATTCCTGATCTGAAATAAAATGCTCAGGCAGACACAAACTTAGAGTAGCATTCGATTTCCAATCAGCTGGTGCTGCAGCCTACTTTTCTATATGTGGACTGGCAGAACTGTGGGATTATAGAATCATTTAGTTTGGAAAAGACCTTTAAGATCATCAAGTCCAGTCGTTAATCCAGCACTGCCAAGTCCACCAGGAAACCATGTTCCTAAGTACCCAACAGTAACACAAATGAAGTTCCACTCTCCCTCCTCACATGCACACAGGACAGGTAAGTATGTAACTTAATGCTGTCTGCAAAGAACAGCATAATTATGGGTAGAATTTTTAAAGCAACCTGAGCCATAAAAATAAGTTTTGGGATTAAATTTTGGATCTTTGCAGAAAACCACGCTGTAGGAAAAAACTGATCTTAATTTCTACTTATTTACAAGGAGATTTAATATGTCTTTTCTAATGGAGTCTCATGATCACTGAGCAAAAAAAACCTTTGAAATGTTTCCACTTCATATAAGTAATTAAATATTCAGAACAACATGTATCAGAACCCAGCTGTTGCTTGCTTTGGATTAAAGTACAAAGCCTCTTCATTTTCCCCCTTTATTATTCCATCATTGTGAAGACTCTGAATAATGTTTGATTTACTTGATTTTCCATGAAAGACAATTGAAATTTGAACCAAAAATCATGGCTTTCTTCCACATAAGTTGAGTGTTGTTCCTTGAATTTGTAACAAAGGCATTTAAGAGTTTTTAAATTTAGTTTTAACTGAAATTACCCTTTTGCATGTACACTGAATTAAGTGGACTCCTGCAGTGCGTCTTCCAGTTTCATTTTATCCATAAAGAATCCAGTTCACATCACAAATAAATAGACATCAAGCCAAAGATGTTTGCAAAATGATTCAAAAATGCAGTCCAAACTAGAACACTGATGGAGTAACCTCTCCTATGTTCATAACTCTATGAATGAAAACCAAACATAATTATGATTGTAAACAAATTTAACATCTAGATAGGGTCACACTAGCTGCATTAGGTAAATGATGAAGTCTTAAACCGTGGCATTTGTTTCCCACAGATATTGCTGTATTTTCCAAAATATCACATTCAAAAGTTTGGCTAATAGGCTTATCCTGTTTGTAAAATTATAACAATTATAATATCTTTAATATAATTACTTCATCAGATAAAATGAAGGCAGAATTGGGTCTCTTGGTTTAAAGTCGAGAGGAATGTTAGAAAAATAATAACGTTTTAAAGGTGCCTGCTCTCAACACAAGCTTTGTTTCAGTGGATTATCTTTTTATTGTGTGAGTAATTTTTATGGCTTTCATACTCTGTGGTGAAGGTATCAGGGATGAAAATCAGAAATTACTTTTGTAATCTGTATAAATTTTCAATTCTGTGATTTAGTCATGTATGATTTATCATTGTATAAATACCAACTTGCATTAAAAAGTAGATTTCTTATATCAATATACAAGTAGGATTTCAGTAAGATTGTGCAGAATTATTGTTCAGTTCCACTAAGCCAATTGCAAAACATATATACATATATAATTAATTTCTAAATTTAATCTAAATTTTTAATCTTGTTTTCATCATAAAAAATAGTTGGTTAATTATTTTAAACTCCTAAAGAAGAAAATAGGTTTATCTTATAAATAAAGATATTAAGTGTGTTTTTCACCATGTAAATTTGATGTGTGGATGTATGTTTAACTTTCATTTCGAGCATCTCTCATATAAGAACAAAGTTAGTAATTTTTTTCAGATGATCAGATGGGACTTACCAGCTTTGATCTTCAGCTCAGTTAATATTTGTGACCTGAGCACAAATGTTCACTAGCTGATTAGCAGACATTAGCTGGAAATTCTGTTCTCTCCAAGTAAATTTTCATGTCAGCCTTGATTGAGGACTTTGATACAGTAATACTAAAAATAGATTTCTAAATAAAGCATTATCATAATGATGAAAGGATATTATATCTGATTTGTATCATAAACTTAGCCTTTATTCAGTTTCTATTATTCACAAATAAACTTAGATTGATTCAAAGTATTTTTCAGATAAGAAATCCAAAATATACCTAGTTGACGATAATTAGCATGATCACTTTTTAAAATAAAGTATTCATATTGAAAAGACAGATAACACCAAAATTTAAACTCTTTTTTTTTTTTTTTGGATAACCAACAGAGGTTTGATAAATTTTATTGTGCAGTTTGAAATTTCAATACTATACTAAACATGAACATTCCAGGTATAAACCTTAAGGTAATATTAAAATAGAATACATTCTGGTTTTCAGTTCCCTAAGTCCTGATTTCAGATGGCTTTTTTTGTCATCCTTTCTCATTATTCTTATCACTTTGTAAGACTAAAATTGTCTCAGAAGTCCCAAGGGCTTTACTGAAGACTTTTTACCTCTTCATGGCCATTTTCTACAATTTTTAAAGCCATCTTGTTAAATTAGAACTGGCACAAGAAATCCCATATTAATTTAGGAAAATGTTTATCTGGGGCCTGAAATAATTTAATTAAAAAAAAAAAAACAAACACACTTTTTACTTGCAAATATAGCCCTGAGGCAATTATTTGAGTGTTAGTTACTGTGTTAGTCTAACCTTCTAAAGAAAAAAAAAGAAAAAGGTGTGTAGACTAAACCTATCTCTTTCAATCTTGGCTGGAACATGGCCTTGGAAAAGTCATACCATACCTTGTGTATAACCTCAGAATTTGTCTGCAGTTTCTCCTGGCAAGTACTAGGTCTAGGTCGTGATTATAAACGTTCACAAACCTTGGACAGCTCTATAGTGTGATAAAATACTGCAAAGGAAGAGTTGAGAGGAACAATAATGTTAAAGCATGTTATTCTGCACTGAATATTTTCATACCTCTTCCTTAATTGTTTCTGAAAATGCCTACTGATGACATTACTCAGAAAGAGTACCACTGCAATTCCAATTTACTTCTATTTCAGTCAAGCTACTCAAACATGGTTAGACTTTCTTCTCTTTGATTAGCTTATTGATGCTTAAATCAGTGGTTTTCCTCTGAAACAAAACGGAAAAAGTGAAAGTAGATTAAAAAAAAATCAAGAAAGGAAAAATAGGTCCTTTACCATAAATAAAATTACTGACTAGTTGACATTTGAGTATTTGAAAATAAACCTGTCAGAATATTTAGAATATTTTATCATAAATACAACTCTCTAAGGAGGAAGTGTCATGGAAAATATAATGTCACCTAATTATAGAAAATCACTCACAGTGAAACATACCCCTCATTAGTCACACTGTATGTGACATTGCTGATCATGTTAATATGTATCAGTCCTACCCTATGACACTGCCTGAAACTCAGCCGGTGAGTGTGATACAGTCAGTCAACGTGATAGTGCTATTTCATATATATATATATAAAACGCGTCTTGACTATTATCCATTAAATAATTTGTGCCATCAGCAGCCATTCTATCGCTCTTTTGACTATAATTTAAAATCTAATGATGATGAGAGATGATAGATTTACAGCTTCATGGTGCAGTTTCTTGCCCTGGTACTGAACAACCAAAATAAAATCCTTTACTTTCTGATCTTTATATATGCTTATCACAAAAATTATATACCACTATTTACACTTGTCATCAAGATAGCAGGAAAAACAAATTTCTCTCAGTAAGAACTTTATACAATGAATATTAAATAGTTTCTTCTTTGTATAACTGAGTTAAATAGATCTGTCTACCTTATACACAATCATTTTTTTTAAATTCAGGATCAGATTGGAGTTTCACGCTTAGGTGTTATCCAAATGTTCTATAAATTTGGCAATTAGATATATTCTCTGGAATGACTATTCTTAAAAAAATAAAAAACACTGAGCAAGGTCAGTAACACCAGTACATGGCTCTGGAAGAAATGCAAATTAAACACCTTAATGCTCTCAATTCAGAGAGATCATGAAGAAACACCACAGTTTTGTCATTCAAATTTTGTTAATTGCTTCAGACAAACATACTCTGTATTGAAGAAAATACTCTTTCCTTGTTAAATAATATATATTATTTGCTGGCACAAAAAATTCTGTTTGACCCATGTCATACAAAGGACCAAGCATAAAAGTAAAAAGGGGTTGCATGATGATGCATTACCTCATGCTGACACACTTTTCAATATACAGCATTGTACTCTGAAACTGAAGATGCCTGTAGACAAGAGGTATTACCGGGGTGCATTGAGTAAGTAAATAACTTCCCATTTCTTCTTGCAGATGATGCTAATAATAATGTCATATTTTTGTGTATTTGCACTTGAAGTCCATTATGCAAACGAGGGAAGACAGCCCACAGGGGCATTAACTTTGGCAGAGATGTTATTGTGAGGCTGGCTTAGTTAAAGTTTTTTCAGGTCATACTTGTGTTATAAGAAAGATTCATCTGCACTTTTTCTGTCATTAAAGTGTAGTACCTATTTATTTTTTAAAGGTAAATTGATTCCATATATTACTTAAAAAGAGAGTATGAGAGACACGCAGTCATTCTGGTCTTCCTTTCAAGTACACCCTGTCTTAGCCTTTCTTAATTTTACATTTATTCTCAGGTTTTTTTCACCAAACTGTGGATATTAAATACCGATGAAATGATAAAGCAATCATAAAACATTTTTTCAGTCTTAGAATCATACCCATCTATTCCATTAATGAATAAGTTAGCTTCCTTAACAGATTTGTATTTGAACAGCTTCTGCAACATTAGTAAAACATAAAATTATAATGTTGTTCTTTTTGTTTAAAATGTTTTCATAATTCAAAAGTACTGCATTGTGTCAAGCTTTAAACTATTCCCAGGCATTTTTCATGATGAACCGGAAGATTTGACCTCTAGAGGATGTAGATTTCTGGGCTCTTAGCCAATTTAAAGTACTTTTCCAATATACTAATACATTTCCAGAATACTTTTGAGTTTCTCACACATCGTATGGGAAATGGGACATTAGAAGGGATTTCAGCCCTGAAACTGATTGACTGAATAATTTCAAGCAGCAAAGCAGCAGCTTATTTTTCTTCCATAACATAGGTTCAATAATAACCCTGCTTCTAATTTCATTAAAATACCTAAAGGAGCTTAAAGTTCTCTTTGCATGGCGTAACACTATCATCAGAATTTGCACATGAGCCTTGGAAAAATTTCTACTACAAGCAGACAGAAGCAATGAGCAGAGTTGCCACTTCCTATATATTTTCTATCTTAGATGGAAAAGAAGATAACAAACAAACTGTAAGATACTTTTTGTCTGTGTGATGAAAAACTGCACTGTTGTTTTTGCTGTGTTTTGGAATAACTTAAAAAATTACTTGAACATAATTTATTTTTGAATCTGTAAAATTTTAAGAAGAGAGAATTTCCCCAAAATTGTACTTAATTTTCCTGGTATTGTATTTTTTTAGAAATATGGGGAATTTTTTTTTAGTTTTGTATCAGTGATATTATTTTATTTCACAAGTAATACCACTAATTTCCCCAAATCCATCTTCATCTTTAAATTGAGATTATGGAATCAAGTAGGCTTTCAAGAGAGAGATTGTCTAGTTTAAAATGAATATTTCAATAAAGGGACTATCAGTCCATAATTAGTAAAAAAAAAAATATTAAAAAATCTACTTAATGAAATTATTCCCCTGTCTTGCTGTTTTGGGTTTTTGTGGCAAGGTTATGGTAGCAGAGGAGAGGCTACAGGAGTGGCTTCTGTGAGAAGCTGCCAGAAGCTTCCCCAAGTCCATCAGAGCTGGTGCCAATTGGCTCCAAGATGGACTCGCTGCTGGCCAAGGCTGGGCCCATCAGGGGCAGTGGCATAGCACCTCTGGGATTATGTATTTAAGAAGGGGGGAAAAAACTACTGTACAACAGTAGCAGCAGCCAGAGAATATAGAGAGGAGTGAGAACAAGTGAGAGAAACAGGAGGAGGAGGGGCTTCTGGCAGCCCATGGTGCAGACCATGGTGAAGCGGTTGTGCCCCTGCAGCCCAAAGAGGTCCACAGTGAAGCAGAAATCCATCTGCAGCCCATGGAGCACATGGATGCTGAAAGGACGCTGTGAGCCTGTGCAAAGCCCATGCTGGAGCAGGCTCCTGGCAGGACCTGTGGACCCATGGAGAGAGAAACCCATGCTGGAGCAGGCTTGCTGGCAGGATTTGTGATCCCATGGAAAGCACCCACTCTGTAGTGATTCATGAAGAATTGCATCCCACAGGAAAAACTCATGTTGAAGAAGTTCGTAGAGAACTGTCTTCTGTGGGAGGGATGCCATGCTGGAGCAGGGGAATAATTGGACATTGCCAGCCCTGTAAGTCTCCCTTTCAAATCAACTTCCAGAACCTAAGCAGTTACATCAAGAGATCATAATATAAAGAACAGTTAATACATATTGTAGAGGAATCTCCAGGCTTCTGTATTGGAATCACTTGTGAATATAGAAACATTTGAGGATGTACAAAACAAAGACTCTTCATATTTTTGCTCTTATCCCCATACTCTACTGAGTTAAGTCACCCCTTTTAGCTCCCCATGCAATATACAATTTTTATTCATTGAAGAAATGCATGGTTCTGATTTGATCATCGAGTTTGGGCCATGGGTTATAAAATGAAGGAAGAAAAGCATCTGAAGGAACCAGCAGTTGGAATGATAGGAGGTACTGGGGCTAACTGTTAACTAATGTTCATTTACAGCATGAATCTGGCTTCTGACTGTCATTAGGAAAATGAAAATTAATAACATTTTTAAATTCTTTTCACTAAACTGATTCTAGGGTTTGGTTTTTTTTTTTTCCTTGATGGATCTTCTTGAATTCTAGCCATGTGAACTACCTAAAGGGAAGAAGAGATAGATAGAAAGATGATTTGTTTAGTTAAGAGGAATTTTTTTTTTCTGGTTTTCAGGAGCTAGTAAGATGTATGCAGCCAACAAGAAGTTGAATCCTTAGTTATCCCTTTCGAATCATGGATCCATATTTTCAAGGTCAAATAAACAGTAAATCTAAGAGGAGTGCTTGACGGACTAAGTCAAGATCCCTGTTAAGCAGTTTTTTGAAAATGCAGAATTCATCTGCCTCTGAAGGGATGTTTGAGCAAAATAACATCTGCTGTAACTGTATTTTTAAGCAATAAAGACAAAAGGGACAGCTAACATTGTTTGATCTTGTACACAGTGCTGTCAGAGCATTTCAGCCCATAATTTCTATTTCTATATTGACCTATGTCTTTAAAAAGGCATTTAGAGATGATCAAAATGCTGATTTCTGCATTAACGCCTGACTGACATGTTGAGTGCCTTACTAGCAAAAACTTACCGTAAAATGAAAAAAGTGAGCTAAGCCTAGATCAAAAAAAGTCTGATGCCTAGGAGGTAAGTACTGCAGCAAATAAGTTTTGTGTATTTTGGCTTTGAACCCATGTACAGAATTCTGCATAGTGTATCTCAACCCTTTAAGTAGTTTGGTTGACTCAGAATGTTGAGCTGAGTAGTGCAAAACTCAGTAGAAACTGTGAACAGACTTATATCCTAAGATTCGTCTTTCCCTAAAGCGTAGATGCTCAATGGATTTCAGAAAATACTTTTATCCATTCGAGATCCTAACCTGAATGCAGAAAGTTACATCAATTGAAAGGGTGAGCAAACATCACCTCTTCCAAACGGAATGAAAAAATGGAACTCTAGGCAGAAAGTTCACACTCTGTGCTGGTTATGACTGGATAGAGTTAATTTCCTTCACAGTAGCTAGTATAGGGTTGTGTTTTGTGTTTATGCTGAAAACAGTGTTGATAGCACATGAATGCTTTCATTATTGTTGAACAGCCTTTTACAGGATCAGTGCCTTTTTTGCTCCTCATCCCACCCCACCAGAGAGGAGGCTGGAGATGCACAAGTACCTGGGAGGGGACACAGCCAGGACAGCTGACCCCAACTGACCATGAGGATGTTCCATGCCGTATGGTGTCATGCTCAGCATATAAACCCAGGGGAAGAAGAAGGAATCACATTTGGAGTGATGGCATTTCTCTTCCCTAGTCACTGTTATGTGTGATAGAGCCCTGCTTTCCCAAAGGTGGCCGAACACCTGCTTGGCAATGGGAAGTGTTGAATTAATTCCTCGTATTTGGCTTTTGCTTTACCTATTAAACTGTTTTTATCTCAACCCATGAATCTTATTTCCCCCGCCCGCCCCCACCCAGTTTTCTCTCCCATCCCACTGGAGGCGGGGAGCAAGTGAGCAGCTGTGTAGTGCCAGGGTTCAGGTGAAAACAGGATAAAACATAACTGTAACTGATGAGATACTTACTGTTTGAGTAATACATCCTGAAATACTGACAGCATCAATATTTTCCCTTATCTAACAGAATACTGTAATCGCAGACTTGCAGAATCACACTATTCTCTGTATTGCTTCAGTTTCTTAGTTTCTGAACAAGGTTTCCGACTGAAAAATTAGTTTTGAACAGATGAAGTTTCAGTTCATCCTTTTGGAGGTGGTCTACTTTCTAAATTTCTAACATTTTTAATATTTGTTTCTGCATTTCTAATGTTTCTCTAAATATTAACTATTAGAGGATTTGAGACATTTCCTAAGGAACTTGCAATGTTACACAAACAGCATTTTTAAACTATACAGCAAATCTTTGAGAATTTATAATGTAGTAATTATTTTAATAGAGAAAGAAGAGACATGTGAGTTTCAAAACCCAGGGTTGATTTCATCTCCTGAAGCATGAGAAAATGCTCAAATCTTAAATTGTCAAGGCAATATATATACCCCACCTTTCCTTAATTAACTCTTTAGGAGGACAGGGAAGATTTAACATTTGATAACTACTGTAAACATTCCAGATTATTTTTTCCTGAAAATATGAGAAAACTCAAGGGAAAACTAAAGATACTAATTCCATCATTCTTCATGGGGTTTACCTATGGCATTTTGTTCTCCCTTTTTTTGATTTTCTCTGAGAATAAATTTTCTATTAGAAGGCAGGAAAGAAGCACATAGTTTGATATGCCAAGCCTGTGTAGCCCTACATTATCTTTCTTCATTCTTGGATATAACTATGTGATAAGATTTTTATTAAGGTGTCTCTACTGTCAACATCCTTCTGAACAAGTTTTGCAGTATAAAAAACTCTTTTTGTTGTTACTGGTTAAAAATCACATTGATGAAAACAATGTAATCAAACCCTGTTCTATATATAAAAAAATAGAGATTTTAGCATATATTTTTCATAATCTTCTTTTCCAAGGTAGTAGTTCTGTTTCTATCAGTGTATACGTACATATATATATATATATATATCTCCGCAATGTATAGTACCCAGAGCTAAAGGTCTAACCGTACAAAAGGGATTTGGCTTTTTGGCTAGAGTCTGTATCCTTCTTGTGGGCTGTTCAACTTCTGAGAGACTATATAGGAACTACTTACCTTTCAGCATATGGTCTAAAACCTCCATCAAATATAGGCCTGACAGTCTTACATTTACCTGTAAATATACTCCCTTTCTCTAGAATGCTGAAAAGGTCTGATTTCTTTATTATTTTGTTCTTTTTAGGGTGTTGCTTCAAAAAAAAAATGTTGCTATGATGATTACTCTGTTTTCTCACTACCTAAGCTGGTACAGGAGACCCTCATTTTCCTGCCATGGGAAATCAACATATCTTCTATTCAAATTTTGCCCAAGCTACAGGGTTAGAAACTTTTGTAAATGAGGATATTCAGTAACCCTTCTGCTTCATCTCTGCGCCTGTAGGGAGAACAATTGAGTGGTCAATGGGCAGAGTGAGTAGTTGATGGTTGTTTAAGGGTCAGGCTGGTTGCCTAGACCCAACAAACCTGGATGTTTTTCTCTCTGTTGGCTTCCTGATTTTTCACCAGGGTTTGATTTGAATGAGTTGCCCTCACTTCTCCTGACTTCAGTGTCTTTCCCAGACTTTCCTTTTTCGCTAGAGGGAGAGAATTCCTCCCTCTGAGACACGGACCTTTCCTGAGTGTGTGTGATACCAGCTTGATTCACAGCTTCTGAAGCATTGTCCAGAAGGTAAGCTTGGGGACAATGAAGAATGAAAAGTTTGTTGAGGTACTTTGGGGGCTCTTTTGAATGAAGCATGACTGATCAGTCCGCATCTATATGCTACTTGCATGCCACTCTCTAAGTCTATGTGTTTAACTTCATTATACTCTGTTTCTCACTAGTATATTTGTGTCATGATATAATACTTCAGATTTCAGTATTTGTGATATTTTATTTTCCTCCCTGAAAGGAAAATCAGGTCATGATGTTCCTGCTACACAGACATATGCTAAGACTAGTATAACAACATTGAAGTTAGGAGAAGGCTCAAAGAAACAGCTGTTTCACAGGCAGCAGAATTATGAAAGAACTTTCTAATTCATGAATATTCTGTTTCTGCTGAACTCTTTCAGTAAAGTTAGTAAATTCATAGTATTTTACAAGTTCACTGTGATGTTGCATTCATTACATAGTAAAGCAGTAGTAGTCATTTCATGTTATCTTTTTGTTATTTGAGACCTTTTAGGTAGCAAGATCCTCTTCAAGTGGAGAAGTTGGTATTTTAATGAAAAGAGAAAGGATAATGATAATAAACAAACACTCAACAGTTTTCAGGTGGATGCACGAAAATTGTTTGATGCATCAATTTGTATAGTTTTTTGTTTAGCAGATGAGCCACATCTCTCCAACATTTAATACATGTGCATGACTAGGATATTTTATATTTTTCATAGGAACAAATTCAATCCTCAATTATGTACCATAGAAAAATATTTTGCTTCTTCCCAACAATTTTTCATATTCAAGTGTTGGTTTAGTTTCAAGTCTGTAAGGTATTGTTGTAACTTGTGACTTTCCTGTTCAAAAGTTCCTTGTTACATTGGCAGATTTCTGCTATAAATCACTTACATCTGAACAGATAGTCTCCAAAGTAATTTTACTTAAATTTGCTAAGAGCCATATGACTGGAATGATTTTCAGTTTTCATAAAAGCGGGAATCCATTACCACCATTGCCCTTACTGTCTATACAGATATTCAGCACAAACACACTGATGATACAAAGGGCTCCAGACACCATTCTGAAGACTGAAGAGTCTGAATGCGAACCAGGTTTGGGGATTATTTTTTTTTAATTTTATTTTTTTTTGTACCTCTGTGACTATTCTTAAAAGGCTAATTTGAATACTTTGAGAAACTGTTTTATTGTCTCCTCTCATTCAAAAATATAAACCCAGGGTTTGGTGTAATCCTTTAGATATCCTGTGTAGTCTATATATAGTTACTATGCAGGTTTAATAAAAGCTGTAAAAGATTGAAGGTGCAAAAATAAGATATATTAGGAGTGCAGCAACAGATATCTGTGTAAGCTTAATATTTTAAATTTGATAAGATAATTTTATTAAGTGTCTTAAAGCTTTTGCTAAAGATTTGGTTGGAGAATTTTCCACCAAAACTGAGCTGATGCAAAAATTACATGCTTAACAAATTATAGTTTGCCGAGGTATCTACTTGGAGAAATTGCATAACTTAAATTGAAATATTTTATTTAAAATTTCCATTTGAAGTTATTTTTGGCAGCTACAAAAAAACCATCACTTTACACATATGTAAAAGGAAATGTTTTATTCAGTGAAGAATTTTTAAATATCTTCCTTCATAGAAAGCTTAGTAACTTTAGTTTTTTCAAAATTAGAACAAAGGAACAACTTTGATCCATGAAGCTCTTTGAAGAACTGAACTTTTGATCTGCTTGATTTGGCTAGGAGTTCTTAATTGTTCTAAGGTTTTATTTAAAGCATTGCAAAATATCACATGCTTCTTAATTCTTCCTTTATACAGAAATTCGAAAAACTAAATTTCATCCAGATTTGCATTATATTCAAACGGAAAGATGAAAAGAAGTGTGTAAATCCATACAGCATAAATTTAACTACTTCAAAAATAAGCTGTGATAGTTGCAGTGATTTCAAACCCCATCCAGCAATCCCCTTCATCATAATTGACTTGATTGAGGTTGATTTTCTTGTAATTGCAGGGTCCAAGAGATTTCCCCTCTGTTAATCATCATTCACATGTGTAATGAAAAGATGATCTTTGCCTCAAACAGCATAAAATAGTCATATAAATATAATGCAAGAACTGTTGAAGTAGATGCAGAGAAATAGTGGGACCATATTGATCAGCACAGTCTTCAATATCATCCTAGGTTAACCACAGCTGGACAATTTGATCACTTTTTTAAAACACTCCTTCAAGGAGAGGGACAATGAAAGGAGAAAGCAAAACTTTTTAAAGTGGCATATCTTAGCTAAAGCAAGTGACCAGATGAAAACAGAAATTTGATCATAAATTCTATGGCATGGTAGAAGTCACTGCTTTTTCTTACAGTTTTCAATCATCTTGTAATAAAACTAATGTCTTTCTGTAGCATTTCAATATAGTAAAACTAAAAATAAATTAACACAAAGCAGTATTACACTAGACTTACTTTGAAGTGTTATCTAACTTTTGGGGTTCTTTTTAATCATTCCTCAGTATAACTCAGTTCACTTTGAGTATGGCAAACGGGAAATTTTCTTGGTTCTGGTTTTTAATGCTGTAAACCCTAAAACTTTCTTGGAGAACCGAAATAGTATAGGGTGGGTTTTCTTGGTCATATAACTTCCAATAGCATTAGTTATTTCTTTGACATACATGTCAAATAAGAGTACTACTCTTGCTATTTAATCTACTTAAGATGCTTACGAGTATAAACAGGCACAGAAAAATTTATAGCCAAAGAATTTAGCCATTGCGGAAACTTTAATGATTAAAAATGTCAGTGTTTCCAAGTGTTTGAGCACCTGAAGCATCTGAATAAGTATATTTTAGAACTAAACATCCAAGTCTTACAAAATTTAGTCCTTTTTTAGGCCTGGACCTATGAGAATTGTCTGTGAGAATTGCAAGGTTTCCTTTCATCCCCTAAATCTTGGTAAAATTAGACTGCTTTTTCCACATGATCATTGATTTAATTGATCAGCAATGAGATGGCTGGGTTGTCTTTCACATAACCATTATTCTAAGACAGCAGAGAGAAGATATAAAAGTTTATTCCTGACTCTGTTGTGATATGAATGACTCTGATAACCATGAATATTTTGATGATTGAGTTTCAAGTGAAGCCACCTAAATAGTTGCATTGGCACAGCTGAGAAGCAATTGGCTTGAGGCAAGAAAAGAAGTGGGAATGAGTGGTTGGGAGTGTTGCCAAACCAGATTTTTTATAGAACAAAAGTTCAGGTGGCAGCTCAGGTTATTTAGTACTCACAGGACTTGATAACATTTTTCTTTCACATATGTGAAAGAAAATGTCAGCCTGGAAATGAGAAGGCTTCGGGGTGATCTAATTGCAGCTTTCTAGTACCTGACGGAAGCCTACAAGAAAAATGGAGAGGCACTTTTTGTAAAAGTAAGTAGTGACAGAACAAGGGGGAATGGCTTCATACTGAGATTAGGTTTAAGTTAGATATTAGGAAGAAATTTTTACTGTGAAGGTGGTGAGACACTGAAACAGGTTGCCCAAAGAAGCTGTGGATGCCCCATCCCTGAGAGTGGTCAAGGCCAGGCTGGGTGGGGCTCTGGGCAACCGGGTCTAGTGAAAGGTGTCCCTGTCCGTGGTAGAGAGATTAGAGCTAGATGGTGGTTAAGGTCCCTTCCAACCCAGGCTATTCTAAGATTCTATGTCCTTTACGGAAAATAGATCTTACAGTGAGAATTTAGGACTTGGACTTCTAAGTAAGGAAATTATTAGCATGTGAATTAATTCATTTGGCAATGGATATAAAAGAAATTTAATCTTTCCAAAGATGAGAAATTTGCATAGTTTAATGAAGTCTGATGCTTTGGACACTTTAAATGGGTTCCTTTCTTTTTTTTTTCCTTTTTGTCGACTTTTTTTGTCTGATGTGGTCTGAGCTTCACCCATTGTTAAATCTACTCTTTATACTTCAATTTTTGTTAAAATCCCCAGCATGTACTTTTTTTTTCCCCTTTTGTTGTTTTCCAGAGTTGAGAGTAACTGTAAGGCAATCATCCCACTACCAGCAACCATCGAAAGTCACATATTTCTATTAGCTATTTCTATTAGCTTTTAGATTGGGGACCCATTAGAACTGGATAGGTTGTGACTCATTTGGTGCTGTATATCATCAAAAAGAGCCTGTTTGTCATTAGTTGGAAAGAAATTGTTAAAGAATGAGTTCTCAGGCCAAAGTAAACAAGATATCATTCTTCTCAAGTCAATGACACTTTTCTTTGGAAAAAAGGAATGCACCATTAATGCTTTGGTTTTGCTCTCTTTTCTTTATTTATTTCTTATTATAGTTTTGATATATTTTTCCTGTCTCTCCAAACCCTTAAATAAATATTGGACCACTAAAATTAGAAATAAACAACTTAAGGAAGGGTAAGTACAATACAACTGCAAGTAAATTCAGGACCAAAGGTCAAAAACCCAAGGAAAAAACTTTCAAAATAACCCCACTCAAACCTGAGAGCAAAGTTTTGCTCAGAGGACAAGAGTTTCTCATCTGAAGTCAACAGGCATAATTTAAAGAAGATAATTCCTTGTGTAAAGAGGGCTAGGTTAGTCAATTGATGTTGTTTTTTGGTTTGACTGCATGAAACCAGAGCACACATACCATATGCTAACACATGCCATTTGTAAAATGATGTGTGATACATTCAGGTAGTGAAAAGGTTTTATTCCACACCATGCCTGGTTAAAGATATGCATGCAGTAAAAGTAATAATGATTTCACAACAAAGACCCCTATGATCATGCAAATCAGACACCTGAAGTTCAAGGAGCTACTATGTAAAAACTGATATAATAGACTGGTAATTATATCTCATCTCTGTTATCTAGCTGAAGCTTCATTTCAGAATAAATTAACAAAAGGTCATACATGCTATGGAGTGGAGTATGCAGCTGAAAATTAATAGGAGAAAAAAAATATACGTACTGATGGTTTGACCTGGAAACGCATGAAAGCAACCCGTTTAAAGAGAAATAAATGCTGAAACATCTGCTGTCTTTGTAATTTAGTAGATACTTTTGTTTTGTAGATCATTCAAATTCTTTCTGATTATTTTAGTCTTCTCTAATGTATAGCAGAAGCTGAAATAGTGAATAAGTGTTTGTAAAATGTCAGCTTGTTTTCTATTTAGAAGAAGAATCCTTTTATGTTTCTTCAGCTGCTGCTAGATTTAATAACTCTACCAGATGTCACATTTAAATTGTGTTTTGCATTTAAGTCTTTGAAAGGCATCAAAATGGAGACAGCCTTTAGAATTTCAGCAGCTACACCACAGTTTCTTAGAGTTCTCAAACTTCATAATTATATTAAAAAAAAATCCTTAAAGCTGAAAAAAATGTGAGGCTTAAATAAAATGTAAATATGCAGCAGCATACTAGATAAACCCATGAAACATTCTTTGTTACAGATATGCAAAGGACTGCTAGCTGAATTAGTTTCCTGAACAAAAGAATTGCCACTTTTGCACTTTGGTAGTGGCAGCAAGGCCAAATGCTATTAAAATAAAATACATCTAGTTTAAGGCATTGGTAGTATCCAGAAGGGTCTGCATTTGCTATGAGAAGACATCACTCGCAATGTCATTAGCAGCTGGCTACCATTTAAAGTCCCACTGAACATAGTGGGAAAAGGATCAGGACACCAACTTGTCCCACAAAACTTTATTTAATAAAGTCTCTGAATTTCAAATTCATTAACAAATATAAGAAAAAAAATAGACTTATTGATTTTTATTTGAGAAATTTTGTATTGTCTTTCTTTTGTCAATTGTATACATTTGCATGTACTAAAAAAAAATGCACACACAATCCTGAAATCTATTACCTGTTTTTTTCATGTATCATATCAACTAAATTTTGAAATAGTTTTTTATTGTTTGTTGGTTTCTTTTGTGATGTTTTTTTCTGTGTGAGTTTTTTAGGTTGTTTTTCCCTAATGCACCACCTATCAACATCAGGTGGCGAAACCTCATCAGGGTTACAGTAGGCCTGCACTATTCATGTTGGCATTTTAAATAGTTATACGCAGCAATTTCTTCTCCTGTTGTCAGGCAAGAAGCTCAAAGCAGCAAGTTCTTGTCTGCTAGGGAGTTATTGAATCCTAAAATGTCTCTAGTATTATCATGCATATGACTTTGTGTCAGTTTTTCCTCATTGTAACAATAGGGCAAGCAACTCCATGAGGTAATAAGACAACTTGTTCAGCTTCTCCTAGTACTAATTTTAAAGCACTAAAGGAAATATTTTGCTTGATATTAAAATATTTCTGATTAAAGAAAAGTATTTCTGATGACAGGCTGCTTCTTGCTGGGAGAAAATCAAAACTGTATTAAGGTTATAACAGGAATTTGGTATCAAGCTGAAAATATGTTAGTTATTGTACTTGCAATTTTAATTTTAGTTGCATGTGACCCTGCAGAGAACACTACAGGAACGACTTTGAAGAGGTAGGAAAAAACCCCAGTATGAATACAAATATGTTTGTCTTCTGATTTTTTGATTTCTTCTGTTCTTTGTTTATGCTTTCCCTTGTTCTTCAAAGTAGTTGCACTTTATGGTTGGTGATGGGAGGACTTTTCCAAGTGTGAAAGAAAGGCGTCACAGTACTAGAAGTGGAATGTTTACTGTTTGCAATGTTTCTGGGTCTCAAGTTGATTCTAAGCTCTTCATCAGATTGCACTGTGGTAGAAAGATGAGGTCCATTTCTTGCAACCTGGCTGTCTGTTATTTCCTCTCACACTCTACTGGATGAGTGAACAAGTTGAGCCTACTGAAAACTTCATATACATATTAAAATATTTGAAATCTATGAAGATGGATATTTTACGTGTTTGTGTGTTTTGGATTAAAGCTGGCTAAGTAACTTTATCTCATTTACACCGGGACATCACAGTTTCCAGTGCTGAAGAAAAAGAAGGTGATCTGTCCTTCAGGTCCTGTCCTCTTGAATGATCTGGAATCAGTGTTAGCCAACAGGGAGACTGTACCATGGGGGAAAGAAAATTATTCTAAAGACAGAAGTGAGAAAAATGCTCTCTTTTTATATCTCAGCACTATAAATGCTCTCCGTGCCAGAGGAGAGATAAATGGTAAGTTTTTGAATTTTTGTTCTGGATAAGCTGGCTGAAAAAACCTCTCTGCGGTCTGGGGAAGTCCATTAAATTGACAAAGCTCTGAACAGATGTCTAATTTAGCCTATGCCATTCTCAGTGCAGAATTAAAGTTTAATCTTTAAAATATAGCAAGTGATACACCTGGAGCATGAAATTCTGGTTACATTTTACATGACCTTTACCACTACCAACAGGAAAGAAAGAATATTGTCCTGTCTCTCTGTTTTTAAACTTTCTTGTTTATTGGCAGAAACAAGATTTACACATGAAGCAATATCTATTTACATGATGAGCCAGAGGAGTCAAGACTGCCTCTGGTTATTTTGAAAACCAGAACCTTTTGAATTTCCCACTGAATTTCAAATTTGGGAAAGAATTACTAAGTTGTGTGGGGTTTGTTTGTTTGTTTTGGGTTTTTGTTTGTTTGTGGGTTTTTGGGTTTGGATTTTTTGTTTGTTTGTTTTTGTGTTTTTTGTCCCCTCTGGTTAAATGTATGTTTACTTTCTAGAGGTACACCTCTGGATCTGGTTATGAAAAGCTACTTTTATCCATCAGAGGAGCCTAGTCTAGTTTACATCATCCTAAAGCAGAACATCAAGATAAGCCAAAATTGTTTATTCGTCAAAAGTGATTTGATATAGGAAGCGGGGGAAATTACTTCATACAAACACCTGTGCTTTATACAACTAAAGTTAGAAGAGGGTAATACACTCGATAAAAATCAGAGGTTTCATTTCATGCAGTATGAAATGTTTGTCATGTTCATAAATTTTGAAGCACTGTAATATATTTAAATTTAGGAAATTTATTCAAAATGCATATATGAGAAAGGAAAAAAACCCCAAACCCCAAATCCTTTATTTTTTCTCAGTAGTAATAAATATAAAATTCACTTAAAAATCATATAAATTTGAATGTTCTTTAGAGTATATGCTTTTACACTTGAAGAAAAATATGTACACATTTTTCTCCAAGTAGATTTTATGACTTTTAACACTTTTATGGTGGCCAGGAAGAACTTGTTTTAAGATTGCTGATGCTAATTTTTCATTTCTACTGTCAAGATGCAAGTCTGTTGTTTCATAAGAAGTTGTACATGTATGCCAAAAGTGTGCTAGAAAATTACGAATATAGACTGAGTATGTAAAAATGAATTTAATCTGATTTTGAAATTACTCTGGTGTATGAGAACCTAGCTATTCAGGCTCTTACAGCTGCAATGGTTTTGGAATATGTTAGACTTCATGAAATCTCACATACTTAGAGACGTCAGAACACTCTTTAATAATAGAGTATTGAAAAAAGTAATTTTCATTCATCTGTTTTACCTCATTCTGTAATTTCAGGATTATATATGAAAACAAATAATAGAATTATCAGCCTATGCATTTAGCTATTTTTTAAAATTGTTAACATTTGTTGAATAAGCACTTTAAGTATTCCTCTTATAATGATAAAGTAGATAGTGTATTGTATTTATTAATATGCAAGAAAAAAACTAGTTTTAACTTGTTTACTGCGAGTGAAAGTGTTAGCATTGGAGTTTTGGGCTTTCCCCCTGCCAGATGAGGTAGTATATACCTCTAATTTCAATATTAACATTAATTTCAGTGGAAACTCTGCTTTGCTAAAGCTGTGATTTTTCCCTAGATATGGTTCTGCTGGTTAAAAGATATCACTTTCTATATATTCCAAAAACTTTATGAAGAGTCATAAAAATACTTTATACTGAGGTACAAGCCAAGACAAAATGATTCCATCTGTGTTCTGCCTATGTGCATGGAAAAAGTACAAAATATTGGAAGAAATGCCATTGGACGAAAAGCTGGAAAACTGAATTCTTCAGAGTGTACAAAGTATAAAGTATGTCAGATGGGGCCCCTACAATGTTTCTACATGTTCTGCTGTCTTTGTAGGGTAGGTCTGGGCATCTCCAATGTAGTAATAATGGTGCAAACTTTACCATCTACAGGTTTCTCTTAACTATATCTCTGTTCATGCAGAGTACAAATCTCTGAGGCCTAAACTATACAGGGGGAATAGCAACAGGGCTTATCAGATGATTAATCAGTAATAAATAGCTATAGAGGTCTCTGCAAAAGTTAACATTGTGAGAGCCCAACAGGAAAGTCCTTATTTTTCTGTTGCTATTTTTACTCGAGAAAACACTATATTGAAATTTGTCAGGGATTTTTGAAAATGATAATTTTAGTGTCTAGCTTCACTGTTAGGTTTAGGTGGGTTTGGTTTGGCTTGTCCTTAACAAGAAAAAGTAAGACATATGAACAACAGAAATTGCTTAGAGACATAACTAAGTAAATACATGTAAGTTGAAGAGAGAAAACAAATATTCTTTAGATATTTACAGCTGCATACACGAGCAATTTGCTCCAGTCATACGCTGGACAGCACTGTTGGAGTACTCTTAGAAACACAGACTTCATGTTACACAAGCCAGTTTCTAGAAAGAAATCTCATAATCTGCTCCCAATAGCAAGCCGCTTAGGCTTAGGATTTTCCTTGTTTTTATAATAATCATGAGAAGTATCCTGTGTATCTGAGTTATGCAGTCTCTGGAACTGAAGATCATTGCAAATCCATCAAGAACTTCTGAGCCACTAAATAACACAGAACTGCTTGATAGGGTCTGGTGGGGTTTACAATCCAACAAGCTGCTTAAAATGGAAATGAAGAATTGAGTCTGGGGGATTGTAATCTAGATGCATCATTACACATTACTGCTCAACATATGAATTTATATGTAATCTAAAGAATGAAGAATATATTTTATTAACATAATTTTGGTAGGCAATTTTAAAATTGGTTCTTTTCCAAACTGCTAGCCATACGTTGTAACTACATGGATAATAAAGCAGATACCGTAATCTATATGTGCACTTATTTGGATTTAACATTGGACTTAACATTGTTTGGCTTTCAGTATGTATGGTTTTTTTCCCACACATAGAGCAGAGTTAGTGGATTTTGTTCTCCTTGATGTTTTCATAATTCCGCACATTTAACTGCCCTAATAGTGTGCATAAAATTAAAAATAGATGGGATACATTGCACAGAGTTTATATAAATTGATCAGAATAGCTGAATAAGCTTCTAATATTTACTTCCTAGATGCTAGTGCATGTGATTAGAGAAAGACCAGAAAACTTAAAAATACTGGAGAGAGAAAAACTAGACAGCTGAGCTTTTAGAAGAAAAAAAAAAAAGAAATATGTATTAGCAATAAGCAGACAGCTCTTCAACCTCTCATCTTTTTGTGGTGATGTCCTCTGCCTAAATGTACCCATGTGTTTTATTCCTTTTGGTTTATAGCTGAGTGACAACTTTCTGGATAGGAACGTGCTTAGTGCACATCACAACACACTTCCTGTCCATGAAAGGAACTACTGCTGCCAAGAAATTAGATAGTTTTAAGTGCTGAACAGAAAAATAAATCAACATATCATTATTGCATTTAAAAACGGAAGTTCATAAGGGTTAGCAAAAAATAGGATAGGACTTAACATTCCATTTTGCACCGGTAGCTGAAGAGGAAATCCATGAAAGGAGACCTCTTAAAGGTTGCCTCTAGCAAATGAGCAAATATGAAGGTTTTCCTACTCAGCTTCCAAGTATGTACTAGGGACAATGGTGCAAACTGCCCATCCCCCATGCTGTTCACTGCAGTGACCATCCAATCCTGGCATTGACTTCAGCTACTTCCGTTTTTGTGTAGTCTGGAAAGAAAATCGTGTAGTTTTCTTGTACAATATTTTAGCCACCTGAGCTTTATTTTTTTCCATACATGGGGATGTTGCAAGAAAATACAAGCAAAATTCTGAAAATTATTAACTATCATTTTTAATCTTAAGATGAAGAGGGGACTACAAAATTAAGAAAAAGTTTGAAAATATGTAATTTATTTTTTTTTTCGGAATTAAGCACAACAGGCTATAGAACTATCATTAAATTTTAGCAATAAAATACAAATGTCCTTAACCAAGGTTGCTTTAAAACTAAAGATATTCTTTAAAACGAAAGTTATTAATAAAAATCTATTCAAAGTATTATCTCAAGAGAAGATATTCTGAAATAATCAGGAACATTAAACCTCAGTTATTTGCATGTTTGTCTCATGTAAGTTCTATATTAGTTTGTATTTAATGATGGCATATGTGAGGTAAATTACCTCAGTGTTTTACTGTCCTCCTTATAAAACTGCAAGAAAAAAGTGCTCAGTGTGTGTCTTGTGTGTAGCATGTTCACACAGATATCGCCTTGCCCCCCATGGCAATGGTTCTTAGTGATGGCATGTTTTATAGAAACCGCCCTGAATGCTCACTGAATCTTTGTGTTGCATTTTGTTCTCTGTATTTTTACCTGTCTGGGTGCTACTGATATGGATAAATAAAATGAATTTTAAAGCTGAATAGAAGCAGAGGGAGACTGTTCAATTTAGAAGCCTTTCAGAAACTTTTCATAATACCCATCTCTCTTAATGTATTTGAAATTTGCCAACACAGCTCCATACTGAGCTAGTTTGTGTAACATTTTCATTAATGTATTATCTGTTTGATATGTATTCATCTATTTAGAACACGTTTTTTTGGTGGCTGAACATTCCCAGACAGTCTCTGCAGTAGGAGTTCTTAAATTTTTCATTTTCCTAATCTGTTTTCTGAAATTCGCTTCTTATTCCATCTGTCATTATTAGCAATTGAAATTCTGTTGCAAGGAAGTACAAATGTTGTTTATGAAGTGATATTCTGACTCTCATTACTATACTTATATTTGATTTTTAAAGACAAATTTTAAATTTGAGTAATATTTTTAAAAATCATCCTCTCTTTCCTTTGAATAAACCATTTTTGAGTTTGGATAAGTAAACCACTTGGCTATCCCAGTGGCTATAGAGATAGATATTCTGTATTGCAGCTGTATTGTTTGTTTTTTTTTAAATAGTAACTAATTTAGCAACATCATTGTAATTTTTACCATTAACATTAGAGAGTTATTATATTTCAAGTTGTCATTTAGATAAAATATGAACAATTACATCTTTACCAGTTGAGAAATATTCTGTGGCTTGTATTCCTGAACTGAAAAATGAGTGGCATATGCTATGGTATCTGTAGTTTAATTAATGCTTTTACTAGCAATGGTGCCGTAAGAATAGCAATGAAATAAAATTAGGCTTTTGAGAAGCCTAGCAAAAATCTCTGCTTGTTCATGTCTACTTTAACCAGTAATGAGCGGCATCAGCATTTAAGTTGTTATGAAAAAAACTACCCCATCATTTTTATTTGATAGTCTAATTTCTGTATCAATAATAAATATATTTTAAATTAGCTAACCTTATAAAATATATATAAATTTTATAATATATAAATAACCACAATTATGTTCAAAGTTGTGCATTTTGGGAGCAGGGCTTGAGGGGGTTTGTTTGGATTTTTTTCTTCCTGAACCATCGTTAGGCAGAAGCTTCTTGAGAGACAGTTTGGGAATTTGCATGGAGGAAGAGGAAACTTAAATTTAGTGGTCACAGCTAATATTTAGAATTCAGTATATTAATATCTTTGGTTCTTAACTCAAGTCAGGGGTGGTTTTTTTCCTGTTTGTTCTTTCCCCTAGGCAGCTTTTAGCAGACTTTTATTATTCAGGTATTACTAATAATTAACAAATATCCTTGTCAGTATTTTGAAGACACCCAAGGTGCAAATCACCCCTTTGGCCTCTCTCCTTATTCTGTGACAGTGAAATAGTGGTTAATGCCTACCATTCATCTCTCACAAGCTTCATTACAAGGTGTAAAACACCTTGACATCTTAATGGATGTTAAAAAAAATGTTAAGATAAAGGTGAAATATCCCAAATGTTTAACATTGTTGCCTTGTTATAACTGATCAAAAAAGGGATATATCAACACTTCCTGACTGGATTTACTTCTTATTTCTTGTCCATATGCATTCAAATTTGATTGTAACTCAGCTGTAATTTCAGTTTCACCTTTAAAGGCACCCTTGTGCAAATCTTTGTCTCAGTAAAAATTGGTTACTTGACTGATTATGTTTTGGATTGCACAGTTACTTTATTCCTTAAATTAGTTTATTTAATTCAGTTTCATTTGTCTTTTACATTTTACTTGTCACTTTAATTTCCTCCCCTTACTTTTCCCAGCAGTTATATTCACTTTATTCCAGTGCTCTCCAAACTTCAGAACAAATGCATAATATTGAGTGGATTACTAAGTGGATTAAGTTGAAAGCCACCCAAAGTCTAACTCCTGACTCTACACAGAGCAGCCCCAAGAGTCACAACACAGACCTGAGAATATGACCAAATGCTTCTTGAACTCTGTCAAGCTTGGTGCTGTGATCACTTCCCTGGGGAGCCTGCTCCAGTGTCCAACCACCCTCTGGGTGAAGAACCTTTTTCTAATATCCAACCTAAACTTCCCTGGACACAAATTCAGGCCATTTCCTCAGGTCCTGTCACTGGTCACCACAGAGAAGAGATCGGTGTCTGCCCCTTTCCTTCCTCTCACAAGGAAGTTGTAGACTGCAATGAGGTCTCCCCTCAGTCTCGTCTAGGCTGAACAGACCAAGTCACCTCAGCTGCTCCTTGTACGGCTTCCCCTGAAGGCCCTTTACCATCTTCATTGCCCTCCTTTGGAAACTCTCTAAAAGCTTAATATATTTTCTATATTGCGGTGCCCAAACCTGCACACAATATTCAAGGTGAGGCTGCCCCAGTGCAGAGCAGAGCAGGACAATCCCTTCCCTTGACCGGCTGGTGATGCTTTGCCTGATGCCCCCCAGGACACAGTTGGCCCTCCTGGCTGCCAGGGCACTGCTGACTCGTATTCAACTTGCCATCGACCAGGACCCCCAGGTCCCTTTCCACGGCACTGCTTTCCAGCATCTCATTCCCCAGTCTGTACGAATATCCAGGGTTACCCCATCCCAGTGCATAATCCAGCACCTTCCCTTGTTGAATTTCATAGAGTTGGTGATTGCCCAGTCCTCTAATTTGTCAAGGTCTCTCTGCAGGGCCTCTCTGTCTTTGAGGAAGTCAACAACCCATTAATTGTTTCTGTATATACTCAAATCAAAGAAAAGAGCTTATTATTGAGATAGGTGAAATAAATTTTAAAAGGAAGTGATGTAAATCAAGTAATAAACTAACAGATTATCTCTTCTTACTGGGAGAAGAAATATGTTGTCAACTACAGGAAATAGATTGTTCTCCTAATAATTCTATATTACAAAAAATGAAATAAAAAGCAGCAAAAGAACCTCCACCCCATCAAATAATAAAAGGAAATTTTTACTATATTGAAGTTACATAAACATCAAAGTGAGACTACTGCTACATGGTGTGTCCTATGGTGCAGTCTAGTTAGTCATAGTTAAATAAGAACCTGAACAAAAGTGAAGTAGATACCATCTTTTGCAGATGGTATCTACTACCTTGGCCTAATCTTATACTTACGAGGTGTTACCCATAAATGTGTAAGGAATATGTATTTGCCCATCTCTTTTTCAGCCAGACACATCCCAAAGAATGACGAAACTAGGAGCATTTTGTTGGTTTATCACATGATGTCACAGCTGTTTCTGTGCTGTGAGCAAATAAAGTAATTTAGAAAACATCTGCATTTGCATTGACTCTGAATAATGTGAACAATGAACAACCTGCAGGAAACTGATGAAGAAAGAATGGATCCTTGTTTCACTTGTTGTAGCGGCAACAAAGAATGACAGCTGAAATTTGTGCTGCAGTGTTTTCAAGGCAGTAGTGCACTTTTTGTTTTTCTTTTTTTCTGTATTTATAAGATTTTTTTTTTAGTTAGAATTTAATTTTGTCACCAAGATTAGAGATATATGCTAGTGGAATGCTCACAAAATTAAGTTCCTTAAGTAGGAATTAAAAATGTACCTACAATATAGTTCTCATGTTCACATTATTTAATCTAGCATTAGGTGGTTTACAGTTATATTGCTTTTTAGCATAAAAATAAAAATTACTGTTCATAATGTGCCACACATTCAGTAAACCACTGATTTCTTACAACAGGTGCACCTTCTGACAGGGTTAATTTACAATCAGTGCTGATCATTTACATCACAGTTATCCATCTCATTATCAGAAGTTAAATCTACTGATATAGCATCAGAAAGGCTTTGATCTGTGTTTTCATTGTCTCCTCGGAGTACATCTGAGACAACTTTTATGATATATCTTTTCTTTTGACCACATGTGGCTCCCTTAATCTTTTATCAACTCAAAGAGCACATATTCTACTTGTGTGCTGAAGGTTTGAAGCTTAGAGCCCAGCAGGAGCAGATTTCTCTCATTGCAGCCAAATTGGAGGTTTTCATCCACCTCTGGGCTGAGTTTGGTAGAGTTTAGCAGCTCAAGTACCTGCTGAAAATGCAGATGTGCCAAGCATTCACTAAATTGGAAAACACACCTGGCTTTTTGTAAAGAAGTGTGGAAGGGCATGTTGGTATTTTAACCTTCAAAATTAAGAACTGGAAAGAGGAATAAGGTCCTGGCAGCTCACCTAGAGTTTCTCAATGTGTCAGTGTCACTCTTTGGAGGCAGAGATCTCTGATGAAACCAGTTCTCTAACAGAAGTGCAGAAAACTGTCCTGCCTTTCTAATTCAGGCTGCTTCACATTTGCCTGTCCTCATCAACATTTCTGGAGAACAGGAGGTGTTAACAAAGATATTGTCTGCTACCAAAGGTTTCGCATTCACAAGACTGAAAAAAAAAATTCTAAGCAAATCTTTATATGATGTTGTTTGATGTGCTAGGAAGTTAATTTTCTGAGTTCATATCCAAACTGCTGCTTCTGAGCATGTTCATCTTATGTTTCACAAGTCAGATAATCTCTTGAGTAACTTCAATGATAATAAAATCATTACCATATTACATTTAGGATGAATTTAACCTGTCATCTCCACCCAGAAGAATACACAGCAACCCGTCCTGAAACTGTATTCTCTAATCATGTTTTGCTTTCCTCATATATGCTCTGCTCAGAAAGTAGTTTGCAAGATAACACGATCTTTCAGCTTTGTGTATTTCAAAGTCCTTTCAATTTCCTCATCATAGATGAATATGCAGTCAAAACATTATATGAACATTGTAAACAATAAAATTAATTTTCTCTGAGTATTTTTCTAATAAACATAAAACATGAAAATATAGAGTTTTTATTGGAAGAGCACACAGCATAGTTACTAAGTATTAGTCTAACAATTATATTTAAATCAATCAAAAAGTGACAGTACATTACAAGGCTAATCTAATTTTAACACTGTTGCATGCTGGAGGTAAACAGGATATTGGTAACCGCATTGACTAATGCCCGAATTATGGGGGTTTTTTTAGATGGGAAAGATATTGGCTTTGTTTGTTTTATGTTCTCTGCACAAAAATAAGACAAATAAACAGTAGGAGAAAAAAAAATCTCAATATAAGCAGTTAAAATTTTCTTAGCTCTCACATTCAACAGACCCTGAAAGGTGATACAATATGGGTGCTTGTATATGAGTATATTTTATTGTAATATTCTTTAATAAGGATATTAATTCACTCCCTCCACTAGTTATATTCCCCTCTATCTCTGGTAGTAGAACTCTATGAGTGTAAATGCCAATACGGGGACTGTTTGTGTGTGTGAAATGACACTTTGATTAGCCTTGTGCTATCACTCTGGTTGTGGCTACAGTTCACATTCCGTCCACTCCCAATTGTATTCCCTAAGTCATGGTTTACGCCATGGATTCAGTCTGAAGGAAGTGGATTTGGAGTGAGTCATTTGACCAATTCATGTTCATGTGGTAAGACCTATTCTTAAGTGTCTGTGTTCCTTGAGAATTGCCTTCAGCAGCTTGAGACTTAAGTGATTACCCTAAGGTATTATACACACAAGTCCTATGCAGTTTCACAGAGCCCAAGTACCTGATTCTAGTCATCCCTGTTCTTCCTTTTAAAGCCCAGTCAACACAATATATTCCTGTGAAGAGACTGTCTCAGTCACTGTATATTTTATCTTAGGTTTATTCATTTTGCTTCACTGTTGATTTGATACCCAAACTCTACTTAGGAGTGCTCTGCTATCTAGGATTGATAGGGCACGTCCTGCATTTCTGCTAGTCTTTCAAATCACAGTTCCCATTTCATAATCTGCATCAGGTGCTTCTTTGAGACATTTGTGATTCTTTATCCTTGCATGCAGTGCTTTTGTGGCAATTATTCTCTACTTGACCACTCTACACTACCACATTTAAAATAAACTCTTTCATTAATGTTTGCACTATTTTTTTCTTAGTTTAATAAATGGAATGAACCATGTTTCCAAGGTGATTTTTTTGTATTGTTAAATGAACTACAGTTTCATTTGCATACAGTTGGATCCAAAGATAATTTTGCAATGTCTTTGATAATCCATTTCTGCCTCTTTACCAGATGCTCCTTCTTTTTCTTGTCAACTTCCCTGTTCGACTCCCTCATCTCTAGGAGTGAGTTTTCATTGTCACCTTTTGCTTGTGAATTGCAACTTCCTATCAGCAAATAGAATTGGCTTGTTAATTGTTTAACCCAGTATTCTTTGAACACAAATCTTCACAGTTCTTTGTAGGTCTCTCATCAGTTTCTGTTTCTTACGTCTACTCTGCTCATTTCAGGCACATTTTTTGCTGTATCCTGGTAGCTTGATTCAGGTTTGCATTTAGTTTAGTAGAAAATTCAGTTAGAGATGGGTGTTAGACGGCATCAATACTGCTTCTTTTTTTAGTTTTTCATGGTAACAACATGATTGACTTGGCATTGATGTGCTTTCTGTTTGGAGTTCTGGCTCAAAAATTAAAGGCATTTATCCTCGATAAGGAACTATTATAATTCCTACTCATTAATAAAAAGGCAAAAAGTAAGAAGTAAAATATCAACCATTTTATGGTCAGCGTTTTGTCTTTCTTAGATGGGCAATATTTTGTACCTTAAAGTATACACTATATTTTCTTATAAATATCTGCAGCCTACCTGTTGTTGACATACTTTACCTAGTAGAAGAGTTTCATTTATTCCTATCCAGTCATGAACATATACATTTATTACTCCGAGAGGAAGATATTTGATCTGTTTATGGAATAGGTGACATAAACGACTTTCCAAGATTTCCTAACTAGTGTTCTTGATGTCCCTTTTTTTTGCCTCCTTTCTTTCCTCAATATTTGAAGTCACTGAAAGCTAAGGGGGTTCACAGAATGGTATATTTTTATATACCATTATATCATGCAATTTTGAATATGTTTTTATGTACCCAACACTGAGTGTTAAGATATATAGATTGGCTTCTGAGTAGAACAGATGATTGTGGGGTTTACTACAGTATCATATAATGAGGAAGTGCTGCATGTATGGTCTTCTTAACCAAGCTCCTTGATTGTGGGGTTCACACAGTTTATAAAGTTCAAGTTAATGATTTGTCTAGTCTAACATAATTTTTGCCATTTGTCTAGAGTCTTATAAAAAATATGAATTTTTGCCAATATCTAGAGCCTTATATAAAATACTAACTTTAAGGAACTCTACTTATAAGTTAGTTTACTCAAGTAATGGAAATATATATTTTATGTTATTATATAAACAAGTTCACTTTAACATAAAATGATAGATTATTATAAAGTAGCATGTAGTTCTGCAGCTACAATGCTCTGTGAACATAATTCATCTTGAATGAATATCCAAAGTCATTAATATTTTAAGCCATCTGAAACATCAAAACCTATATGCAAATAAAGCCTTACTTTACAGTGTGACCTAGTTTTCTGTTTGCATAAAGAAACCAAACACCTTGCTTATTCCATCTTTTAGAGAGTTTATTTTGACTTTGTTGTTTTGGGTTTTTTACTTTTCTTCTTTCACTCAATTTGGATGATGCTGGAAATACATGTAGATTTTACGAGAATTTAAAGAAAGCAACTTAATTTTTTTAAGTCACTTTCCGTGGCAGCATTTAGTAATGTAGCATACAGAACTGAATAGCAAATGAACATTTGGCTGAGAGTATGTGTGGTTATTTGTATAATGTTTGGCATTTGTGCTAGTGTCTCTATCTCTGTAAATGGATCAAATACAAGTACTTCAATCAAAGTAGGGAGCAAAGTCTAATACTCCCTAGCTTTATGCATAAATGACAGAGATTGATGGGAAGTAGAAGTGAGTATTAGAATAACTGGGCTTTATGCTGCAGTGCAATAGTGTCTTTGTTTTGCTTTCACACTCATCACACATTTGACCTCTTTTTGTATTTTGAAAATTTTGTGTCACAGTTTTCAGAATAGCAGATGCTTACTCCTTCGCTTGAATGGGAGTGTTTTGTCTTATGATAGCATCAATGGTAAGTGTAATGGAAAACAGAAGCTTTCCTTTCTGCTTTTAAAATAGGGAAGTTTAACCTAATTTCTTATATCACTTACATTTCCACCTTTGTGTGAGGTTTTATTGGAATCCTAGCATTTCTCTTTTATCAAAAAAAAATTAGCTTATGCTCTTCTATATTTAAGGTGTTCTCATTCAGTTCAGAATTAATGCTCTGAAGTGATTTAAGTAAAACCAATACTATATTCCTCATTAAGGTTATGCTCACGTCTGGCACACTGCTTGTGCAGTGCCTAGTGATGGCATAAAAAATGTATCAGGTTTTTCAGTGAAAAGATTTGTCTTCAAAAAATAGAGATTCTTAGAGCTGGGATTTTTTTTTCCTTTCTGTGTGTATGTATTTTGTGGATCAGAATACATTGACCTTTCTCTGCAGCATGTTGTGCGTGTTTCTGCACCTGACATTAAAGAAAAACTAAGAGAGGAAGGAGAGGGATCTCAAAATCTCCATGGTGCAAAAAGTTGCTCTGTTTAACGGATTTCTCAAAAAACCTTAATGGTCACTTACATACCTCTTCCGTTGTAAAAACCCAGATCTCAAAATCAAGAGGCATTGTACTATTATATTCTTAAGAGAAAGTCTTTGTTTTCATGTTGGTTTGGTTTTTTCCTCCGATGACTGAAGACCAGTTTAGCCCTAAAAATTGGAAAGGATTTCCCATGAGCTTAAGTCTAGCCATGGGCTGTCATGAGAATCACCTTGGGTAATACACAACACTGTGTTATCAACTTCCATTCAGAGGTCCAGTTTTTTTGTTGTACTTTTACCCTCTGTTCTGTCTTTTGTAAGCCTGTAAGAGTTCTGTTGTCAGCTTAAATTTATTTATGGTCAATCTGTACTCATTTGTTTCTGTGCCAGTATTGTTGTCTAGTTAAATAGTTTATCTTCCCTGCAGCCCTTGTGTGTTCTCAGCTGATGCACTTATAAAACTGTAATTATATTCCCTCTCATTCATCTTTTTGGTGAACTAAGCAAGAGCTTTTAGTACATTGAGTAGATTTCTGACTCTCCTTATCATTGCTAACCCTTTGCTGCTGCTTTAAAAAAATATTTATATAACCATAGTCAAAGGCGTTTGTTTTGGCTTTATTTTATGTGTGATAGAGCAATAATATTGAACAGGATACGAACTATAAAAGTGAAAAGTGCATTTGGATTATAGTCACTATGCACAGATTTTTCATCTGGGTATTTGAGGAGGACAACTGCTCATCTGTTTGCATTTATCCCTCTCTCATTTTCATCTTTCTTTTTGTAGCTACTTGGACCACCAAGCTCAAACTGGACCTCTCAATGCCATCACGGTGCAGTTCCTTAAGAATTTCACCTTCCCCTCCTACCCCAGTATGCTTTTTCCCCTCTTTTCAGAAACATCACCACTGGTGGAGGGCTGGTCAACATTCATAATGTTCCTTTTCCCTGCTTCTAAGGCATATTGAAAGCTGTTAATGGTATATGTTGTTGCCAAAAATCATAATGTCAAATTGTTTTAAAATTCTGACTTTTTTTTTTTTTTTTGGATATAGATCAGTTAACAAGAAAATATTTCTTGTCTTTGTTTTTCTGTCTGGGTTTTTTTCCTAGTGTGTGATGGTGGAAGATTAAATTAACTGTGAACTATAATCACGTGTTTTGTAAGCTTTTATTTTGAAAATAAACTTTCTAGTTTTCACAACAAGCCGCAAAGCTGCATCCTTGGTGAAGTACAGAATTAGATACGGTAAAGGAACCTAAAGGAAGATTTTATAATTTTAGTACATCTTGGTTATAAATAAGATGTCTGGTAGATAAGTATCACAAATGTGTGTCTTGTGAGACTTGATGGTCCCTGCTGGTTTATAATTATACAGTCAGAACTTAATGCAAGAAAGTGCCATAATAGCACATTTTATCAAGGAAAGGAGTAACTTGATCTGCAAAGTATGCATAATAGGGACTTTTTTTTTCCAAAAGGCAGAAAATTTATATTCATGACTAAATTAGTTTCTAATAAATTATGTATGGCCTTTATGAAGTTAAGTGAAATCATGAACTATACTGCTACAGATATGTTATCAGAACCAACTGCTTTGGAGCAGTTTCCACAAAACACCATGTTTTTGTTTCCTTTGATACAGTTAATAAAAGCATTTATTTGTATTCTACATTATTTCTTTCTCAATTTTATCTTAATATTTGTAATATCTTAATTCCTTTTTCTTTCCTTTTTTTTTGGTTTTATTTGAGAGTAAGACTTTCAAATATTCAATTCCAAGATGATTTTTCATACATCTTTTAAATGAGTTTGATCAGCCTTTAAGAGAAGAGAAGCTCTAATTTAGGTGTTAAAGTGAGGGGTTTTGGCTCTTCCACTATTGAATGATAAGAATCCATTCAGTAGTAATACTTATGTATTATTTTAAAAATAGTCTGAGAAGATTCTGGGAATAAAATTACTTCCTATTCAGAATTTTATATTTAATTAACTCCCTTTTGCTGTTGCTATGTAATGCTGCACTTTCATTTAAAACACAAATAAATACCTTGTTATGCAAGTAAACAAAAAAATGAGAGATATACTGAACAATAACTTTGGCTAAACATTGCTAAGCAAAAAAAAAGAATGGCCTCGGGAGGGGAAGAAAATACTTACTAATTAGGATTTAGTAAGAAAAATATCTGTAAGGGGGAGAAAAATGTCAGCATCTACCAAACTGAAGGGACTGTAGAACGCTTACTCTGATTTTTCAGCAAAGCTTTAGGCAGAACATTATGCAGCACATAACTGTGTCTGTTTTAATGTGGTTGATCTTTGACACTTTCAGTGATAATGTTGGTAGCTCAAAATAACCATACTGCACTGCCTGCTCTAACAGCAGTTCAGGTGTATTATAGAGCATGTTTCATATAACAAACAGAACCATTATTTCCCCCAAATAGAAACAACACTTGAAGACAACTGCATTTTGTTTAAAGATACTCTGTTTAACTTCATATCTGTTCTTGCTTTCACTGCATTATTTGCAGTGACATTAAGAAAAAGAATGTAAGATGTATTATTCTCTGGAACTAGACAATTAGTGAGGCAAAGTCAGCGAGAAATTAGGAATTCAGGGTTTGGTTTGGAAAGGATAAAATGATCTAATGAATTTTGGTGAAAGAGGGAATTAAGCAGTATCATGTAGAATCAACATAAAAAGGTTTATGCTTTTCCTATGTAAATGTAAGTAAATTTAGAAGTGATGTAGTTTAAAGCACAAATGAGAGTAAATAACATGGTGTTTTCAAGATGGTATTTTTCAATTAAACTTCTTTTAATAGATCTTTATTTGCCTCTTTTACTCTTCTACTGATTCAAGGGAAGCTTCATGTACACTTTGTTGAATGGGATCTTAATGTACAAAAGTAAAAGGCTTCGAATCAAATTTCTCACCTTGATAACTCAAATGTTTTGGAAAGAAGAAAAAAAAAAGTTCAACCTGAAAGCAGTCCTTCTCGTGTCTGGGCATAACTGAGAAAGATTATCTATTTCTATTGAAATAGGATTCACATTAGAACAATTTATGAATTTTCAGTTTCTGAACTTTATGTGATACTGATTAGTAGGATAAAGATGTATAGCAAGTTATCTATGAGAGTGAGTGTATTATGGTAAAGGAAATATCATCCCTTTGGAATGACAAACATGATCATGTTCAGACAGTAGTTGATGATGGAAGTATGAGAAAAATTACATAACGTTGCCTGGTCTTGCAAATCAACATACTCGATCAATTCTAAACCAGCAGCCTGGTGTGGTGAGTATGCAGATTAGACTAAAACTGAAAGCTATGAAGCAGAGAGCAATTTAATTTTTCATCTTATTTCTCTGGGTGTCACTGTCCATGGGATTTTTCTTTGAGTTTTTTTTTTGTTATTTTTTGTTTTGTTTTTTTTTTAGCTCTTGATGCAGAGATTTATCTATCATATGGATTGAAAAACACAGGAAAAGCAAGTAAAGACACAGTCTTTTACTAGAGTAGTGCACAACTTTAGTGAACAGAGATTAAGAACCAGAACTATTTAATAAGTAAAAGAAAGACTAAGGCAAAGATGAAAACTTCATTGATATTGGTAAGAGAATTATCTCCCTACATAATTGGACTTTGTTGTTGTTTGTTTATGTGGTGTTACTTGCTTATACGTTATTGTTTTCCTTTACCTGTCATAAACAAGGGAGGCAGCTGTGTTTGGAGTTACAGACAGCATATGGATGAGCTGGTTATAATACTTAATTTGGCCAGTAATTGGAGATGTCTGTATCTAGACAAACATCTATCACTTTGGATACAGAGTATTTGAAGGAAAAATTAAATGATGAAATAATGATGATGATGCAGAGCTATACAGAGGTATTTCTGTCCCCCTCCCCCTTGAAAAACCTTTTGCTATTACATTCTGTACTTGCCCTGGTAATTATCTGAATTAATGCGAAGCATGCTCCATTTGTAGACTGAAGCACCTCTAATGGACCTTCTAGTTATGAGGCATAAAACCTGTACTCCATTTGCTTAAAATGAGTTAGTGCAATATAAAAATTGCTGTTGTGCAGAAGCATAGATTGGTGCTCATATGCACACAAATGGGTACACACAACAAAATGTGTCTTTAAGTTGCTGTTATTCAATAGTTTGAATTTCTACAAACAAAAGTAAATTAAGCCAAAGATAATGGGAATGCTCCCCACCTGAATCTGGCCTACCCTTATTCATACTGTTTGAATTAAAAGTAACTTCACTAAAGAGTAAAATTGCACCAATATGAAATTCATGTCAGTAAGCTCAGATTAACCAGCTAAATATGTACTTCTGAGTGAAAGGCTCTGTGTGCTTACAAATGTTGGGCAGCTTCATTTCTCGAAGGAAGGGAAATGAAGGGGAGGGTCTCATCCTTGGAAATTGCTTCTTTCTCCCTACTAATTACACTTATTAGCTGGTTACAGGTCGAGAAAAACACCAGGTTTTCAAAAACTAAGGTAATGTGAAGGGTGTTTTAGTTTTGGGGGAATTTTTGGAGTTTAGTGGGTTTGGGGGATTTTTGTTTGGTTGTTTTTTTTTGGGGGGGGGAGGTGTTTGATAGCTGTGATTTTTAGATATTGAAGATTGCCTTATAGTTTTCCTGTCACAACATGGAGACTAGTCTCTGAAGTGACCTTCTCCTGAGTAGATTGAGGAGATAATATAAATCGCATATATGACAGGACTCTTCAAGTGACACATTATGATACATTTGCTATATTAATGTAGTTAAATTGAAAACTGTCACTTAAAATTCTGTCCTAATTGTCACTTATTTATCTGGATTAGTCTGATTTGGGAGATTTAAAGTTCTGTCTTTCAGAGATGTTGAGTAACAAGTAATCAAGAATATAGAAAGAAAGAAAATTATATCTAAGATTAAACAAATTTACATGTGATTCTTAATGATTAACAATTATTATTGGGTTTTCATTATATTGGTTACAGAATATTTAAAATTAGACTACTGATTACTTTTTTATGGTAATAATACTCTAATGTAGAATTTAACAAGCAGTGAGACATACCACAAGAAGGAAACTGATTTTTTTAAAAGCAAAAAATTAAACTCGTAGCTTAAGTTATAAGTGGTATTCAACTTTAATAGTTGAACTAATAAGACGCAAAAATGAACTCAAGATTCACGAAAGATGGAAAAATAGGTGCACTGTTTTAAAAGAATGAACAAGGGAACAACATTTTATTGTGAAATTCTTGAGCATAAAATATAATTAAAACAAGGCTTGATTTACTGTCTTTAAACATTTAAGATAATGGAAATGAGCACTTTCAATAAATAATGAGAATCAGCAGCATGGCATTCAATTACCTAAAACATTACAAGCATCTCGCAGGAATCGCATATTTTTTTGTTATGCTAGTTGAGTTTCTTCAACATAATATTGTAGCAATAGTAAAAAAATTATATACGGTGAATGTCATTAATGTAATATTTACATTCAGTTTCATATTCAGTTTCTCCAGTGGGAGAAGCATTTTTATTTGGCTAATATTTTTAAGTTTTACTTTTACAATTTAAAAAAACCAGTGTCTGAAAACTTGTCATGTGCAATTAAAATTGATTGTACTATTACTCAATGCTTAGACTTTTAAAGAAAATATCAAGGACTTTCTTCTAAAATAAAATAATAATAATAATAATAATAAATACGAGTCAGTGAAGGGTAAGAAAACAGAGTTTTTGTGTAAAAAGCTGAATTTGAGGTTTTGAAACAACCCAGCAATTGCTCTTGAGAAATGTCTATAATTTGTCAAAGAACCTCTCAGAGAAGACTTCCAGTGACAGAATGTTGAAAAGTATCTAAACCACAGAAGAAACTATAAATCAAAATACATGAAGAAACCTGCAGCTAGTATGTAAGAGAGAGACTAAATGATGACACCAAACTTTAATGAAAGTTAAAGCTATTGATTCAGAATTATTTTTTTTTTTAAATTTCAAAAATGGTATCTCAAAGCATCTAGTTTTTCAAACACATGTAAATTGAATTAAATTATCAGCAATAATATAATGTTTAAATTTCAGAGATCATTTAGCACAGATTTCACAAAAAAAATATGTTTTTTTAAAGGAAATAGTTCACATTGATATGAAGATCTGTACCCAATAAGTCCTAAAGAAGATAAATTTGAATATTGCAAATTCAATTTTTTATCTGAACATCACAGGCTGCCATTCACTAAATATATATACAAAAATCTCAAAATGATTTCTTACTGTAAGAACTTGATAATTTCTAAGTTAAAAATCAAAATAACATATCTTGAGATCAAATTGTCCCTTGGACTCTATAGTATAAAAGGTCTAGAATAATTCACAGAAGAGATCAACTTTATAATAGAAATTGGAAATTTGTTTAACTCAAACTTTTGTGACAAGCAGGAGAAGTGCAATCCACTAGACTGGAGACTTGATCAGATGGAATGTGTCTGTCTCTCCATGTTTCACCAGGGTTTTGTGTATCATTTATAATGCTCAGCCACAGAATGCAAGTTCCTTTAGGATTTGCTGTAAATTATGAATGCCTGTACACAGATTGATAGTGAGCTCTTGCAGAGCAGAATAGAAGTGAATGTGAAAAAACTACTTGTTTTTTCCCATTGTGAAGAAAATCATAGAACTCTGTCTCATTTTTGGCATCTGTTTTTATTTTTTCACTGCTGTAGTAGCAGAAAGACAATCAGTTTCCTTCACATATTTCTTTCTAAGTAGCTTCAGTGTGTGTTAATGAAGGGACTTAAGATAATGAAATTACTTATGTAACCTGAGCAACTTGTTCATTTGGAGTCCTGATTAATGTGATGCTGAAAATAATATTTTCCATATAAACTGTGATGCCAGCATTACACTGTATGACTGCTGTGAAAATTTCTTGCTGAAAACTTGCAAAACTGTGAAACTAAATGACAATGGCAACCTTACCTGAAATTCTTGAAAGACCTTCTTATATACCATCGTGATTACTACAGATAGATATATCATTAGGAGCAGAAAAAACAGCATTATTGGAGCAAATAATAGAAATATTACTCATAGTAAATTACAAGAGTGTGGTGCATGTATCTTTTCATGATATTATATTTTTGTTATCATTCCTAGTACTATCAACTAAGGAAATATATTTACATTTGTAGCCTGTGGAGGGTTAACCCCAGATAGAAGATAAGCCCACATACGGAGCTGTACACCAAGTCCCTCAAAGACTGGGATGGATAGGAAGTACAAAACCAAGAAAATTTGTGGGTCAAGGTAAGGACTGTTTAATCTCAGAAAGAAAGAAAAAGAATTGACGCAAGGGCAGTCCCTCACCATTTCCCACATGCAAAGAACGACCAGACAGTCTCTGAGAAGTAGCCACTTTGGAAAGCACTCCCTGCCCTATTTTTACTTATTTATTTATTTATTTAACTTCTGAGGATGATGTGTGGAATATCACTTTGGCTAATTCAGGTCAGCTGTCCTGGCTGTGCTCCCTCTCACTGGCCCACCCACAGCCTACTTGCTGTGCAGGAGGGAAGAGTGAGAAAAAGAGAAAGGCTTTTTCTCTTGAGCAAGAACTGCTCAGCAGTAGCGTGTTATCAGTGTTGTTTTAGCCTCAAATCCAAACGCCATGTGCATTACCACAAAGAAAATTAATGCCATGAAAGAAGTCACACCCTGTACATAATTTAAGAACCTTAGTATTTAAATGCTGTTGATGGAGGAATCCTATCCATGGTCATCCTTGTTTTGGATGACAAATATCATATTTCCAAATAATGAAAAATAACTTTATGGTAATTATAAATAAAGCATCTGAAAACACTATTAAAATTTATTTGGCTTCAAGATGTTGAGAAGCAAAGAAAGAGAAAAAAGGTAGTGCTCCTGGGTAAAAGTGGAAGGGTGGTACTTCTGGTTAGAGAAATTGCAGTTTATGACATCAAAACTTAATAAAAGCATTTTTCTTCTGAATGCATGCCTAAGCTTGCAGGACCATGGTCTCCAGGTATGTTAATACCCTTTTTCTAAGGGAAGTGCTTTGGGAAAATGAGAATTTGTGTATTGGATTCTAAGGGAAATGAGAAACCCTCCCAAGAGCTGGGAAGTGAAGTCAGAAATTACTTTAGGAAATAATTATGTCAAGCCCTGGAATGCAGATTGAAAAGCAAAATGAGTACTGTCCTAGGAGTATTTTTCCCTATATTCACCTTTTGCAAATTAATCATACTTTGTTTTCAGGTAGCAGACACTTGTTACTTGACCTTTCCCGAGGAGGATGGTTGCCTTTTCAGCACCTCCTGAAGTAGTGGTGGCTCTCTCATAGAGCCTGAAGAAGGGCTTATTGAGGGAGGAAAGTCTTGCTAGATGTAAGTAGAAACTCCATGACAATACTTCAAACCAGAAGAGACTGTATGAAAGCACTCAAAGTACTAATTTATGACGACTGTCTATTTTTTGCTAAATAATTGTAAAATTATTCTGTCCTGAATCTAACATATCCTTATCTCTGAAAATGGTATATTTGCCTCCTAGTATTTTAAACTACTTGAGGTTAGACAGATATACTTGAATAGTTTTCAGCAGTGGTTTAATCTCAGTTTGCCTTAAAGTAGGTTCTACAGAATGGTGCCCAGGTTGGTTTCTGGTGGATTTACCATGTGAATGACAAGTCAGCAGCCTTTCTCCTGTCTTGATGATCTAGATTAGGAAAGAAGGATACTCTTTCTGTGATACCAGTTGGGAACAGTGGCTTTTTACTGGTGATTGTTCTGGAAAACATTTCAGCTTGCAGATAATTTACTGAGCTGTCCTCTCTTTTCCTGTCTTTGCTTTATCTTTAATAAAGATATGTGCTGTGAATGAATAATTTATCTTAGACCATTTAAGAAGGACTTATTTATTCGATATGTATTTTTACATATTGATGTAGCTTTTTATTTTTTCTCTCCTTGTATTTTCATTTAGCCTTTTTTTTTTTTTTTACATGCTCAGAAATGCTATTGTCTTTATTTGTGCTGGTTTAGTTCAATTATTTAAAAGCTAAATTTTAATCCAAGTGTTAGAAGCCTCCAGAGGTTGGATTTTCAGCTAATAGCATGTTTTGTGTTAATGGGGTAGTGGGGGAGAGTCAGTTTTCAGTTTGATTTAAATATTCTATTCTTGTTTGCACCCTGTTGCTCCTTTAGAGATAGCCATAATTTAAATAATTGATTCGATGAAAAAAATCCATCACTGTAAAGCTTAACAGTCTATTCCGAAAAGGTCAGCTACCAATTACTGTAATTTTGCATAAAATGAAATAAGACAGCCTGCCCCTTTCACTTCCAGGGAAAAAAATGTTAGAATAATCAGAATTCTCATGGGGCTTTTTTCAATCAATAAATGTTTCAGTGAATGATTGCAGCACCGAAATTGAAAAGCATTGTTCTCGCTCCTGCAATTATATTAATAACCCCCTTCCTTGATCTGGTTGGGAGGGGTGGAAGAAGTGATGGGCAGTAAAAGAGAGGAAGGAAGAGCAGAAATAGTTTATCTAGTTTACCCCTAAGAAAGATTGGAGGTTTTTGTTGTTAACAATGCCAGTAATTCTGCCTTTTTAAACATTGTGTTATAGCTGCTTTTCACCTTTTTAGTTTATTTCTCTGTGTATTTATGGTTTCACTTTTTCAAAATTTTTTTTTTATGATTTGTCAGGCAATCTTTATCTAGTTCTGGTACCTGAAACAAAAACAGCGGATGATATGTTTTGTAAATTTTATTTTAATCCTTTGTGCCATTCAAGTCCAACTGCACATCACAAGGCAGTGCCATTTAGAGATAGCAGAGCAAGTTCTGAGCCAACTCATTTTGGTATCAGTAGCAGTCTAGCCATGCTAGGGCGGCATTTGGTCTGTGTTCATTAGCCTGCTGAGTAGTTAAGTGCATTGTACAGGTGCCAATATAACTACACTTCTTTCAGCATTAAAAGCATTTTCAGCGTCTCAGTGCAATGCAGCGTTATGACATTAACATGTTCTGTGCTGATCCCTTAAGGTGGGGGGAGCCTCCGTCAACTCATATCATAAATCTTGACCTCTGGTAATATTTTCACCTGGTCCAGAAATCCTACCAGGTAGGAAGTTGAATTTGGTCATCTTTTGGTTTGGTTCATTAGGAGCATCTGGAATTTATTTGTATCCTACAGACCCTCAACTCAAGAAGCTCACTTGTAGCCTTCCTACTGTTTCTTCTTCCTGACTGCCATCTCCTCTGTTTCCACTCCCTTTCTAGAAACCTGAACAGAAATTTGGGCAATTAATGCACAGATCTATTTGCTTTGCCAATAAGATGTATTGGTAGACAGATTTATCAGAGACAGCCACATAAAATATAGCTAAAGAAGATGTCATATGTAGTTTTGGACTAACCAAGGGTAAATTAAATATCTAAATAAAGAATACTTTTCTTTGTGCAACCTGTTCTGCCTACCTACAAGTGGTTTTTTTCAAGCTGTTTTTTTCAAGTTGATTGCCCTAATGCTGCTCAGTATTTGTCGCAGAGAGCTGCCAGGACCTCTGACTTTAGCATGACAAAGTGGATGAGAACATTTTGTGGGCGGTTTATTTTCAGCCGTAGATTATATAGAAAAAACATGTGCTCTTAAACAAAAGACCTCTGTAAGGCCAAAGAATTCCTATCAATAATTAGCATGTTGCAAAACATTTCATCAAATCACTACAGTATGACAACTCATACATTGCCTTACAAAAACAGTAATTCTTTTTCCTCCCCTACAAAATATTTGATTCTTTATACCTTTCTCTCTCTGGAGTCTTTTTTACAATGCCACTGTTAGAGAGTCATGGAATCTCTCAAGTTTAAAGGGACTCAAAATGATAATTGAGTTCAACTCCTACTTGGACTCCCAGTCCGGTCCTCATAGAACAACTTAAAACTAAACCATATGGCTAAGAGCATCATTTGGATACTCCTTGAACTCTGACAGACTTGATGCCATGACCACATTCCTAGGGAGCCTGTTCCAGTGACTGAACACCTTCTTGGTGAAGAACCTTTTCCTAATATCCAATCTGAACTTTCCCTGATACAGCTTCATTCGATTTCCTCATGTCCTGTCAATCCTAGTGGAATGGAATTTGATCCTAAAGAAACTGGTGAATTTTAAAAAATTAGTTTTATTTTTTCCTGCCTAGTGGCTACACTGCTTCATCTGAATTATCTTCTTTACAGTATGTCATCTTTTGAAAACCATGCCTTAATTGAAATTCCTGGGATCTCAAATGAACTTCTGAAAGTTATGTGGAACAATCTGATAAATTGTATGACTTCTAATTATTTTATCAGGGCTTTTTTCCCTGGTCTGTTGTTTTCTTTAGGTGCTTATTTGTCTTCATCTTTTACTTCTCACTTTACTGGGATGCAAATCTGAGAGAGAAATAAGGAGAAAGTTACTTATTTAACCATTTTAGCATGGCTCATTGAATGTATGGATTCTTATGGGTCCATCAATGAAACTTCTAATTTATACATAATTTATACTTAAATGAAAAACTTTCTGTAGTCTATTCAGCCAGCAATTTCTGGTCATTTCTGATAATACAATTTTTTCATTCTTTTCATAACTTCCCTTCTAATATACTGATATATTTCTTCTGTACTGATCAGATTTCTTCCCTTTTTCATTATTTCTGATTAGCTAACATCTCTGCTTAAAAATCCCAAAATTAGGTTGTCTGACAATATCTATTATTAGTGATCCGCTGATGTCAGGAAATATTATGGAAACTAGTGAGGCAATACCCATTTACAATAGCTGTGCTTCATTAAACTTGCTTGACATGGGTTTTCCTTTCACTCCTTTTTTTGTGAAATCACATCAGTGTCAATGGTAGCAGAATGTGAAAAATGGTTTTGATTAATAATTTTCAAACTGGGAAAAAAATTGTAATTCTTAAAGTAAAACCAAATTACAGTAAATATCATGTTAAAAATATTTCTCTCTCTAGGTTATGCATTTTTTGAAAAAATTTAAAGGTTGAACCAGAGCCATTGGGTGAAGACTTGAAATTAGTAACGTGGTATCTATGCCTCAGCTAATTAAACAAATTTCGCTATTGCTGGCCTCCAAGTGCATCCTTTTATTTGGAAGTAGTTTTGCCTGAAGGGATTTTTGTGTGTGTTTCTTCTCCTTAACTCATAGTGCCACTGTTCAGAGTTTCATTCAACTGCCTTTTTTTCACCTTTGTTTCTACTTAGATCTTTGAAAGTTTTTTGATATGCTTAGTTTTGTTGTTGATACCCACTTCATCTCTTATTGCAGGAAACACCTTGCTGCAGTTTGTGAAAGAATGGAAAGACACTCCACAATGGATAGCGATAGGAAAAAGAATAGAACTAAAATGTCATTTAAAGAATGTTAAAGCATAAGTGCATAAGTTTTGCATCTCTCAGTAGAATGATTCTGTAGGGTGTGTGACTTAATTCCTATAAGTGAATTCCTGAGAATTCCGTTCTCTTCTAATAAGTATGTTTGGACAAACTGATTAATTACGTTAAAGGCAAGCTTTGTTAACTGCTTCCTGAGGGTCCCTTTCTCACTTCCTACCCCTATAAAATATTATTGTTTTTCTAAATTTTTAATACAAATAGAAAAGTAGATTTTTTTTTTTTTTAAGAACCCTTAAGTAAAACCAAAATTTAAAAGGATTTCATGATGATCAGGACAGATAAAATTAGTCATTCTCACCAGGGACTGAATATAATTGAATATATTATTATACTGAATATAATTGAAACACACACAGTGCTTGTAAGAAGGGAGTTGAATATCTGATAAACCTCCTTATTTTAGCTGGAGTAGAGCTGTTTTATCTTATAAGGAATACAGCAGCAATAAGTTATATTAAAAAGCAATCAAAAACCACAGAAAATCAGACAGCTGCAAATTTCTATTGCCAGTTTTGTAACCAAATTCTCCCAGTTCATCAATGTTTTCAGTCACTATCCCTGCAAGCTCAAGGATAGTCAGATGCAATTCCTTCTTTCTTAGACATCATCATAAATTTAAAGTACTAGTTCAACTCCTGTTTTTACTTTTACTTATTTGACTTACGGGAGGACTCTTCAGGATTTATAGGGCTAGAGAAAGAAAAAGTGTGAAATGTCACAGAAGTAGTTAATTATGTTAAGCAATGAGTTCCTTGGATTCTGGTGCAGTCTTATTAGCATGTTTAAAGTGCTATGAGGACCTAACCAGTTTTTTGTTTTTTGATTATGAATGTCTTTGTGGCTGCCTGGGGGATTCTTGCTCTGTGTTTCAGTGACGGGGAGGCATATCTCAGGACAGCAAGTTGTGAAGTCCAATTACATTATAGATGCCAAAAAGTACTAGGTGTTAAGTATATTAGGAGCCAGGCCTCTTGTGATTTTGAAACTCATATATGATACTGCAGAATGTTGAGATGACACACACTGCAGCTCGGCAGGATACTGTTGTTGTTCTTTGATTTCTTAATCTTGCTTTGCTTAAAATGTTGTCACTTACCATGAAACCATACATACCAGCCCGAGATGCCCTGCCAAGATAAAATCCTGCTGAAACCTGTGCAGGTAGATAGGGACAAAAGACATTCTGTATAATCTGCAGAGCTAGCTATTTTTAGAAGCTCTTTCTTTCTACCATCCAGAGAGTTTCTAATTAATATCACAGTATGTGCTGCATTGCAGCCTTACGTGATGTAGGGGTTATGAGTTTCCCCAAAACAATAAAGTGTGCTGCTTCTCCAAGAAAGATCTGTAAAAGCAATGCAGTTACAGGTGAGGTACCAGGTAGAATATTACCTGCTACAAAAGTAAAAGTGTTTTGTTTAGTTGCTTGATTTTTCAGTCCTATACATGCTTCTTAGGATGTTGGGGGTCTATCCATAGAGAAGCAGCTCCCGGGTTATACAGGTTTACGCACTATAACTGATGCCATCATCTGGGAAAACAGAATCATAGAATAGGGTATTTGTTCCTATGCAACGAATAACACATATTTTATTTTAACTATTTTATTTTGTTTTAATTGTGTTCAGGATAAGAAGATCTTGAATCTGGTTATTTGCATCCCTATTTCTTGCATATTTGAAGAATCTGCTTTTACTCACATGTAAGTGAGCAATAACAAATACCAGGCAGTGCCCTATTCATAATTAACTGTAAAAATGTCTTTTTGCTTCTTCTGACCATTTGAAATCCAACAGAAAAAGTAGTAAACTATTCCAGATTCTTCTGCTTATGTAGTTTGAAAGGAACATAGAAGCTTTTTTTACTCCTATTTCTAAATAGAAAACAGCACTTTCAGTGAAAGTAAATAGCACTTTTGTCCTCCAACAACATTGGGTGTTCAAGATTCTGAGCTCTTTCCCTTTTGTGATTCAGCAGGACCTGCAGAATCATGATGGATGGCTGAAGCACTGTTCACTCTTTCCTCCATATGTCTTGTTGATTGCATTGAGGTTCAGTTAGCACAGTCCAGAACTAGATATATAATACACTAGCATACAGCTGAACATATAGCTATGATGATGAATAGTTGTTTTTAACTTCCCTTAATAAGACAAATGAGTGGAATCTTCCTGGGTTGTACCTATTAATTGACATTTTTTGATCCAGTACAAACGACTGCATTGCATGTGGTCTTTCCAACAACAGTCTGCTTCGTCTTTTTTATCAGAAATGTGATACAGTGAACTCCTACAATGTAGAAGAATGACTGGCCGGGAATGAACTATAAGCACTCTGTGCAGGCAATATTAATATATGAGTGAAATTGTATCCCAGTACTATGGGAACTGTTCTCTTCAGTTTAATTAATTAAAAAAAAAAAAAAAAGTACTAGTAACAGTGCTTTTCTACTTAGATTGCAATTATTTTTTTGTTTGTTTTGTTAATCAGAATAGTCCAAGCTAACAAAAGCATTGTTGATCATGACAATATGAGGCAATCACTCAGCATTATATTATTTGAACACCTCAGTTTTTAATGAGAAATGAAATTTATATTGTACTTTTTGTTTGTTTGTTTGAGGTTTGTTGTTTTTAATTTTACTAAAGTAAAACTCGGGAGCTTCATTCATTGCCAAGACTAAACAGCTGTAATTCACAGAATCACAGAATATTCTGAGTTGGGAGAACCCACAAAGATCAATGAGTCCGACTCTTAGACCTACACAGGACAGCCCCAAGAATCACACCATGTGCTTGAGAGTATTGCCCAAATTCTTCTTGAACTCTGTCAGGTTTGGTGCTCTGACCACTTCCCTGGAGAGCCTATTCCAGTGCCCAACAACCCCTGGATGAAGAACCTTTTTCTAATATTCAACCTAAACCTTCTCTGACACAACTTCAGGCCATTTCCCCAGGTCCTGTCATTAGTCACAACAGAGATCAGTGCCTGCCCCTCCACTTCTCTCACAAAGAAGCTGTAGACTGCAATGAGGTCTCCCCTCAGTCTCCTCTTCTTCAGGCTGAACAGACCAACTGACCTCAGCTGCTCCTCATACGGCTTCCCCTCAAGGATCTTCACCATCTCTGTTGCCCTCCTTTGGATGCTCTCTAATAGCTTAATATCTTTCTTATATTGTGGTGCCCAAACCTGCACACAATATTCAAGGTGAGGCTGCACCAGTGCAGAGAAGAGTGGGACAATCACCCTCCTTGACCGGCTGTTGATGCTTTGCCTGATGCCCACTAGGACATGGTTGGCCCTCCTGGCTGCCAGGGCACTGCTGACTCATGTTCAACTTGCCATTGACCAGGACCGCCAGGTCCCTTTCCATGGCACTGCTTTCCAGCATCTCATTCCCCAGTCTGTACGAATATCCAGGGTTACCCCATGCCAGGTGCAAATTTCTACACTTTCATATGTTTGGTGATTACCCAACCCTCTAATTTTTGAAGGTTTTGCTGCAGGGCCTCTCTGCCATTGAGGAAGTCAACAGCTCCTCCCAATATTGTATCATTTGCAAACTTGCTTAGTATTTCTTTGTGTCCTGAGTCCAAGTTGTTTACGAAGATGTTGAAGAACACAAGGCCTAAGACAGAGCCCCGTGGAACCCCACTAGTGACAGGTTACCAATCTGATGCTACCCCACACACTATCACTCTCTGTGCTCGACCTGTGAGCCAGTTGCTCACCCGCCCCATGATGTGTTTATCCAGCTGTGTGATGGACATTTTTCAGAAGGACACTGTGAGAGACAGTATTGAAAGCTTTACTGAAATCCAAATGGATTAGATCAATAGGCTTCGCTTGATCAACTAGGTGAGTTACTTTGTCATAACAGGAAATCAAATTTGACGAGCAGGACTTTCCTTCATGAGGCCATGCTGGCTGTGACCAATGACTGTGTTTTCCTTCAGATATTTTTCAGTACCTCCCAGAATAATCTTCTCTATAACTTTACCAGGCACTGAAGTGAGACTGACACGCCTGTAGTTTCCAGGATCATCCTTCTCGCCCTTTTTGAAAATCAGGACAATGTTATCCAGCTTCCAGTCAACTGGGACCTCTCCAGATTCCCAAGACCACTCAAAAATCATCAAGAGAGGCCTTGCAATGATATCAGCCAGTTCTATAACTGTTCTTGGAAGACTTCCATCAGGTCGCATAGATTTACAGGGATCCAGGTGGAGTAGCAGATCCCTCACAACTTCAGGGTCACCTGGGAGTTGATCATTCTCACAGCCAAGGTCCCCCAGTGCAGGGCACTGAGACTCCACTGGTGTTAAAGATAGAGGCAAAGAAATCATTAAATATCTCTGTCTTGTCTACGTTGCTTTTTATAATTTGACCATCTTTGTCCTGCAATGGACCAATGTAACTTCTGCACTTTGTTTTGCCATTAATGTATTAGAAGAAACACTTTTTATTGTCCCCCACATTCCTGGCCAGCTTCAACTCCAATTGAGCTTTGACTGCATGAATTTTCTCCCTACAGTGGTGAGCAGCATCTCTTTATTCCTCCCACATCACTTGACCTTGCTTCCACTGAGCATACACCTTCTTTTTTTGCCTTACCTCCAAAAGCAGACTCCTTTACAGTTCAATCCATTTGATTGGCTGTGCAGGAGTTGATCACTATTTGTCTGCAAGATGTAGACTTGTCAGCTGAAAAAAACCTTAAATTATTTTTCATGACTGCTTTTAGTGAATAGCTCCTAATCCTTGGCCTCATCCTTGAGATAGAGAGATTAGTACCTCTTGTCCTGTCTGGTTTGGTCTTATCTATTTTTCTGAGAGTAAAAGGAAAAACAAAATAAACAAAAAATCAGGGGCAGGGGGATCCCTCTGACTGAGGGAGGAAAGAAAAAAAAATCCATTTTTTCCCCTCAACTCCTATAAGCTAAAAACTTCACATCATGTTTTAAGGGCTCTCACATTTTGAGAGGAGCATCTGCCCGCATCTTAGCCCATTGGTAGATCAGGTAAAATGGTTGAGAATAAGTGAAATTTCTGGAGTCAAAAACTCTACTCCTGGGTAAACGAGGTATCAACATTAACTAGTCAGCTCCTGTGTCTTCACAGCCAACCTTCTTTTTCCATGATGCACTGAAGCTTGTGCTCTTTTCTGCACAGTTGCTTCATTTCCGCGAGGGCAATGGAGCATGACTCTTACTCAAATTTGACTTGATGTTTAGGGAACTGTTGTCAAAGGTATGAAACATTTCAGGTGAAAAGAGATTTGAAACAGAGCTGCTCACCCCTGGGACAAATGTTCTGACAGGCTCATCCTCCATGTTTTCGTGAGTTACATTTGGAAGACAAAAAAATTCAAAAATTTGCTAAGAAAAACATGAAACTCAAAAGATCTTACAAAGGAAGCAAGTCATTCTGCCTCTGTGCAAATAATAAATAATGTGGTGATTTAAAAAACAAATAAAACCAACAAATTTTACACAAATTTTACCATTGAGCCTGGAAAATAATTTTCTTATCATTTTTATTTTTTCTGTGGGTTTAGGGTCTATCCCTAGTTCCACTGGAATGTGAAATATTCTCCACTTAAAAAATTGCTACAGTTCTGTTTTTTGTGTTTGTACCCCCCTGAAACACTCTGAAAGACAGAGACTTATAACAAAGGTGTCATTAATCCTAGATGTATCTCTTTATATAAATCTAGCCACACTATATAATAATTCATAAAGTTATTATCAAGTTTATTTCTTAGGGGAACTTATGTGGAAAGAGTAAGAACTGTGCAACTTCTGGAACCTGTACTTTCAATAGCAAGTTTGTGTTAAGCAAAAAATATTAATTCAGTCAGATACACATACTAGGATATTATAATATGGTAAATCTGATTTCATAATTACAAACCCTTTGAAATAAATTAGGCTAAATTATAATTTCAGCTCCAAATTGCTGTATCAATATTGCTTGTCTAAAGGGTTTGTTTACTAAAATGCTGCTCATTTTTGTAAATTGAATTGTAGATGACATAGGTTCCATTAAAATCACTTTAATAGTTACTTTCAGACCACTTTTTAGTGTGAAAAATTCTGACATGGTTTTATAGGGAAAATAGAGATTTGCTCTGAATTGATGCTCAATTCATTTGAAGACAGGGATTTTTTATTTTTTTAATTGAAAGATGATGTATTTTTCTAATACTTTAGTCAAGGTTAATACTAACTCCATATGAAAAGTTGCATTTCAGCTGAAGCTTGAGAGGTTTAAAATTTCAGATTCTGATTTTTAAAGACTAAAACCCAAAAGATTTGACAGCAAAATTATAGGAACAAAAATTAATCATGGTATTTAAACTCTTTGAAGAATCTGACAAATTTTATATTGGATTTTCTAGGACAATGAGAATCCTAAAGCCACAGTGAATTGCTAAATACTTGTGAAAGTTAATATTAGATTCTGCAACGCTCATACAAATTCTTATCCAAACAATATTCAAGCAACTAGAGAAGACAGACTTTTATGGTTTCAACAGTTGTGGGTTTCTTTTTTTTTTGTTTGGACTGCAGCTGGGGTTTATTTTGACCTATTCCTTGTAAGTGCATAGTTTATCTCCCCCAAAAGACATCTGCATATCAAACTGCTTAAGCAGAGGTGTGTTATAATGTGGGGGCTGGAGGGAGGAAATCAGATGTGTCAAACCAACTTTTCCTGAAGTTTTTCAAAATCCATTTCTAATTTTTATGTTAGGTTCTACTTACAAAATGGAGAATGTAATCTTGATATTCACCCTTATGTGATTCAGCTCAGTAGATAACCCACTAGAGGATGGGATGGGAAGTGCAAGTCCATGGCATGTGTGGGGCTTCTTGTGTTCATTCTTTCTATTAGATTCACGGTGAGGATTTAAATTGCTATGTGCAGATCTCATCCACTGAATTTGGGATTCATGAAATCTCTCTAAGTTTTTCCAAATAGGTGATCTGCTTTTTATAATATTGCTTTGAAACCCACATACAAATCTGTACTTTATGGACCCATAAAACATAATGAATTGATACTGACATGGCTGTGAGTACGTTTTTGCGCTGAAAAATTGGTAGTGAATTAATTTAAATCACTAAAAAATGGGTCAGCAGAGCTGGCGCAAGAGAAACCCCCCAAATGCTTAATTTACGATGCTGATACTTTTTACATGTACTGAATTTAGAGGGAGGATGTCATGATGAGTGGAATGGAGAGCATTTTCTACTGACGTGAATGAAGTGCAATTGCATGAAATACTAGATAATAGATTGTTACAGCATGCTGAAACAAAGAAGTGTGCCTGATGAGTGATTTCTCTTATAGCAAGGAACATCTATGCTCAGGCTTACAATTGCCGCAGTACAACTCAATTGATTTTCTGTATCTCCAGAAAGCTAAAGGAGAAGATCAAATAAAGGACACTGCATTAGTTTGCTTTACTGCCATCTGATTTCTTCCTAGAGGCAATTAGACACAGCAAATGTGTTTATAGCATTTGTTGAAGCTGTCCCCAAATGAGTGTGAAGACCGGATTTTCCCATATTCTGTGCTGTATGCTTTATCTGTGACCTCAGTGAAGGGTCAAATTGCATCAGATTTTGTGCAGCCCAGGATATGTTTGCAGCAGCTCTGACAGGTTCATGATGGTTCAGAGTAACTCAGCCAAAATGGTTGGACAGCAGACACTAGACTATTGCACCTTGAATACACCTGATGTATTTGTATGTGGCCAAGCAAAGATATGAGTGAACCAGAGCCCTGGGAAACAAAAACCTCTTCTCTGCCTTGAGGCAGTAACAGTGTGATAGAGATCATGTAGATAAATGCTCCAAAGAAATATCTTTTCAATGTAGTGGTGTTACATGCTTTGGCAATCAGTGAGGAAAGCTCTTCAAAGTGGTAGCCACATCACTCATAACCTGTAGATTTATAAGGGGTTTAAACTATTGTCAGGTTTGTAACTTTTTTACTACTGAATTGACACTTGAGATGCCTTAAAATATGTCTATTACTTCAGGCAGAAAGAAAAATAACTTTAAGCATCTGCATCTACTTATTTTCACCTAAGTTTACTATTACTTGTTGGCCTGAAGAAGTATTTTCAGTGCTTTTGAATCACTGACATCATATCTGTTTGTCTTTTAAAGTAGTAAAAAAATCAATAGAAGTATAGCTGTACAGTTTTCTTAGAAGGTTTAATAAGAAATCAAGCAGTCTCTTGTAGTCCAAACAACCTCTCTAAAGCCAAAGGAGAGGTGAAATACCTTTTAATATACCTCCTGAATAAAATGTGTGTGAGTTCAGCTTTTTCCTTTTTTCTAATGGATTTCCTTGCTTTGGGTTAGGAAACTAAGTAGCTTTTAGTGATGAAAAGACATAAATGAACTCAGTGCATACTCAAATACCAGTCAATTATTTGATGTTTTATTTTGCTACTTATTTCATTGAGTCATCTTTTGTAAGTGGTAGTCTTTTACAGTCAAATTGAATTTTTTATAGCATAACATCAATAACTCAGTACTTTTAAAAGGGGGAAAATAGTCTAAGCAATTCCCACTGTGTATGTCAGTTTTTTTAGTGCCTTTTTTTCTTTTTTCCCCCTGGGATTGTAAAACACAATTAATGGCTACATTGTCTGTTTGTTGTTCTTAGGGAGCAAACAATGCATGCACTGACAAGTTCCTAGTCATCTCTGAGAGACGGTTTGAATTTCAGGAGTAGACAGAAACCATGCAGTGTGGAGTTGCTGCCAACATATTGGTCTGTAAACTGCATGAGCAGTTGAGAGATATGAGTTTAGAAAAGATTCTAATATCTCCAAGTGTAAGCAAGAAAACCAGATCTATCTAGATTGGAGAAAAAAAAAAAGTAGTTTTGATCCACCCAGCCCTCCAGGTAGTATTCTGAAGTAACATCCCACCTGAGTGCTGTTGGTGAGGCAGTTTGGGGTTTTAGTGGTTCAGTTTGCATTGTAATTTTGGACATCTGGACCAAAATTTGCATGATTTCAGTCCAGAACAATAAGAAAGAACCATTGCATAATCTGAATATATATTTTTAATTGACAAAGCAAGGCAGCATTTAGAAAGATTGTTCTTTCTAACAGTTTCAAGAAGCTGTTTTCAGTCTCTTAGAAGTGTCACAATGATAGTTAGTGAATGTCAATGTAAGCAGATTACTCTTTGTGGGTGTTAACATGATGAATGCCTCCCTAAACTAATTAATCCATGGGCACCCTAAATGTCTGTGGGAGCAAAGTTAATTACCCAAATGGAATTGATGGGTTTGGCACCAGAAGATTTGAATTATACTGGCATGATCAGTGGATCAGCTGATACACTGTAAGATAGCATCATCCTACATCTCTGTAAATTGTCTGTGAGCTTGTTTTAAGGAGAAAAATCAATGAGAAAATATTTCATAATTGCTTCTTCTTCTCATAGAGGCAGACTATATTAGTTTAGAATGTACGTGAAATTGGTCTAGATCACTGTGCTTGGAGTAATAGAACTAGTACTTTGCATTAGCAGTGTGGAAGCTAAAATGGAATTTTCACCAGATATTGTGGGTATGATTACTTCAACAATGACATTGGTAGAGGACAATATGACTATCTAAGGAAACCCTATAATTGCAAATATTATTTTAAGTGTATTTGGAACATAAAGGTTTTCAAATGCATTTTTGAACCCTAGGCCTTTGACATTTAATTCCTTGTACCGATTCAATTTATGGAATCCTAATTGCACGTCATCACTTTCCCTTGTATAAAGTTCTTCATTACTTTTCATAACTATAACATGGATTTAAAAAAAAAAAAACAACTAAAAAGTCCAACTAAAAAACTTACCCAAAAAGACCTTTGAAACCCGGATTTTGAAGCATTTTGAGTGCAAATTATGAAAAACTTATGAAAGCACATAATGTACTTATGCAGATTAAACCAGTTCTCAAAGGGATTCTTACATGTTAAAAGAACACGTAGAGATAAAATTTAAAAGGCTCTGCAGTCTATTTTAAATTAAATTTGAATTGCTTTCAAACTTTTAAAACTCCTCCTTTATTTCATTTTCTGAAGTCTAGTTATCTCATATACTGTTTAAATTGCATGTTTTTCCTTCAAGATATAATATATTAAGAATCTGCCTGTTTTCAGGTGAAATGATCTTTGGATTTGCATTGTCTCAGAAGACGAATGACCTTTGATACTTGTTTTCATTGATTCGTTCTAACCACAGTACGATCAGATATTCAACGCCTGCCTGTTGCAGATCTCTCTCTCACTTTCCATACTAATCTAATAACATGTCAGGAGACCTACATTGCAGTAAAATATTGAAATAAAATATTACTGTTTCTGTAGCAAAAGGAAGGTGCCCTTGACTGCCCATAAATATGTAAATAAGCAGAAATTGGTGTTTGAGCTCTGATTTTATACAAATATTTATTGTAAAGTGAGGAAAAAATAACCCCAACTTGTAGATAATTGATTTATTCTGAGTGTTGAAGTCTGTTTATGGGATTTATTATAAGTAGTAGTAGTACATCTATCTGCTTAGTTTTTGAAAGAAAATGGGGAACTGTCATGATGTTTCCCTACAACTAGCCAGATAGTTTGGTAGTAGAGCGATTGGCAGTCTAAGAGCCAAAAGAATTCAAGAAAAAGTTTAATGATTAGAAAGTTATTTTTTTTTTTTTTTTTTTTTTTTTTGCATCTGGGAATATAATAGCAAGATTGGAACTTGTAATGATGACAGACATGAGATATTTTACTCTATAATGGTATCTTAACAGAGCCTTCAAATATGAATGTCATAGGTAGATTTACTGACTTATCGACACATTATATTCACCAGGAGCCTGGAACTTGTACATCTGACAGATCTTTTGTTCTGTTCTCCCAGTAGCAGAGTTTATGGAACTAACAAGAATCAGCTTTCTTTAAGTCTGTAAGAAAAACAAATATAGTTATGATGAAAAATCTCCACACAAAAGTACTCTCTGCAGCTGAAGAATTGAACTAAAGTTAAAAACTTGGAAACACCATCTGGATGATATGATGTTTTGAGTTTTCCAAAGACTAATTTTTGAAAATGGATGAGATTTTTTAGGAAAATAATTACTTCTCTCATAAACAGAATGTTCCTTTCTTGATTTTGAAAGAAAAATAAATTTACAGATATAATAATATCACACTTGTAACATCAAATAGCAGGTGATTTTAAATTATTTCCATTCTTATCTAGATAATTGCACAAAAATGAGGAAAACATGAAAAACCACTTTCTCATAATTTGAAGTTACTCTTTTTCGTTTTTAATGAAGAATGAGAAATTTTCTTGAATGTATGAAGATTTAAAACAGAGATGTAAGACTTTTCATGTGTGGTCAGATTGTGTTTCACTCAGTACGATATAATCCTGTGCAGTCTGACTTTTTAACACTTTTTTTGAGCTAGATTCAAAATTTACAAAAAGTATAATTTATTTTCTAGACTAGATTTTCGCACTATCTTTACCTTAAAGTTCCCATTGAAACATATTAATTTCAGATATTTTTCCTTCTCCATCAAAAGGGAGAGTTTTTCTTAATCACATGTATTTTACAGTGTTTAGCCCTATTAATGTGCTTTATGATATTCATTATTATACAATTAATGAATTAAATATATCTATCTGAGGTGTAAGTATGTGCACAAAATTAATTGCTAACTTTGTAAATAAATTTTAATAAAGTCCTCTTATCAGCCACTAAAGATTATCCAACTGTAATCAGAACTTATTTAATATTGTAATTCTTTTTTTTTTGTCAATGAGTAAGATGTAACTGTAAAGGAGTCTTTGACTTGTGACAATTAAATAATTAGAGGTGAGTAGATTCTATAAATTTTTATTTTAATTTCTCCTCTACGCTCTCACCCAGCTGTTCATGCTGATTCTGCTTGCCCTTTTTGGGGTAGTGCTGAGGTCACCCTACTGGAATAACTCTCAGGCTTAGACTCACTGATTGGTGTGATCATGCACTATCTACTGTCATTATTAATCATTGTGGGGTTTTTTGTGAGTTGCTCATTGCCTTTCTTCTTTTGCAAATGAATCACATACCAAAAGTTTTAGGCAGCTGACAGAGATGTGCAGAATAATAGATGCTAATGTGAAAAATGAGCTCACTGCTCTGAACATCTGTCCAACAAAGATGTAAAAGGAAATACAGACTTTTGATTTTAAATCTGTATCTTTCAGAAATAAGGACAGAAGTAAATTCTTAACTTCAGGCCTTGTTTCTGTCCTTTTGATTATTAAAGTTTTCCTTTTATTTATTCCTTATGCTCTAAATATTTAGTCCATGATATTTTCACATTAGTCAGTCTTGGTGAGTTGTCTTGCACCCTTCTTAACCATTCTTTCAGAGTAACATGGATTGCACGTATACAAGTGACTTTTGTATTTGAGACACTGTCTATTTTTTTCATGAATTGCAGTAAGTTTGGAAGAAGAGTAGTCACTGAAGTGATGATTCTTTTGCGCTCAACTTCATACACCACCTGCATTAACCCACTGTGAGATGTGTTTAGTTCTGCCTCAGAAGACGTGCTGAGCACACGTATAATTTTTGCTTCACCATGCTGCACTTCAGAGCATATATTATGCTTTTGTTAATCTATGATGTTATTTCTTCTTCAAGAAGGAAAAAAGAAAAAAATTCCCTGTTGTGTATTCCGTAACTGTGAAGCTCTGTCGAAAGACTCTATGTGAAGGTCTGTGTCAGTGCATTTTATATAGCTGAACTCCTTCTTGGAAATAATGTAAAAGTTTCTATATCGGGGTATAATTTGCTATCCTTTCTACAGTGGGTGAGAAGTTACCATGTGTTTGCTTACTGTATTCTTAATGTTTTAAGATGGGTTGCAAGAAATTTAGGGTTGATATAAGCCTTATAGATCTATAGTTTAGTTAAAATTATCACTAGAGGAAAAATATTACCATACACCAAATAAACAGTAAACCGGTTGTGTCTAGGGTCATATTCACAACCCAATGGAACAGATTACTCTTCTGAAATTGGTAGAACAAGGTGATTTATATTAGCTGAGAATCTGGCTGCTTTGTCCCTGATTATATTTACTTTGACTGCATTTTGAGAGCATATTATTTTCTCTTCAGGTACAGAATGCTTGCATGGATGACAATGGAGATGAACCTGATGTTGTGTATGAATATTAAAAAAAATAAAGTATATATATTTTAAATATATATATATGTATTTCTATGCATGTACATATGTATTTTGCCCCCAAAACATTGTAAATAAAAATGTCCTTAGCTGCATAAGAAGTAGAGAAAATTATGAGCTTTATTTCAAAGGAACTTTTACTAAGGGGGAAAAAATCTGTGCAAAGAACGCTAAGACAGTTAAAAAGCACGTGTCTCAAAGTCTTCTTAATAACATGTTAAGATTGCTCCTTTCAAGGATGGCGCACAACTAAGATCAGTACTGGATTTCTGCAGTCATGCATCCGTAAGAGCTGGAATAATGTTCAGTTGCCCTGGAATGCATTAACTGATCAAAATTTTTATGGGGTAGCCAGAAATCTGTGCTACATCACAGGAGACCTATGCATGGAGTATTAGATCCACCAGGAATTGGATTGAAATAGGAATTTTTGTATACTGAACCCTGTAGGGAAAGGACATTAATGTTGTCACAGGTCTCCTGTGCTATAATAAACTTTGTTTACCCTTACCCTTACCCTGGACCACCTTCTAAAACAGCTAGTTGAGCGCCAGACAAGCACTATACAGTGTCGTTCAAGACTCAAAAAATCCTCTCAGGTCTGTGACCCGAGTCAAAATCAGTGGCCACATTTTTCTAGATATGTGAATTCCAAGGATTTTCCTTCAACATTTTTTTAAACCCTCAAAGTTTTCAATAGGACTTCTAGTTACCTAAAAGTTCTGTCCAATTATAATTCCATTGATTTCAGTGCTTCAATCAATACAGATGTATTGGACCTCATGGGAGATATCAACCTTGGCTTCACTTAGTCAGTGCATAATTTGTAGCCCAATGAATCATAACAGTTAAGAAGGATTTTGCCCCTGTAGAGTCTTGAGAATATTTATGAGTATTTGGTTAGAGAAATAGGAAAAAGACTTTCTACTGCCTTCATCTGATCTCAGAAGATGTAAACAAGGTAAAAGTGAATAGTTATTCCTGGAATAATAAGTGCAGAACATTTTTTACTTTTCCTCCACGCTTTAAGTAAGTCTGAATATAAACCAGCAAGGACAATTTTGAATCTTAGAAACATTACCTGATTCTTGCTATACAATCATCTGTTTTATGGGTCAAGGTGAAGAGAGACTATTCACAGCATGAAGTGAGCTGTTTGGCAATTCTTTGAGAAGTGAAAATCCACTTCTCCTTAGAATTAGTAAGAGAACTGTGACCTAATTTCATTTATTACATTCTGTGCATCTTCACTCTTTTGCTCTGATCAAACACAGGTTAACTCTTTGACTTGAAGTAAGAATACCTAGTGAGAGATACATTATTCACATTTGCTCACGCAACTGAAAAACAGGTATCTGATGCTCCAGCTTCTTGGAAGGAGTCCTTTTTATCACTGACCTTTATTTTTTTCTAAAAAGAATGTATTAATTAACAGATTTTTTTTAAAATTTTTTTATTAATTTTGTTTAGGTGTGGGGACAAAGCTGACATTGATCCTACAGCAATTGTGACCAACTATAGCTTTTGACACTGAATAAGTATTTTGTAAAGGATGAATATGAAGAGAAGGGAGAAGTCAAGCTACAATAGGTGCATAGACATTTACCTGATTCTCCATACAGGTTGCTGATTAACAGTTTGTCTCCCACTGAGTCCCAGAAATAAATGTGAGAAAAGTATCAACACCTTTTTATAAAGAATTTTCAGAGTGTATGACAGAATAAGCCCTATGACGAGGCAATGGGCAGACACTGATGTACAGGAAATTCCACTTGCACATGAGGAAGACCTTTACTGTGCAGGTGACCAGATTGCCCAGAGAGGTTCTGGAGTTTCCCTTACTGAAGATATTCAAGAACTCTCTGGACACAATTCTGTGCTATGTGCACAGGGATGACCTTGCTTAAGTAGGGAGGTTGGACCAGATGACCCACTGTGGTCCCTTCCAACCTTACCCATTTTGTGATTTGGTGAATATGATTTTTTTCCCTTTATGGTAAATACTGTCAAAGCACTTACAGAAACATTTAGTTTCCAGCACTAAGCATTGAATTTGAAATTTCTGCTTGCTTGTAGGTATTGCTTTGAGTTGTCATGCATGATTTGCTCTAGGGAATTCTCAATTCTGAATCAACAGCAATGTGCTAGCTAAAACTCCGCTAGCTATATATGATAACAGCAGCAATTGGTATTGTAGATTTGTAGCAGACAGAAACCTAGCCCTTGTTAATAAAAAAACCCAATATAACAAAAAAGACCCCAGATTCTGTCACAGCAAGTCCAGCCAGAGGGATGGTGGTAAAACTGTGTGTTTGTGTGAATGCCTACACACATATGTGATAGAAAGAGAGGAGAAACTCAGGCAGTGAAAAATGAATCTAATTTCCTTCCATGAGAAGGAGAAGGGCTTATGGATTAAAGGCTGACAGAAGATACAGAGCGTTTTGACTCAGTTGCTTTAGACTCTGTCTTGATTTCTTCATAGCCAGTTAGAGGAAATGTAGTCTACAAAATAAGTGTTAGAAGGTAAATTCACAGACTATATCAGGAGAGAAGTAATGATTGATTTGCTGTCAAAATGAAGCCCAGCATTATATAACCACATGTTATTCTGTCAGGGTCTGGTCGGATAGCTTTTGTTGTTGTTGTTTGTTTGTTTGTTTGTTTTAATTGCTGTTATTTTCATTCATGATATGTTTTCTGAATCAATAGCAAAGACTACCTTAATTGTTGGCAGAGGTGAAGAATGGCAGCAACCATGCTGGCTAATAAACACATCAAATAACTGATTACTGGATTAGATGCATTAAAGGGATAAATGTACAGTTCTGCATACAGGTAGTAATAAGCTGACATGTAAGTAGAAAGGTGAGAGAGAGTTGGCCTAGATGGAGCCTTAGGAAAATAACATAATGGGTAAGGTAATTAATAAATTTTATTTTATTCACTAGTCTCCGACAACAATGTTACTGTTGTTAAAAAGACAAACATTCTTCTGAGCTGCATAATTAGATGCATTTTTTACACACACATAGAGCAGTCGTGTAAGAAATTGTCTTACACTTGACCCTCTTATGGCAGTGCTTTCCTGTAATACTGTGACCAATTTCAAACACTGGTATCCTGATATCTCAGGAAAGATTTCGACCAATTAGAGTCCCTAGGAGCCAAAGAAGAATGACTGAAAACCCAGAAGTAATGATCCAAGAAGAGAAACAGAAGTAACTGAGGAAGAGATGTTTTTCAAAAGAACTGGATAATAATTTTTTTATACACAGGGAATTCTGCAAGAAGTTAGGAAACAAACTGCTCTTTGTTTTGTTTTTATCTATAAGACAAAATCACAGAGTTTAAGTGATGACGAAGAATGATTTCTTGTTTGTGCACAAAAATGTAGAGCAGATGGATTAGCTATACTTTGAAACATCCATTTTTTTCAGGTTCTTAAAACACATTTAAATGACGACCTTCGACAGACCAGTAAATTAAGAGGGTAGTTTTTTTAATCTATTTTTCTGGAATTCTGTGATTATAATTGTCATAACCTCAAAACAAACATTTTGGACACTCTGAACATGATTTCTGTTGTGGTTTAACCCCAGCCAGCAACTAAGTATTACACAGATGCCTGCTTACTTTTATCCCTGGAGGGATGGAGAAGAGAATTTTAAAAGTAAAAGTAAGAAAATTTGTGGGCTGAGACATAGACAGTTTAATAAGTAAAGCAAAAGCCACTCACACAAGCAAAGCAAAACAAGGAATTCATTCACCACTTCCCATGGGCAGGCAGGTGTTCAGCTATCTCCAGAAAAACAGTGTTCCATCACCCTTAATGGTGACTTGGGAATCCAAATATTAGCCCCCCTTCCTTCTCCTTCCCGCAGCTCTATATGCTGAGCATGATGCCATGTGATATGGAATGTCCCTTTGGTCAGTCGGGGTCAGCTGTCCTGGCTGTGCTCACTTCCCTCCCTCCTTGCAGATGGGGTGAGGGTTAGAAGAGATCTTGACTCCAAGCACAGCTCAGCAGTAACTGAAACCATCCCTGTGTTATCAACACTGTTTGCGGCGCAGACCTAAAACACAGCTCCATACTAGCAGCCGTGAAGAAAATTATCTATCCCAGTCAAAACCAGCATAGTTGCCTAGATGGTCTGACATACCTGAAAGCTTAGGAAGTGAACAAGTGTTGGCAATGGCTGGTTCTAGGGATCAATGCAAGTTTATTTTACAGTAGCTTCCTTAAAACCAGTTCCTACTTCTGTATGTTCAGATGCTTAAGTGTGCAAGTCTAAAATTCTCCAGATCCCTGTGGTAACTTCTATGCATTCTTATCCTTGTTTAATAAGAATTTATAGGATTAACATGTCTTACTTGACTGTGGATTGAGCTTTGAAGTTTAGGAAGAAATTCCAGTCTTTCTTTATTCTATCTAAAAACATCTTGCCTTTCCAACTCTTTAATCAGTTCTAAAATGCTTTTTCCTTGAAGATGTTCATACCCCTGTGTTAAATCTTGCTTCAAAGGCAGTATCATAGCTATTTTATTAATTAGGTGGGGGTTTTTAAGTCTGTTATATACTGAGAATGTTGTCCCAACTAATTTGTATTTCTATTTCTTCTAGTTTCAAAAGATAGATTTTTTTTTTTTTTTACTTCTTACATTAATTCCACTACTGCTTAATGTGGATCTAACTTCATATTTTTTGAATGCATTTTGTCATAATTTCTTCCATTCATTTGAAAATGCAGTTATTGTTCATAATTCAACCACACATGAGAAGAGTCAGAGCTCAAAATCTATACATTGCTCATTTAAATCGCAAAATATTGGTTCATAAACCCAAGGTAAACCCTCTCTTTTTTCCTTCCCAAAGTCACTACCCAAGAACTGTAATTTTCAATTCTAGTTCTATGATAGCGAGCCTTCATTTTATTTACTTCATTAATTGAAACAAATCATCAATGTTTGAGCTAAATAACACGTAAATGAAAAAAAAATATTCTTTAATTGCCTTGGTGTTTATTGATTTATCCTAGGGATATGCTATCAGAAAGCAGGATACCGATATGAACTCATGACCAATCATCTTCATTCATTATTCCTTTTGTCACTAAAACCAGACACCTGTAATAGCCCAACAGAGACAAGAAACAGACATTCCCTTTTTGGTCAATTTGAGTGTAAAAACTGAAGTTCGAAAATGTATTTTTCATCTTATATAAATCTTGGCAGTTTCTAATAAGGAAGAAATGTAGTGCCTTTTTTAAAATTAATGCTTTACTTGAAAACAGCTTCCAAAACAAACTTTTTTATAGTCAAGATGATCTAGTTATGAATTTAAGTAAGTGTCATTCTTAACAGTGCAGTAAAATATTGGTTTAAATCTAAGAATTATTATTGATATGTGATACTAATATAATACAAATAGCAGCAGTAAAAAAATTACAAATACTAGAATTTGATTTTAATCTAATAACAGTATAATTTATTAGTAAAATAATGCTAGAGAAGCTCTGGACATTTATAGGTTATTCCCAGTGCACGTGGCATTAATTAAAAGTAAAAACTCATGAAATATTTTTAAACACGCGAATGTTTTAAAAAATTCAATGGGAAAAATTGGGGACCTCCAAAAAATTCTGAAATGAAAAACCTGTACTGTTGTGTGTCTTTCTATTATTTCATTTTCCCGTTTTTGTGATAGGTAACTCTAAGTCTATTCACTATTTTCCCAAGATGGTTATATGTTTATGAAAGTTGTCTGTATACTCCCTTACTTCCTCCAAGACTTTGGTCTTATTTACTAAATTGGGGGAATTTTTTTTTATTTGATTTTAGCCGGATTTTTCTCTTTAGTTTTCTGTTTCGCTTTAGATTTACCATACATCTGTAATTTTGCTGGCATGACTGTCCTTTCCTGTTGAATGAACTTATATTCTCTGGATGTTGTGTTTATTGATTACATTTTATGAAGTATGTTGTATACTATCTTGGTTGTTTTGTTTCTAAGTTTATTTTTTACTTCAAAGCAAATTTGCTTTCTGTGCTGACTTGCTGAGTTTGCTGCTGCCAAACAATGCAGTCTTGTTTTGTTCATCACTGAATTCTCTGAGGTTGCAATGTTGTATTACTGTGTTTACATCTCAGTATAAGCTCTTTGGTTGCTAGTTTCTTGGATCGCTTGCCAGGAACTTCATTCAAATAAATCTTTGATACTGAGGCCAATGTATTTTTGATGATAACTTCATTCTTGCTGTTGAATCCACTTTCAAATAAGAATTTTCCGGAGGGTTTTGTATTGTTGTCATGTAATTGGTCATTATATTTTTTTTTATTATTACTGTTATTCTTGAAATATAACCTCTCCTTTACTTTCTCGGTTTATTTGAAAGTATGAATTATCTAACCACTTCACCATTACAAGTAGAGCATGAAAATAAAAGTAAACAGAGTTGTGCCGGGTGACATTTTGCATTCATGTAAGGTTTCTGTAATTGTTTGCTACTGGACTAGAATGTGTTTTCTTCAGAATTTGTGGCTACTATTTTGGTGAAAATGTTACTAAAATTTTACAGCTTTACTGTTTATGTTTACATACAGTGCGTTCTTTTGTATACTCTCAAGTTATCTATGGATCATCACTAGTTAACATTCAATATATGCACATTCAACACTTGGGTTTTTTTAACCTGTGAGTGAAAATCATTGTTTGAAATTTTAATATTATATATCCAGTTGCTATGAGATATTAGAACTCCAAAATTTACCTACTTTTTTTGTCATGGAAGGCAACGGTACCATGAGTAAATAGTCTGCAGTGCATAAGCTGCTACAAATAAGGCTTTCTCACACATTCATGTCCGTTTTATTTGTTTAGGGCAGCCTATCAAAGGGATATTTTTTAAAGATAAGTAAAAAATCATATTATCCTCTTTGGTGAAACATGTAATTATTAATGTTAAATACACTCAAAGTATGGGGTTTTTTTTCCTTGAAGAAAGGTTTCCAACCAAACCTCTTTCTTTCGCTTACCCTTGAATAAAAGCTGTGATGAGTTGTTATCAAAAATATGGATTAGAAGTTCATATATCTATGTGATTTAAAGAACAGTTTTCTCAGCTGTTGGTGACTGGAGCCTTTCCTGTGTTAGTGAGGCACCTGCTGAGAAGGTGTTGGTTCCAACTCCCACAAGGATTAAGTAGTCTTCTCACTGTCCTCCGGCTCAATATCCTTGGCTATGAGTTCTGGTCTCAGGGTGCAGAAAGAGCTACAATAGCTCTCAGCAGACTCTAGACTTCTAACACTGAAATGATGAGTTAAAGGTATTTAGATTTAAGCTTTAGGCAAATACAGATTTTTTTTTTGCTACCAGTAACAGAATACAGTTGAATTGTGTTCCCTACTTTTCTGTGTTTCATGCTTATGCTTTCATCTAAGTATAAAATTAGTTTGTATAAACTCACACAATAAAGGTACTGTCTTCCATTGAGTGAAATGAGATATATACATTTACTTGAATACTCAGAGAGATTTCATGTGTTAATATGCATGAATTGCGGAAAACAGCTTCTTATTCAGTGTCCTGGTTTCAGCTGGGATAGAGTTAATTTTCTTCACAGTAGCTGTTACAGTCACTAAACATGCTAAGTTGGAAGGGACCCACAAGGATCACCGAGTCCAACTCTTGGCCCTGCACAGAATCATCCCCAGGAGTCACACTACGTGCCCAAGAATATTGTCTAAACATTTCTTGAACTCTGTCATGCTTGGTACTATGTCCACTTCCCAGGGCAGCCTGTTCCAGTGCCCAACCACCCTCTGGGGGAAGAATCTCTTTTTGATATCCAACCTAAACCTGCTCTGACACAACTTCAGACCATTCTCTTTGATTCTGTCACTGGTCACCACTTGTTTTGGATTTAGTATGGGAATAGTATAGATAACATATTGATGTTATGGTTGTTGCTAAGTAGTTCTTATGCTGAGCCAAGGACTTCCCAGTGTCTTATGCTGTCAGTGAACAAGTGCAGAAGAAGCTGGGAGGGAGCACAGCTGATCAGAAATGGCTGAAGGGAGATTCCATACCATAGAATGTCATGTACTGTATTTTAAATGGGGTAGAGTTGGTTGGAAGCCATCAACTACTCTTTGGGGATGAGATGTACGTTAGTCAGCAGGTGGTGAGCAATTGTATTGTCCATCACTTGTTTCTCTTGGATTTTATTCCTCTCTCTCTTTTCATTACTACTACTATTATTATTGCTATCGTTATTATTGTCATTAATATTATTAGTACATTCTATTTCAATTATTAAACTGTTCCTATCTCAACTCACAAGTTTACTGTTTTCCTGATTATTCTCTCCACGGGGTGGGTGAGAGAAGAATTGGGGGAAGAAGGTCTCCAGGCACTGGAGCAGAGATTCCCCTGCAGCCCGTGTTCAAGACCATGGTGAGGCAGCTGTCTCCCTGAAGTCTGTGGAGATCCACAGGGGAGCAGGGATCCACCTGCAGCCCTTGAAGGACCCCACAGTGGAGCAGGTAGGTGTGTCCTAATGGAAGCTATGACCCTGTGGAGAGTGCATACCAGAGCAGATTCCTGGCAGGACTTGTGATCCCAAGGGAGACCCATGCTGAAGCAGTCTGTTCCTGAAGGACTGCACCCCATGGAGGGGACCCACACTGAAGAATTTCATGAAGAACTGCAGCCTGTGCAAAGGACTTACATAGAGAAGCTGGTGGAGGACTGCCTCTGCTGGTAGAGATCCCATGCTAGAGCAGGAGAAGAGTGTGAGGAGGAAAGAGAAGTAAAGACAAAGTACTACTAAGTGACCATTCTCACACTTCGCTTGAGGAGATGAGGTAGCTGGGAGTGAAGGAAGGAGGCATGGGAGGAAGATGTTTTTAGTTTTTATTTGTTTTATTTCTTATTATCCCGCTCTTAGTTGTCCATAAATTAAATCAATCTTCCCAAAGTTGAGACTGTTTTGCCTGTGACAGTAATTGGTAAGCAACCTTCCTGCCCCTATTTTGACTCATGAGTTTTTTCATCTTCTTTTCTCCCCCTATCCTATAGAGGAGGCGCAGTGGTAGAGTGGCTTGGTGAGCACCTGGCAGCCAGCCAAGGCCAACTTACCGTACTGTCTAGTTATGTTAAATACAAAAAGTTTGCCACCATTCCTAATCTATAAATATATATATTCCTTCATTCACTGCTGTATAGATATGTGTATGAGAAAATAGATTGTGAGCTGTTGCATAAGGTAGAGCAGACCTAATGGGGTGCTGTATCAATCCTTCCATTCCCAGGGATCTAGAAAGTACAGAGTACAATATGCAAAGAGAAATTATGGTAAAGATGATGTCTTCTACCCTCACTGCCACGTAGCCAGGGTGAAACCTGAAGAGAAAACTCAATGGAATTAAAGTTGATAAATCACAGGTGTATGGACATTTAGGGACTGTGCAATTAAATTAAGTAATCTGTGAACCTTTATGGACTCAGTTGTTGCTGACACTAAATTGGTAGAATTGTTTCCAGTAGGGCCAAGTCACACTTTTCTGGGCAGTTTTTTAGCCTTGCTTAGGAGCTGATGTGTGTTCCAGTGGTTAATTTTAATTATTCTTGCTCTTTCTTAATATTTAATATGCTCTCATCATCGACCTCAGCTTCATGCTTACCTGCATATCTTTCTGTTGCATTACTCTTTTCTCTTTGTTTCCTGTATATCCTAACTGCAAGGACTTAAAGAGCACAGTTGCCTGTCTCAAACACTGTCAAGGCCACAGAAGGAACTTGCCATAAGACAAGCCACCCCAGCGGGAATTTGAGATAAGCAAAGAAGGGAGGAATCTGCAACAGGAAGGCGCTGATTCCTGGCCTGGTGAAGGCGAGATCTGGTTAGCACATCCTGGTTAATGCATCCAGACAAAAATTTCCACTGTGGCAAACTGTGTGAAAGGCAGCAACCGCTCATACACATATTACTGCCCAAAGAAAGACTACTGTGTTGTTTCACTCTAATCCACCCCAAGGGATCTAATAACAAGAACCTCAACTACCCTTCTTTAGGAGTGGTTTGTAACACCTGCCCTAACCCCTTTTTAGCCTTTTGTTTCTTAAGTATTTCACTATATTTTTGAAGTAGCTTTGGAAAACGAATAAACATGAGCTAATATGATATTTGGTGTTTTAACACTGTCATGTGTAATGTCTCTTTCTTCACCTCATGTTATGTAGCTTGTAAACTCTGAGCAAAGCCTATGTTTGCATAATGGGACTTCAGTCTCACCTGAAGACACCCATGTAAAAAAAGTGATTAATATAGTGCATCATTGTTAGCTGCTAATTATGCAGAATTATAATAAAGGTGGTTTTTTCAGGTCCAGATTCCTTTGCTGGATTTGTTTTAATTTAGTAAGCATTATAAAAGCTATGAAATGTACCTGATTTGCATTTCAGAGTGGTGAGAAAGCATAACATCAGGGTTTTTGAAGTGCAAATTTCCTTAGTGTCTTTCTTTATCAGGGGATGTTCTTGGATTACAGACTCGAACTTGATTCAATAAAGAAATAATATGGAACTGAAAACAATTTACATGCTTACATAAGTCTTAGATCATACAAAAAAAAAGAAAAAAGTTATTTTTGTTAGCCACCATTCAAGGACAATATTACAAACCTAGTTTTTCTTTTAGTTTAATGTGATATCTCAGGACTGTATATAATACCTGAAGGTTCAATACAATCCTTTAATTATTGTATTAACTTATGACTATGTATGTATTGTGAAAAGTAGCATGCACAGCCGTATTTTATTACCAATTTTGTAACTATATTTGTCCATTCCTATTAATGCTATATATCAAAGATTTTTTTAAGGCAGCAAAGAAATTATATTTTTCTATACCTGATTCAATCTTTGGTTCCAAAAAAAGTGGCTACTTTGTTATATAATTTCACTAATTATGGTTTTTGAATGAGGTGTTACTGACCTTGACAAGTGGTGAAATAGCTTTTTACTGTATTAGAATTTTGTGGGCCTTTTTTTTAAATATGTAATGCCTTATAGGATTTTTTTTTTAATTTGTCCTTTGGTCTCTAATATTATCCCATTACTATTTTTACTTGAAGATTGAAACTTTCTTAATGGACCATAGCAGTTTTATTCTTGATTCTGTAACTGGAACTCAATGTAGTTAAACTAGTGTATCAAAGTCGAGCACACACTATTTCTGTGGGAAATAAATACTCGTAAGTTCTTTGGGAGATTGATTCTAAATTAACCTGTGATATCAGAAAAAAAAAAAAAGAAGCCTGCAAAAATTCTTTTCTTTTAAATAGAATACAACTAGTTTTTCTCATTTAAAAAGAAATCTAAGCATTAAATTTCACTATTAAGTCAGAAATACACTCTCAGATGGGGTCTCTCTCTCTATAGTAGAACTCAATCACTTCTGCAATCTAATCTCCCATTCCTATTGCATTAGAAATTGGGTTTTAGACAGGAAAAAATGTCATTCATCACTGATAGTATGCAGTACAAACAAACTGCTTAAGATTGAACTCATATTCATTTTATATCCAGGATCGAAGCTAACACTTTTCATGAAAGTCTGCATGTGTGGCTTGAAAATTATGACTGCTGTGATATATCCAGGGTTTTAATTTCATTGTATGGTTTAGATAGTGATGAGACATGTGGAAGTGAAGTGTAAGGGAATAAATGTTTCTCTTTTTTCTAATTTGTAGAACATCTTTGATGTTCTGATGCATTTAGTTGTCATTTACATTTTATGAAATAATGCAAATAGATGATTGATGTAAAATCAAGTACACTTACACAATTTTTTTTTCATGTAACTCTTGGCACTTGTTTAAGGACTTCACCTCTCTACCATAAGAGTTATGTCACCTTAGTAATTTTCATAGATAGCAATTATGAACTTGTGTTTTGTGTTGCTGCCATTTCTCCTGAGAAAGACAGTTGATAAAATCTATACTGGGAGGGGAGTTCAGTTTTATTGCCAAATTTAGCATTTGTTACAAGATTTGGTGCAGTTTTGGGACTGTGTGTTTCATTGCTGTAGAGACACACTGTTCAGCTGCAAAAAATCTGATGGCAAAAGGTTTGGTGACATGTTAGTGTTTACTTTTCATGTGACTCTGGTTATTTCGGGGATTATGTGATTTCTAGTCCCGTCCCCAGTTCCCAACCCCTCATGACTCACTCTCTGTTGTGGATAATGGAGATCCTATGGTTGCATTAATAAATACTGTAATTCATTGCCAAAAAGCCTAATCAACAGATATTTTTTTGTCATGTATTTTGAGGTGAATTTTTCAGGAGATTGATAGATATAGTACAATATATGGAAACCCAGAATATTTTCAGATCCCATGGTTTGTATTTAACTTTGGAAATGGCCTTAGATGGTGAGAACAAGGATATGTCTATATTCGAATTACTATAACCATATCAACATTAATATAAACTGTGGCATAGTAAATAGCTTCAGTTGAAAGTTCTACAAAATTTTATTTGAGCATTAGATATAAAGGAAAGTCTGAAGCATCAGTCTATTGGGCTGTAGCACACATATTTGGGGCATCTTTTGCGCTATATCTTTTTCTGATGGACTTTTCCCAGTTGATGCAGTTTGAATAAGACCTGTTGTTAACAGAATACTTGTTTGCTGTGGGGCATCCTACAGAGTAGATATCGCTCATACTTGTTTGTAAGAACAAATAGTGGGTTTTTCCCTCTCCCCCCGCCTATTTACTTGCCAAAGTGTCTGAGCACAAAACTAATAGCCTTTGTTATTGCTTGAATTGAAGTGCAACATTGGTTTAGAAGCCTTTTCATTAATACTTTATTATAAATCACTAGCAGGGTTTCATAGAACTGAAAAAAAACTTGTTTTTGTAAGATCAGGAACATTTCTGTGTGGTTATATATCAGCTTGAGACAGATAGATTTAGGATGGTAGTTAAACTAAGTAAGACACAGGCAATTAAGAAATAAGATTCATTTTTATTTGAGCAAATTATCATGTTTTTTGACTTTTTATAATGTCACTACATAAAAACAAAATTAATGATCTGATTACCGGGCAATTATTTTGATTGAAATCCTCTTGCCAGAAGTCCCTATCTTGAGGCAAAGCAACTCTAAATGAAACAGAGGATCTCTTCATTAAGCAGACCAGAGCCTTTGCAGAATTCTTAAGACCTGTAACACACATGTGCCATAAGCAGGAAGAAATCAATATTAATCCTGTGTTTGGATGACAATTACAATTTGCTAACATTGGCTGCTTAAACAGTTTAGTGGTTTTACCCCGTAAGAGAAAAATAGCTTCCAGAATTTGTCAAGTAACTTGCATCTCTGATCAAGAGTTGATGCTAATGAGTTCAGTGCAACAGAATACGGGACAGAGCCAATGCTTCTTACTCTAGAACCTGACTTATCTGGTATCTAATTCTATGAAAGTGCCTGAAATTCTTAATTATAACTGAAACGGCTCATTCTCCTGCTCTTTCTTTCGCCTTTTCCATCTCCCAAAAATCTGTATGAACATACTGCTCTTTAGGCACTGGGAACTGAAGATTAGTAATATTGTTTGTATTTCAGTGCAATGACAAATGGCAAATTGTAACCTTGAAGAGTTATTATGTATTGTGATAGTTGTGTTTTAAATTCATACAAGCAGCAGAACGATTTACCTCTCAAAGGAAGAAGATAAAGGCATTTTGCAACATGCTCTTCATTCGCCATGATAGACACATCTTCTCTTGTCCATAGCCTTATTGTCTGCTACACTATAGAGTCAAGCTGTTTTTTTCTGTCTGCAAATCAATCCTAAGAGAATATTCTCTTTGTGAGTCATTTCTTGAATTCATAAACTTGAATGTGAACTGTCTATCTACAAGTGGTAATACCTATGATTGCTTATGCAGAAATAGAGTGCAAGGAGTTACATGCTGCAAATAAATTCTCTTCACTGCAGTTGCAGTTGCTGCCTTAATGAATGCCTTAACCTGTATTATTTCTTCCCTTTCGAAAACTGCAAGGGTGGATTATGTTTACTTATTTACTTTTGTAATGAAAATTGCTCTGAACTTCATGTAGATCATTTATAGAGAATTACTGGGGCAGAATAATGAATAACAAAATTCAGCAGATGGAGTCAAACTAGATGTCACTGAGAATGTTCCAGAAAGATTAATCATTTTTCATTCAGAAAAAGATTGTGTTTTGGTTTTTTTTCGAAAGGGTGGTATATTTGGTTCTCATTATTTTCCTCAGGATGTAATATGACACAATTCTAAGAATAAAACTGCAGGTAGCACTTCCTAAGGTGCGATGGAAAGGTGAACCTGAATATGTTACTTCCTGGAATTTGATCTGAATTTTTCCTCCCAAATGTGACTGTTTAAAAAAAAACAAAACCACAAAACCCACCTCAGATTATTCTTCAGTCACTTCTAAAATAGGTATGCTACAATGTTGTTCTTATTTTTGTAATCAGAAAACTTACAATAATTTCTTCACCTAGTATAATGCCGGTAATTAAATGCCACTTGCACAATAGTGAACACGTGCAATCTTTTTGCAGCTCTAAGGATAAGCATAATGATCTATGAAACAGATACCATACAGTCAGTCCTGTCAGGAATCTCAAGAAAACAACCCAGAAACACTTCCTTTTGTAGACTGATCCTAGTCTCCTTCAGTTTTATCAGCTTTTGGCACTCTGGCATATATTAAATTAATACCAATTTAAAGACCCCTTAGTTGACAGTACAACAATTAGTGCCACCAGAATAGGTAAAGTAGTGGACTTGATTACTGTCAATGTTGCTAAGATTCATATAAATGCAATCTAAGACAAATAATTTTTATTTTTTTTTCCCAGAAATATAAATAAATTTAAAATAACCAAGAAAGTCTCTATGGGGCATATTATTCCTAGATTTCAAAGAAATGTCAAAATTATTTAACCACAGTTTGCCAAAAAAGCACTTCAGAAAAAAAAATAAGATTTTAAGAGGCTAGTCTTGGTGAGTAAACATTATGTTTGGGTTTTTTTTACTACCACAGAAACAATCACAGGAAACTTCAAAGCAAGCAAAATTTTTACTAAAGATTATTTTAGATTACAAAAATCTAGTAACTTATGTGCAAAGAACATTACTATTTATAATGACAAAGAACCTTTTTCAAAATTGTTTATGTCTTACATAAGAGAAGTATTTTGAACAAAAGAAAAAAAAAAACAAAAGATCTGAGGTGAGATAGAGAGCTGGAAAAATTTTCAACCTTAACATCACAGAGTCATTGATCATATAATGAATTATACTGAAGTGCAGCTGTCACTATCCAGAACTGTGTGATTGAGTAAAAAGCGAAAATACTCATCTAGAGCTTATGGCAATAATAGGAACAGAATTGTCTTTGTCCCTTTTTTTATATTCTTTTAAAATTTTGAGGGTTTTTTGCTGTTTTTGTCCTTTCTCTCTGTGTATGTATATATATATATAATGTATGTATATTAATTTTAGAGCAGATTTTATTTCTAATCTGTACATTTTTCATGATGAAACACATTTTTTGGTGTCAAGTGATTGATATGACAGTCCATAACAGGTAAGAGTTACATTGAAAATTGTAACAAAATAAAAAGAAACCCAAACCAACAAAAAAAATCCCCTCAAAATTGGTTTGTAAAACCTTTTAAATTCAAAGAAAAACAAATAGACATATTACCAATTAAATAGATGTTTATTGTGAAATAAATGTAAGATTGAGGCTGAATAACAGTGTAATATTTACTACTTTCCCCAATATATTCTGGAAAAGCTGTGTTAATAGATCTTATTATATATGTTTTTATATGCATCTGTACAACAGAAGAATGAAACCGTGACCCATCTGAAATAAAGAAAACAATGTCATGAGTATACTTTTACTTTCAATGAATTTTGAGTATATTCCTCTAAAAATACAATAACATGGATTCTTTCTTACGTAAAAGTACTTCTTTTTTTTTGCACAAATAATTTAAATTTCATTCTGGTAGTGTATAACTTAAAGCAGGATATTTAGACACTTTATTTGACTAGGATAGGGCTCCTTTTTTTTTTTTTCCTCAAAAGCAATTTAATCTGGAATCTCAGGACAGAAGTGGTTATTTTGCCAGCTCTGATGCTTATCAGAAAACAAAGAATTTGTTTTTAAGAGGGAAATGTACCAAAATAATTTCTTGGTCTCAGTTTATATTAAAAGAGCTATTGAATGTAGTAAGCTCTACACACAACATATCTGTATTCTCAAATTTTAAGACTTTTATTATGATGATGAATAAATAGGAACAATTAGGAAGATGCACCCCAAGGTTGTCATGAGTCCTTCTTTTTCTTCTTAAGAAAATGCAGGGCAATTGTAGAGCTGCATTAGCATAGGAGTGAGGCTAAAGGCAATGCTGCATCTCCTCTGAAGAATACAAATAAAAGTACAGTCATTGTATCTAAGCAACAGTCCTGCCTGATGCTGAAGAAGAAAATCATCTCTCATGCCTAACTATTCTTTTAACATGAATGAACCCCTGGAGGTGCTTAGATGAAGACTTGCCTGTGCTCAGGGGCTGCCATACTGCAAAATTTCAAATATAGTGCCTTATTTCCAGGGTTTAACACAATTCTCCAAACAATCACAGGAGAATTGAACGAACTCAATAAATGACTGCATTCTCATCAGTTGTTTAGATTAATACTACATCAACCCCTACTTCAGTCAAAACAGCTGGGAGTTTTTCTGAAGTCAGTATAGAAATCATGACAATCGGGTGATTCCTACCATACAGACTTCTCTGCTGAGAACCAAAACTAAATCAGTCTAAAGGATATAGAAAACTCTACAGCTCTGCACATGTTTACTGAGTGCAGGGGATTGTTCCCCAACATCAATACTGAAAATTTTAATAAATTATTGAGATTTCTCCATGAAAAAATAGAAATAAAATCATAACACTGAGAGAAACAAGGCATCTTTTTAATGTTTCTATCTTTTTACAAGAAAATGTTGCATAAGTGCATTTTCTAATCGGCATTTCCACTGTTCCTATGAGCTTAAGATGCACTAAATACTGTTCTCTATTTTGTAAGAATCATGGAATGGAGATAAAACTGTTTAAGATGGGCTAGAAGTATTGCCATGGACTCATAAAGGGATATTTATGAAAAGTGAAGTGTCAACTCTGATGTAATAGTTGCCAACAGAAAGAGAGAACACACAATTGTGTTATGTGGATCCGTGTGTTGACAAAGTGTTCTTTGAGATTACAGCGCTTTTAATCCTAAAAGCAGTATTCATTGTGCTCTTCCATGTTGTCTCTTCAAGGTCATAAAATGCTATTTTGTAAAGAAAATTTTGTATTAAATATCCAAGTTCCTTTTACATTAAGATTAAATTACAAATTGGTGAAACGTGTTAATTTTTCTCAGTGAGGAGAGATAGAGACTTAGTGACAGAAATATGCAAAAAATGTCCTCATTTACAAAGTTTCTAGCTTTACTTTTGGTCCTGAACATAACTATAGGGTGCATTTGAGAGTTTAATCGATGGCATAGGCAGATATTTACCATTTTCCTTCTCTTAGTTTTGGGAGGGCAGGGTAATAGAACCTCTCATTGATCAAAGCCATAGTTACCTACCCTGTGTCAAGGATAAGTTCTGCTGATTCCTAGAATGTATATTTATCTGATTTTTTCTTTAATATCTGAAGAGTAGTTACATTAAGTGCAACACTTTCGAAGTGAGAAAGATGTCTGCATCCAAACCATTGTCTGAATGAAAAGAAGCTGAGGAGCAGATGTACTGTTAGTATATGATTTCCCCAGCAACAAGTTGCATGTAATACTGTTAATTCAACCACAAATGTCTGTAATTTTCTAAAGAGCTAATGTATCTCTCTTTAAAAGCTATATAATCAAGGATAAAATCATGATCTGTAAGATGTAATGATCTTCCTTTTCATTTTTGTACTATAAAAATATGTCTTGGGAGAATAGCAGTCTTGATAAGTCTAACAGATAAGGAGGTGGTTTGCTTTCTCTGGTTGCTGAGCCAGTCTGAACACCTGCTCTGCTCCTGTGTAATTTCTCTGCACACAGCTTCAAATAGTGTTTGATGATCACCCACAGCATTCGTAATAAAAACTGAATAAGAGCTCCATGCAGAAAAAATAAATGCATCTCTAGTGAGCTTGAGTGTTGACTTGAGATATAGAAGAAAATATAGTTCTTCAATATTAAATAAGACTTTCTCACTGAACTAGAGGTAGACATTGATCTTCAGTTCTGCAGTCAAAGAAGAAATACAGCAAAGACTGTTTTTATTTTGCTGGGACTAGCAAAGGAAATTTAATTCAAGAACAAACAGCAGTCACAGGAAAACAAAGCAAACAAGCAAAATCTTTTTGATTCAGTAAAAAGACTGCATCTTGCTATTCTGTATGTGGACCTTGCATTGGCAATCTGGGCTTTGCAGTCCCTGAGCTCGAATGTCATAAGTGCCAGGCTCAAAAAACAGCTAAGTCCTGATGTGAAGATTCCAAGAGGAGTACCAGGACAGAGAGGGTGACCTGCCTACCTTGTGCCAGTTTGTGCACTGGCACAGAATTGAATGATTCCACTGATTTCAATACAGCAATGTCATTCACAGCACCGGGCCCCTGTGCTTTATTTGAACCGTCAGTCAGTTCCTGCAATCTAATTCAAAGATTTTGTTTGAACCTTATGTTTACTTCACAGTCACTTGAGAAAATTGATGATTTTTTTTCAATGATTGGCTTTGAATAGTAATGGGGTGTCAGGGCGTACTTTTCCCGTGAGTAATTCAGGGGTAAGGGAATACTGTTGTCTTATAGTTCTCTTCAAAATCATTTTATCTTGTTGAGTTTGCTTGTCTTGATTTTGTATCACAAAACAGCTTCCTAGGTATCTCATAAATATTTAGATTGTTTAGATGTGGTTTGAGCAAAATATTTTTAAAATAAAATATCTCAAGTCCCCCAGTCAAGTTCATTTTGATTTTTAAATTTGAAAATAGTAATAATACTATGCTACCAGTACTTATTTAGTCCTAACTGCAACACTCAATGCCTGCCACTATAAATAATGCATCATATATTGAAAAGTAGGTGTGAAAGGAGAGTCCATTCCTACATCTAATTCAATCCAATGGCATTCAAAAGCTTTAAGTATCTTCCTTTAACAAAAGAGTCTGGCTTTTTTCTTTAATCAGAATTTGCTGAAGACAATTGTCTCAAACAAAAGGAGTATCTGCAACAAACTATGTGCGATTTTTGCTGATGACCTTTATGAGAAAAACCTCCCAACAACAACAAAATAAACAAAAAACACCAAAGATTTTGTTTTTAAAAGAAAACTATGGCTGTTATAAATCTCTTCTGGGTCTGATAATATGTATTTCAAATCCCATTAAATAAATGCATTCAGTAAAACCAATTTGCCTCGCTGGAGTTTTTTCTACTCTATCTTAAATGTCATCAACACACAGAAGAGACCTCTGTGCTTTTTGTGCTGCTGTAGCACACAGATTGTGCAGTGTATCGAGGAAGGGCACCGTCTCACCACAGTACCATCTGCTTGAAAGTGCAGGGGGAAATGCTGAACACTTTCCCAAATTTCATGTCATAAAAACAGTGAATAGGAGCTCATTAGCCTACAGCAGCTCCCATTGTAATCACATTATATCCATGCAGAGAAAATTGCCTGACTGAACAGGAAGTCCTTCATATTGTTTAACTGGTTGGATGCTTCCTGCCATTTCTGCAACACAGGCTGCTTTCACTGTTTTCACTACAGGAGAAATATTTTGTGGATTTTCCACTCAAACAACATTCCGCAATGTCTAATGGAAATTAGCATTTTATAGAGCAACAATCTGAATCGGAGTGGAGGGTTTTTTTTTTTATTTCTCACATTACCATATTTAAGATAAAAGGTAAATAATCTTGACAAAAAGAAAAAAGCAGTAGTTCAGATACCAAAAGGACAATCTTAAATTCTTTAAGGGATAATTAAGTAGGCTACATGCTCTCTGGAATATTACTCCAGTACTTCCCCCTCCAATGAGTTGGATATTCCTTACAATTTAAAAACTTTTTCAATTTTGATAAATCGTGTGAAAAGAGGTAAGCAAAACAATCTCTACAACATTTGAGTTTCATTCTGATGATGGTTAAATAGAAGTGGTAGACGGAGAGAACCTTTTATTCTTCAGTGGTTTCCACTGTTGTCCATAGGGCTGTGCTGGTTCGCTGTAGTTATAAACCTCAAACGGAATTATGTTACTCCTTGTATAGGGTTAGGTTTGAAAAGCACCCCAATCTATTGCCCTTCTAGTAGTATATACACTAGTGGATGAAAAGTTCAAACAGTCAAATATAATAGCATTTTCACTTCTTTTTTTTTTTTTCTGTTTAAAACCTCAGCATTTCTATTTCTTTTGCTGTGCTGTGAGTGAACTTCTAATAGGTATTGTGAAGCATATTTTGCTGTAACATGTTTTGCTGCATGTACACTTCATATACGTTTCATAGAGGTAAATTTGGTTGTGGATATCACTATTCCATGACGTCTCTACTTCCATGCACTCTTTTGTGAATTCAGTTAGTACAAAGAATTAGTGGTTTGCACATTTTGTTTAAATGAGGTCATCAAGAGGCAAATATGTAGAATGTTTCACAGACCCTGAGATCTTTCACATTCGTCATGAAAAATAATTAACATGCAATCTGCACTCAGGGTTATCAAATGGAAACGTTAAAGTATTCTACTATTTTATATTTTCTACCATTCCTCTTTGTATCTCAGTTATGACTAAACTGAGATAGAAGAAACCTCCTCAACAACCTTGAAAAATCAAATATTGTGATCATTGTCTCAACTGTGGTGTTTATGGTGATGATTTCTACGAAAAGATAGGTATTTTTGTTTTGTTTCCCAATATGCTCATCCTCAACATTATTCTCAGGTTTAACATCAGTCTTTGCCTAAAAGGGTTTTCATTTTATTTCTGTGCTTCCTCGGTGAAACTAGTTACACAGAGAGCATTTCTGGCCTTACTTGAGTGAAAGAGAGTTTTCATAGTTTTCATTTGAGACAGAGATTGAATGTCAGTAATCTGATTTTTATGCATCTTTGCTTATGTTTAGAGTTTTGGTATAACTTGATGAATATGAAGAGGTAGAAAATATTTTAAACAGCCTTTGGCCTAGGTATCGTACTTATCTGGAGCTATGGGTGAATTCCAAAACTTTATCCTCTTCTTGTGGTGTAACAAGACACCAAGGGGAACTCTTTGACCTATGTATTTTTGCCTTGGGCTTTGTGTCCTGATTTGCCAGCCTCTTTTCCCAGCATTTTCCTTTTAATTCATGCTATATCCATACAATTCCTCCTGACGAACATTTCAGACTGCTTGGCAAGAACCTTGGAGCTTCATTTGAACACACTGCACCCCAGCTGGGAAACTGGTGAATCTGGGGATGCCATGCATCTCTTATCTGTAGCACGGAAGCAGAGCAGAAATGGAAAACATTTTATTTCCATTAAAAGATATTATGATTTTTTAAAATTATTTTTATTTGAAGTAAAAGCTAATGGGACTCATCCACTCCTTGAGTTTGAATTTTACATGCAAGTTTGGCATCTAAGATACAAGTTCAATAGAAAGACATTTTCTCTTCTTAAACTTCCCAATATTGTCACATGATAAGAAAATTAACCTACTTTAGCCTATGTTTTCTGTGGGGAAAACCTCAGAGATTCCTCAATATTTTAAGATTTTTTTGAAAAGCTTCTTAAAATCTGGTTCATCTCCATTATATGGTTAAACTGCAAAGCCCAAATTCATGCTTTCCCAGAATTCTGGACTGTTAGAGTATATTTATGAGTAATTTCAGGTGTTAAAATGCTTTTATTAGTTATTTTCTTATTTATTTTTCAAGGAAAATAACTGTAGTTGTTGATAATGTTAATGTCAATCATTATTGTAGAAAAACTAAAAGTAAATGTTTTAATTCCTAAGTGCTCCATGCTCCATTCATTTTATTTTAGCAAATATGATGGTTTTCACAGCACTTTGTCCAACAGAATTCTTTATAGTTCGAGTTGACTAATTACAATATAAAAATGTAGGTAAGGATAGAGAAATTTACTAATAGTTAAATGTTTGGAATTAACATGCCTTTTTTTTTTTTTTTACAGCTTAAACATTTCTAATTCCTTATCTACCTTCATTAAATCTTTGAAATTGCTATAGTCATCATTTGTGGGCATACATGTTAATCTTGATTATAAAATAAATGGGGATGTGTTTTTTTAATCACCATACAATTAAGGAAACAATCATAATCTCATGAAAGATAGTAAATACAAATTAAATTCTCGAAGTCTTAATTATAAAGTGCTAATGGACTGAAATGTGATTTAAGCAGAGAAAACCTAGAGATTTCTGAGACCGTATTTTTGAAGGTTGAGTGTTTTCCCAGTATGGATTCAATACAACCTGCTTTAGTTATTCAACAAACACTGTACCAGTTTTCACACGTTTCAGTGGTATTTCAGTGGACTTTCTAGGGAAATCTATGGAATAGATATATTCAGGGAGAATAGACATCTTAAAAGGTAGCTCTTATTTGAGATAAATCTCACAATTATGTTATCGGATTACATGAACAAATATCAAGAAAGTAGGGGGCTCCTAATCTCTCCAAAACACTGCAAACAGTGTAAAGTGTCTTTTTTTTCATGTCATTTTTCCATGCAGATTTCTACCAGAGGTTTGGATTTGTAACATTACATGGAAAGGTGGCTCTGAGGATCTTTAAGATTTATTCACTGTAGAAGTCTGCATTTACTTCAGTTTCATGCTGGCTTTTAAGATCTCACAGTTTCAACAATAAAATTTCAAATTTCACTTTTGTTCACCATGCTGTTTTTACTTCTTTTAATCTCAGCGTCCTCAAAAGCTTTCAGAGCATATTCCTTATTCTGCCACTTGCATCATCAATTTATGAGGCAGCAATGGCATTCAGGTTGCTTAAGCTGACCTTCTGCAGAGCTTTCTTGAATTGACGACCCAGCTGACAACTGTTTGTGTTTGGTTTGGTTTGTTTTTGCTTTAATAAACATCTTTACATCTTCTCTATGATAAATTAGCTAGATGTATCTTTACTGATTACCTTCAAACGTGACTGAGACAGTGACAAAGTATTATGGAAGAAAGACATATGACTGCCTGGTAGGAGATCCTCCTCCCCACCTTCCCTCCATCCCCTTCCTTTTTTTGTGGCTAGCTCTTGGTGTATTTATTGGTAAAAATTTTGAAGCGCAAGTGTATTGTCTCTTCTCTTAAGTAGATGTTTTTCAGATTACTGTTCACTTAAAACCTTTAATATCTTGGGTTTGTCTTGTCTATTAAGCTAAATTTTTATTTTAGAAATAGAAAACTGATCTTTTTATTTGTTTTCTGCACTCCTTTCTCTTTTCAAGCATTGTCATACAGAGTGTTTTTCTGTGTTTGTTTTGTTTTACAAAGCAAATTTTATTTGCTCTAAGCAAGTTGGTTCATTTCTGCCTCCGGCAAGGAATTACTTTTGCAGAGCCATCTCTAAATTGAATTAGTTTACAGATGGTCCCCTTATCTGTATGCTTTACAGAGATTAAAACCTCTGGGTTCAGAGTACGGACTGACCTCTGCAACTTTAAATTTTTTCTTCTTCTTTGTTTTAAAGCATTTTATTTATCAGTTCTAATGTCCAGGGTTTTATCCACGAAGCTTTTAAGCTTATTAGGAACCTACCATCTGGAACAGTATATTAGGAAAAGCTTCTCAGAGGAATTTGTTATATTTATAACATATTTGTTTAGATGTGTCTACTTAAAAATTATATTTCTTCTCATCAAGGTTTAGAAGTCAACTGAAACTGATCTTTCAGTCAAATATGCATATGCAGTGAATTAAAATTATCCTGAGGGGGCAGGATACATAATCTAAATGAAAGCAGATGAGATATTTGGAGGGTAAATGTTGATCTTGATTTCTATGAACAGATAGCAAAACACAAGCTCATCAAGTCTCAGCATTATGTATATTTAATTGAGTAACTTTGGTAAATAATAACCACAGACAGTAAGGTTTAGTAAAACTGTACTATTATTCAAGCTAAAATTACTCTTATTTGCTATAATCCATGTAACATTGCTTGTCATGCCTATAATATTATTAATCCAAACCAATAATTTTTTGATGATAGAGTTAATTTTAGCAATTTTCTAAATTTAAAAGAAAATCTACAAGCATAATATTTCATAATTTTCAATTTCTTCAATTATTTCTTTGAACAAAGAACATTGGTTTTAATGTATTTATCAAAATAGTTACGTTAGAAATGTCAAGCACAAAGAAGCATGAAAGGAAATGGTAAATACTATACAATATATGATATACAGCTTCCTTCCACCTGATGTTATAACATGCAGAAATACCCAGATTTATTTGTAGCAAGACCTACATATTTCAGAGTGGCAATGCTCAGATATGATAATCCCACAGCTGGGAAATCAAATAACAAAGTTTATGTGGAATTGAACTCAGATATGTTGACAATGATTCTTCTGGCTCTGGAATGACCTTGAAACGCTTCGTACTTTGTAAAGTACAAAACTTATCATTTATGTCTTCAATCTACTGTAACTTAGATCAGTGACAAAGGGAGTCATCTGGGGTCAGTGTTGCCTGTCGCTCTTTCACTCCTGAGTCTGACCCCAACTCAGAATGTTTATTCTGGGCTGCTGGGAGTCTTCCAAGGTAAAACTTTGCATTTTCAAGACCATGTTGTCATCATGACTGGAGGATTTTAAAACTCACAGATCTTATCAATCACTTCATTTTTTTCTTTTTATGGATTGCAGGAAGACCACCTTATGTTTATGTCTAAGTATTTTATCAAAGGCTCAGCTTTATGGTTAAGAAAAAGCTAGTCTTTGTATATGCAGCCCATGAGAAACAAAATAAAAGCTGGGGAAAACCTCAATTTATAAATTAATTATTTTGAGCATGACGCTTAATCTTTAGTGATATTGTGAGTTAAGCAGGAATTTAATCACTATTTCAATACTCTCTATTTGATTTATTTGTAAGAGTATTTTGAGAATATTCTATTAATCAATTTTATAGCTTGTTTTATGATGCTAAATATCCCATATTCATCTTTTAATCATTTGCTAATTACTGTATTTGGAGTTGAAATACCTGTTTCTTGGCTAACATTTACATTATTTTTCTGTTGGGAGCCTTGTTTTCAAAACACTCCCTTTAGTAGTCTTTCAACACAAATTGATCACTGGTGTTCTGCATGAACAAGCTTGATAAAAATCAAGAACTGTTTCATAGCTCGGGGGTCCCTTTTCTTGGCTGGAAAGCTGTTAGTATAATTTTAGAGGATCAGGAGGTTGTTCGAAACTAGTTTCTAGTGATGTCTGAAGTAGTCCCCAAATTTATTTGATTTATGTGAAAGACAGCTTCTAGAAATTCTTTCACCTTCTCACAAACTTGGACACTCCTGCCAGTTCTCTCGGGATGAGCGAAAGCATAGAAATTACATCATTGAGTTCTGTGTTACTGCAGGATTTCTCCATCCCTGAGGAAGTAGCCACAGGAAAATTCAGCGTAACTGATGCCAGTGCTCCAGTGGCTGAAAGCCATAGGATTCAGATAAATTCAGTTCTTCAGATTATGCAGGTGATTACCACTTGCATGTAGATGTAATTCATGTTAAAACATCTAAAGAATCAAGAAATCCACATTTCATTTTTTTTTTTATGATAAGCAATGAAATTAGTATTTTTCCTCATCTCAAGATCCCTTAGGTTGTTCAGGTCATATTGGAGAGTCCAAACTGTGCAGTGAGTGTAAGCTTTCCAGCAGCCTGATAGTACTCCCACAAAAAAAATAAATATAATGAATTGGAGGAAGCATGTGAAAGTTATGTTTCATATTAAGAAACATATATTTTCTTATAATCGTATAAGCCTGGGAAAACTGTACGAACTCAACTGACACAGCTATACATTTTTCACAGCTCCCATATGGAGACTTCTCATTTGAAACTACCCTGATATTCTGGAGTCCATTGGAAAGAGTGTGGCCAGCATGTTGAGGGAGGTGATCTTCCCCCTCTCTTCAGCCCCAGAGAGACCACATCTGGAGTACTGTGTCCAATTCGGGGCTCCTCAGTACAAGAAGGACAAGGAGCTACAGGAGAGGGTCCAGCAGAGGACCACAAAGATGATGAGGGGTCTGGAGCATCTCTATCATGAGAGACTGTGGGATCTGGGCCTGTTTAGTCCAGAGAAGAGAAGAGAGAGAGATACATATAAATATCTCTAAGGCGGGTGCCAAGAGGATGGTGCCAGACTCTTCAGTGATGCTTAGTGACAGGACAAGGAGCAATGGCCACAAACTTAAACACAAGAAGTTTCATCTCAACGTGAGGAAGAACTGAAGACAGCAGAACACTGGAATAGGCTGCCCAGGGAGGTCATGGATTCTCTTTCTCTGGAAACATACAAAACATGTTTGGGCGCATTCCTTTGTCACCTGCTCTAGGTGACCCTGTCTTGGAGGACTAGATGATCCACTAGCAGCAGTTCTGGTGACTAAGCATTCGCCTTGCTAATACAAGAACCCCCATGTATTTACTAAAAAAAGAAGCGGATAGCAGTTGCTATCGGTTCTACAAATGAAAATGGAATTTATTTCTAGGTTCACTAGAAGTAAAACAAAATCAATGCTGAAGAGTTGAAATAAAATAAAAATTATATTAATGATTGAAAGACAAAAAAACCTTTGAGGGGAATAAATAATTTTTTGTCCAAAACTATGAAGAAGGCTAAAAAATGTTTATTAGAACATTATAAAGCCAGGAGTAGTCCAGTTGCCATAATTCCCTTAGTGAGAATTTTTGGTTCATTCAGCGAATATAGGGTTCTCAGAAGCAAGTCTTTTCTTAAAAGTTTCAATATTTACTACTACTTCATGTTATTTATTTTGAATTGGTACTTCACAGGAAATCCTAAAATATTTTTAAAAATCAGAAAAAAAAATTATTGTCTACTGGAATTATTCTTTGATCATAATCAGTTGTGTTCAATATCAATAAGTTCTGAATTATCAAAAATCCTGAAATTAAAAAAACCCAAATATTCTTATACAAAAATAATGCTACTTACTAACGCACCATTTATTCTTATTCTAGCTTTACAAGTTGATCATAGCAAAGATAATAAAATTGTACTAGGTAATGTACCCGTGTAGAATTTCATTTTACAGTTGCAATTTTATTTTTTTTTTGTTGGCAAGCAGTGTTCTTGTTTTAATTTTAGTTGCTGTTTGTGTATTTTGTGGCTTTCTGACCATTAATCTCCCTCTCCTTCTGAAACAGTCTCTTAATATCTCTTATTGAATGGAATTTCTCTGTTTAAACCCTCATACATGCTAACTGATCCTTCATCACATATAATCTGTTCAATGCTCTAATTATTATTTTTTTTTAAATTTTTTCATTGAATCCTCCAAGCAGCTTGAAAACAAGTCCAGCAGCACTCATATTCACCACAGTGACTATGATAGCCTATGAAAATATGAAAAAAATATGCCAAATTGAAGTTGTTTTAAATAGATGTAGTCACAGCAATTAAAAGGGTCCACTTCTACTCCCTTAAATTTGTCTAACTTTAAAACACAGGGAACCCTTGTTTTTCACTTTGTCCTTTTCATATACATTATTTAGCATCTGGCAATATTTGTTAGTTGAAATGTTAGTCAACTACAGTGATGAAATTTAATTACGCTGTTGAATAAAAGATATCTGTCAATCATAAAATATATGAAATTTACAGGAACTGTTCTTCTGTTAAAAAATGTTTTACAAGCTATGTGTATGTTACTGAAACTAAGGTTGTGTATAACAGAGGGTAGCATCATAGATGCTTTCAACCAGCTCCACAAATCAGGCAATTGCTTCTTACATAAAATCGTCTGCAGTAGTGTGATATTTGCCCAAAGTAGAGAAAGAAAGGATTTCATACTGATAACAAGCACAATTCTTCTGACAAATGCTATATGCAAGAGTTCAGCAAATGTCCTCCATCATTACAGTGAAATGGGATTTTGTTTTTTGTTTGTTTTTTTTTTTTTGGTTCAGAGGTGGCTACCAGTGGTAAATTGAATGCAGATGAGATAGATTTTAATTAAATTCAGTTCTTCATTCTGTGAAGCCTGCCATCTGATTTGTTTTTTTTTTTCTGGACCCACACCCATTTCCAGAGAAGGTGTTTGTGCCAAGTGAATCATTTTGAGAGTGCATCTGCAATGACATGTTTTTAACCCTGCTGTCACAGCTTCCCAGAAACTTCACTGAAAGGAAATGAGCCTTTTCAAGCAGTGAGGATGGAACAGAGATCTCTCTTCACCTAAACACAAACATCTATCAATGACCAACTTCTTTAAACACTGATCCTTAAGTTTCCCTTAGTATATAGCCAGTACCATAAAAAATTTGATTTATAAATATGTATACACACATACATTCATGTATGTATCATTGCTATGTATTGCCCTTTAGATTTCTATATCTGGAAATTATTTGTGGAAGTAAAAAATGCAGAAATCTGTGCATATATACAGGCATTCTGGGTTACATAAGACAAGAAAAATGAGGACCAATGTGTGTGTGTGTGTTGACAGCTCTGGCTCAGTCTCTTTCAAAAAGGAGTGACTTAAATGTCCTTCCAGTAAAGCAAAGGATATTGTTTGCTGTATGCATATGAAAAAAGGGGCACAAATGTTATTATTTGAACTCTCTAAACTCACACTAAGCTGAGGCCATCATGGAAGTTCATCCGCTCTGCAGTCAGACACTTTGATTTCCTTTTACTGGTTCTTCCTCGTAAGTTACTCTCCTTCCAGATTAGAGTGACTTTTTGACCCAATTTGATTGGGTATGTCCAGATTTCCTGTAAAAACATAGCTGAAGGTAACAGCTATGTTGTTTATGGCCAGAGATGAGAGAAGAGAGGGAATTCTCTTACTTCACTGTTGTTCCTGGTGTGGTCCTTGTACAGAACAGTATACATCATTGTTTTATTCCACTCCTTAGTAACAACCATATTAGCAAAAGTTGCATGGTCTGAGCTGTTATGTTGGAGCTTACTGCAAAGCTCTTGAGTGGCACACTGAAACATTACACTAATCTTGAAAGATTAGCGGCATGTAGAAAAACTTATACATTTAAACTCTTAAAGCTTTAACTCTTGAAATTATAAACTGAAAAATTCCAATGTGGACCTTATATTTCTAATGTGGTATGTAGTATAACGTAATATTTTCATACGGACCACTTTTCATAATATAGATCAGCACATGCCATTTCAGCAGTAAGATTTTTAGGCTAAAATTCTGTGTTAGAAGCCTACTGACTTGATTAAAGTTTCCTTTCAACAATCAAAAAGCTATGGCAATGACTAAGGTCACCTCCATCAGAAAGAAAATTGCATGAATCCCATGATGGCTGAAGAGATGTGTGGTTCCAGCAGTGCACTAATCCTGAACACTAGCTTGTGCCTCGGACTTCCTCTTACCATATAAAATTCAGATATACATCACCTGAGGCATCCAGCCAGGTGGAGCCTGTTTGTGACCAGCTGGACAGACATAAACACACAACAGGAAGCTATGTGGGCAGTAAAGAGAAGACCTGAAGGGCCTGGGCCCTTAGGCTTTAAAGTAAGGCTCACATTTCTACATGTAATCACAGCAAGTCTGATGCCTTCATCACATCAGCGAGGAGCACATGTGGAAATGGAAAAGGCAAGAAAGACTGGGACAACTTGTCAGTCAAAGAGCATTTGATTGATTTTTTTTTATGTCTGTGTTCTGCAGTCAGTTGTCTTAAGCTACATATTCAAGAACTTTATGAAACTACACTTTTCAGTATCTGGATTTCATAATTTTCAATTTTCCATACCAAACCTAATAAAGAACTATTAAATTTGTCTATTTTTATTTGAATCCAAAAGTAACCACAAAATACAAATTTCTTTATTTTGACCACATACAGTGGGATCTAGTGTTTTATCTTTGAGTGCGTGAAAAAAATTCAAAGCTTTGGATTGATCCAGAAATAAGTTCAACCTGTTAAATAGATAAAACGATAATGTTAATAAAAATAATATCAAAACTCTTAGGTCAGCCAAAAATTATACTGTAGCTTATATTTTTGATGGAAGTAAAATGAAAGGTGAATGTAAAACCAAAACAGTTTAATACTTCTTGCTTTTAATGGACTATAAAATTTAATTTATGCTCTTTTAAACGCAGTCTCCTGTGTTATATTGACCGTAACATGAACATTGAGATGTCCATTTATCCTAGAGTTTAAAAGAAGTTTGGATTCACTATTCATTCAGAATCACAGAATTACAGAGTATTGTGAGTTGGAAGAGAGCCACAAGGATCACTGAGTCCAACTCTTAAGCGAGCTGCCTGTACAGGGATCAACCCCCCAACCTTGGCGTTATTGGCACTATGTTCTAACCAACATCTTGTTCAATACCAATGTTTCTTTTTACCCAATGAATTACGATGATTTATGTGTAGTACTTTTCTTGGAAAATCTACAGTTCACTAGAGACTTGGTTGAGCTCAAAAAAGTACATTTAATTTAGGACTGCAGGTTTCACTTGAATAAGATTGATGTAGCCCAACATCCACTAAATATGAACCAAGAGAACAAAACCTATTTTCTTCAAAAGTGTTAGAAACACACCAGGGAACATTAAACACAGGACTGTAAACCCTGTCCTGTTGAGACAGATAATATTCCCTACCTACAGAAGGGAAAATACAGAAGTTGTCCTACTATACTTACAAATGCATCCTCAATAGTGGCATGTTGACATTTACCAGGTCAATTTGGATGTCCAGTTTATTATGTTGTTTATGCACTAACTGCCTTCAGAAAATTTATATTTTTGTCCCTTAAGAAAGAATTGTACTAGAAATGAGGTACCAATGAAAAACTTTTCTTGAGTAGCCTATTGAACTTGAGATGTCTCCTCTGAAGTCTCTCCATATGTCTCTCCAACATATAAGAGGTTTTATTTGGAAATAGTTCCTCTAGTTGTGACTCATAATTTCTTTTCAAACAGGTATTGGGCCCTGGTTAACAGTGAGCATAGGTCATATGGTGATTTCCATCTGAAACGTCTGTGACAAGCGCATTTGCTCTCTGCAGAAAACAGGGGAAGGAAGAAAAAGTGGAGGAACATATCCTTTTGACACTGATGTGGAGAGAGAAATCCATGGGAGAATTCACTGTGGTGTAAAAGCTACTTTTTCCATTCCTGTTCATTGTGTACGTTCCTGTTAATATTCTCTCATACTCTGAGTCAGCAGTGTTCCAGGAGTATAACTAAAGCTGAAGTAAGGAAGAGAACAACCTGTGTATGTCTTATAGGGTCCTCCCATCACCATGCGCTCATCCACTATCCTGTCCATGTGTGTGCAGTAAGCTGTCTTCACAAATACAAGTTCTGGTTTGGCCAAAGTGTCTTCCATTGTTTTTTTGCTAGTAAATGCATTGAAAATAAATTCTATGTATTTTCATAATTTCCAAAAGAAAACTGTCAGGTTTTATTAGGAAAGAGAGAAGTGTCTTAGCCTGTGATTGCTGTGAAAATCACTACATGTACCTTCCTAGATGTGAATTACCCTCCATTTCAATGAGATAATTTCTCTGTTAACTAGGTTTCTGGAAAAAAAACAGAAGGTAATAAAATATAAAATTTACATGGAAAATCTTAAACCACAGTATATTAAATGGAAGTTGGATGTATTTTGATGTATTTGGGGTGATGTTAATAAATTCCAGCTCCATTTGCCGCAGGACATTGATGTAAAAGCAGATTGGCTTTGGTTGGAAAGAATTCTATTAAATATAAGTATAAATTTCCATTTGTTTTGGACTTTGTGAGACAAAAAATACAATCAATGAGAGTCATTAGCAGCCCTGTAAATACACAGTGCAGAACTGGATGGTTGGAAGTTGTGTTCAAATAGATTCAGAAGATGAGAAATGATGACAGTTCAAAATTCCACAGTTGAATTCAGCTAGTGCATCTTGAAAGAGCCTTTGCTTTTAATAAGAAGGACAACATTAAAGAGTTGCTTCAAGCATTTTAGAGGGGATTTTTTAAAATGTATGAAGTTAAAACCAGATATGTAATACTTTTTTCTGCTGCTGAGTTCTTGGATAAAATAGTGGCATCAGTGCCGAAGAGCAATTTACATTTAAGGACTATAAAAAAAAAATTAGGGGAAGGGGGTGTCCTTTACACAGCAAATCCTTCAAATGAGTTAATATGGATCCCAATTTGAGGGAGAAATTTATCTCCATACCAGACTAACTAATAAAAAATCTTGGTTTTCTTTGATTCATAGCATCTCTGTCTCATACAAATCTGCTGCTCCTGCTCAGTGATACTCTCTCTTTGGAACTGCAAACTCCCCCTATACATTTACATACAATTTCAATCCCCCTTCAGGAGTCTGTTACAGGATTGGAGACTACATGCTTGGGGATATGCTGAAGTCCCTTAAAAGTCGGGAGCCAAACCTTTAGATTCAGCATGGTGTGTACATGCCCTCCACTAGTCAGTGTCAAGATCCGGTGCTCCCCTGCATTCCACTTTCCCCCAAGAGAGCTGTGGCTCCAGACTGCTGGTTGCCTGCTAGGCAGGGCTGCATCAGAGGCTGTAAGGTGTTCAGTTCAATGAAGCAGCCTGCAGCCTGTATGGTCTAGCCTCTCACAGCCATTTCAGCTCATAAATGAAACAAGCACACATTGCTTCATGTCAGCAAGAAATCAGGACCTATTTGCATGTCCTCCCCTTGCAATGAAACTGAACTTTCTGAAACATTTGTAGGCTTTTTTCTTTCCCCAAATATGCAAGTATTGAATGGCTTTCCAAGTATTTTGCATTTATTCAATTAGTCAGATGGCTTGTTTTGTTTCTTTGTTTTTCAGTCTTGTATTGTAGCTGGCTGGTTTCCTCAGAGCCCTGCTGCTAGCAAACTGAAGGTGATGCTGGTTAGCCAGGTGCTGGATGATGTTGCCAATAGAAGCATCTCAGGGATAAAGCTATGCTTTTCAGAAGTGTGTTCTTAATTTTGACTTCTGAGAATGTTCCCTGCGAGGCTTTGGCACTGCTGTTTTCTCTACAAACCTGTTGGACCAGATACAAATTCTCCCATTCTTTGATCAGTGTGATCTGAGAAATAACATTTTCATTATCCTCCTCTCTCTTATCTATGTGTAATGACTTGGGTATTGTAGTTTTCCCCAGTCAGCTTATAGGACATGTGATTGTGGCATTGCTGTGGTGTGATGACTTTTATGGGTTTCCAACTGTTACAGTTTTTGAGGTAAATTGTCAGCACAAATTGTTGGGTTTTCATGTTTGTGCTTGATGCATTTTCTTGTACATGCACCAGTATATTCTTACTTAAGCGTTATTTTGTCAGTTTTAGCTAGTGCCCTAGTCTTAGTGCATAGTTCAGACATGAACTATGAACTGTTCGCATGCAAGAGTGCTTCTTTGAATCAACATGCAACATGTTTCTTTGAATCAAAAATCCTAATACCCTAGTCTTACGTTATTTTTCCTGTATTTTTGAAGTGCCTTGGTCGCATTTATTGGTTCATCCCTACTGAGCAGGTTGAACTGAACTTCATAATCTGCAGCAGATTGATTTCTAGGTTATACCAGCTTAGTTAACATAGCAAATCTAGATTTTATTTAGTTTGTAGTAGCCAGGAGGGGGAAAGGCTAGGACCTGGAGGTTATTCTGTATCACCTCATGTCATTGCTGGGAACAGGGCAAAGGGCTTTCTTTTGGGTCAGGGAAGCATGTCAGAGTTGGGCCAGGCTCTGTGGTGACCATTTTACATGTGAATCACTCGCTTCTCTCTTATACGCTTTTGTTGTTGTTACTATTATTGCTGTTACTGTTCATTTTCTTATCGCAGTTTCCAATAAATTGTTCTTATCTCAATCCATGATCTTTGCTTTTTGTGCCTCCAGTTCTCGTCTTCAGGCATCTGCAGGGGAGGGAGAAGAGGGAGGAGTAAGTGAGTGGCACACAGTTTCAGTGGGAGCACTAAATGCAAAAATACCATTCCTAAAACACAGCCAGACATAGAAGTGTTCTCTATGTACTAATGATCTTGGTAAGTTTGATTCAAAGTATTTATCCAAGTTGGAGTGTCTTTCCTCAAAAACCTTTCCACACCCTATTCCATCCCAGAGTGTAGTCAAGAAAATACCTTGCTTTCCAAGACAGGATCAAGCATAACCAACTAGCTCTAACAAATGTTTGTTAAAATTCATCAAATAATTTAACCATTGCATGCCCACCTTCAGTCACCTATATTACTAGTCCATCCGTATGAGAAATTTTCTTCCAGTGTGTCAAATCCTGTTCTTTCAGATTCCATCTGTTTGCAATACTTTCAAAATTATTTTAGCAAAGATTAAACAAGATTTGCCATTCGTAGAGGGGCAGTTTGGGCTTCTTAGACTCACAGGCTTAGGGCTTTAAAAATATTTTCTGCGCAAGATGCTCCCATCAGAGAGCTGAAAGGGGCTGTGCTAGATTCTATGTGCACAAGATAAAATCAACTGTTGCTCTATTATTTTTATATTAAAACTAGAGTAGTTCCTATGGTTCAAGAGGAAAACAGTAAACAATAGTTTTGCAATTTGTATGTGTATGTATGGAAATAAATCATCACTTTTCATGGCAAATTTCTGGAGTCATGTATGTTTTCTAAGAACTAAGGACTATGTCCCTTAAATGAAATTCTTTATAGTATATCTTTATAGTATATCTGCTATCTTACTATTTACCAATTTATGTAATCTTTAGCTATGTCTGAATACAGTGTTTGGTCTATAAATGTCACAGATTTATTGACAAAAGCTCAAATGTTTCATTTACTGTTGGGCAGATGTTTGAATCAATTTTTCTTTGTAAGGGTTTTCTAAATTACCTGATCCAGAGGAAGATAAAGTCTTCAAACTGTCTGTGATAATGCTGGCTTAGATGTCCACTAGTATGGATATTTTTCTGGCTAGGAGTGACTTGACTGAATCTGATTATAATATTATTCCACTTAAAACGGATGTTCTATGAAATTTCAATTCTCTAACAATCAGCCATTCGGATGTTAAAAAATTCTGATCTATATATAACGATCCTACTACTTCACATCATGTGTATATGTGTGTACTAGTGTCGGAAAGCCAGCGGGAACTGAAAGGAGTGATCCACAGCAATGTCCACCAAGCAGACTGAGGGCATGGATTGCGGCCTTTCTTCGCGTTTTTTCTCTCAAGGAATGACCATCATATACACCAAACACAGACATTGAAAGCAAGGACCTGTCACAGTACTTGTTATCCTATGAATCTACATCTTATACTGTAGCTGAACAAGTGACTGTGTCAGGTTGGCATGGGAACGTTTTGGTAGTAGGGTGGGGGTTGCTAAAGGGATGGCCCATGTGAGAAACTGCCAGAAGCTTCTCCCATGTCTGACAGAGGAATGACCAGTGCTGAAGCAGTTTGTGAAGAACTGGAGCCTGTGGGAAGGGCTCACATTGGTGTTCATAGAGGACTATCTCCCACTGGGAGGAACCACATGAGCAGGGAAAGAGCGTGAGGAGTCCTCCCCCTGAGGAGATAGGAGCAGCAGAGACAATATGTAATGAACTGAACGCAACCCCCATTTTCTGTCCCCTTGTGCTGCTTAGGGGGAGGAGGCTGGGAAAGTGAAGTGAAGTTGAGCCCAGGAAGAAGGTAGGGGGCAGCGGAAGATGTTCTTTCAGATTTGTGCTTATTTCTCTTTACCCTATTCTGATGCAATTGGCAATGAATTAAACTAATTTGCTCAAGTCATGAAGCAGAGGTTGTAGTAAATAAGGCCATTTGCAGAAGAGTGTTGTTCAGTCTGTTTACAAGTGTTACTTAATGAATTTAAGAAACTCTTGTGGCCATAGCAGTTGATCACTGCATGGATTCTGTGGCTGTGAATTTATTCTGTGGTGCTAGGAAAATTGCATTAAAAAAGTGCCTGCAGCAAGTCACTGATGTCTTCCATATCTCTGTTTATGGAACTTGGGTTCTGGAATGCATGAATAATTAAACTATTTTAAGATCTGTCCTATGAACATGAGAATTTTCTTATTTCACTGAGAACTTTTAAAAAATCAGATGGCTCAAATGCATAGCTGTGTTCAATGATTTTAGCATAAATTTCTCTCTGTCTGTTCCTAATATATTAAATAGGCTAATAATCACCTGAAGTAGTTTTTTGTCTCAGATGGGAATTGTAGTGATGAATGATGTGATAGGAAAACCATGGAGAAGCCCATGACAAAATTAATATAATTTGAATAATGAGCAATAAATAATGCATTGATTGACATAGTGAACGATAAAACCCCCAAATAATACTAACAAAAAAACCCAAAACCCCAGCACTGAATAGCTCCACAGTGAATGCCATCCATCTCAGGAACTTAATTAATAGGGGCAATATGTTGGTGACAGTATTCAATTGTTGATGTGAAACTTGCACTGTAAAACATAAAGCACTTGAAGGTGGACTGTAATTTTGGCCTTTTCTGCCTCTCGACTTCTCGGAGTTAATTATGAATTTTAATGTAGTTTTCATGTGTATATAAAAAGAAGATTGTTATGTTCTAGTTATAATAAATTACATGTTCAAGAATGGAAGCAGATTACCGCAGTAATCAAACACACATTCCAGTTCTCAAAAGAGATAATACAAAATGTTCTTAACTCAGTGGATCACATCTAATGTTATGGTAAGACTTTCCAAATAGATTTATAGTGAAGAAAATTAGGTGAGGCATCAAGATACTCTGAGTCATTACTAATGCTTTATGATTCAGTATTCTTTGCTTCAAAACCATGAAACATCCTTTCAAAAGTTACAATGAAGCAGTTCTTTTGCATTTTTGCTGTAACAATAGCTCACTTTTTATCTACATTTTCATCTACAAGGTTATTAAGTAGAATTTTATATAACTAGATGACAAGCTTTTGTGCCTGAAAACGTTTACTTTATGTAAAAATATATTGATATATGGAGTAATATATCTGAAGAAGATATATTACTTACTTACACTTACTTGCTTTTCATTCTAAGATGTACATGCTTTTGTTTTCTAGCTATGGTGTATTTCCATCAGAGAATTCAATTTATTTAATCAGTTTGTTCTCATTTTATTATGTGTATTAATTATATTACAGGTTAAATTTTTTTTAGTTTGGTTTTTACAGTGCTATACTGTGAGGAAGACAAAATTTAGATAATCATCTTTTGCAGAATAACATAATAGTTCATCCATTGTCCTACTTCTGTATAAAGAACAGAAGTTTTTAAATTGTGATTTTATTGAAAGTCCTATTGCCTTGTTTTAATTTAAAGATTTACTTTATTTATGTGAAGAAATATTCCAGAATTATGTATTTAGAATCTCACTCTAATTGATTCTTGAAAGTGCTGTGTCATGCAAGAGGGAAAAATGGACAAAATGGGCATCAGCTGATACAGAAATCCCTCAATATCTTAATGAGGATGGAGGAGAGATGAAGTCTGTGAGGCAAGCTGAAGTCCTTTGCTGGAGCTGGTGGTGCACTTGAAAGCAGAAAATAAATTTTAATAGGAACTTAACTGTGTTCAAGAAAGCTTGGTGCAGGTCCAAGTCTGACATAACTACCTGTTAACTCCTATCCCTGACAACCATTATCTATGAGAGTAGACTGGAATATAACATGTCATGACTATTATAACCTCTGTGATAGCGTGGGCATTTTGCTAGTGTGTTTTTTCTCTAAGTAGTTTTGAAACGCAGGCATGGCCTACAGAAGGGTCTCCATTTCAGCCCTTTCAAATGCAAGTGAAGCTTTCCAAGCAGTTTCCTGATACTGTTTAATGTACTTTTTTTTTTCTTGCAATAGCTAAAAGTTCTTTTAATGTGGAATTGATTTAAACTTGCAGCATATATTTTGGAAATAATGATTGTCGTTTGTTCTGCATTTCTTATGCTACATAGAGTGTTAATGGTTATTCCCATATTCTAAATAACTTCTTCTTTAAATGGCAGGGCATTTTTTAACAATGATGAGGAATGTTGCAGAAGTTTTAAATAGAAATTATATATTTGGATATATATTTGGATTTGGCCTAAAGAGTTATTTTACTTTCTGGTAGTATTTTAAAAGAAATACAGGGGTCTTTCAATGCATTTAAATTGATGAATTAGATTTTTGACATTTCTAATTTACAGCAGTGCAGGTATAGAGACACAGAATTTGAATGTCTCTTTCTTCCTACTCTTGAATCTACTCGGAGATTAATCTCCTACCTAAGTAATGCTGAGTTATCAATCATTCATGCTGCTAATGTCAAAGGCAAAGAACACACTGTGCAGTAAGACTGAAATCTTCTTTTAAAGAAAAAATATTCTGTTTCTTAAAGAGAAGGAAAAAGATGTTTTAATTTTTTAACCATATTTACTTGAAAAATGCTAAGGCTGGAAGTTTCCCTAGACAGTTACCATCCATGCTATGTTGTTGAAAAAGCTTACTTTAAAGAAAGACTGAACTGATTTCAGTTGTACTCTTAGTCTGACAAGGAGGAAAACAGTCTGCTACCTAATGAGAGAAGAGCATTAAAATAGGAGACTACTAAGAGTCATGACTCAAAGAAGTTGTCGGTGAGATAAGAGCGGAAGAGGCAGAAGGGTGTAAGGCCAGAGGATAAAACACTTCAAGGTTTCTTTAGCTGTAACGCATTCAAAGATGTTGGAAACTTTCATTCCCCCCTTCCACTCCCTCTGAGCATGCTGGTGTGCCTGATTAATGCAGCTAATACAGTGTTTAATGTTTAAAATAAATGCTCTTAGGCACTTGTGCTTCCTGTTGGCCAGGAGCTAGTGGAAACATTAACTGAATTACATATAAAACTAGGACAAGAAGGAAGCCTCTGAAAAGCATAGTGCTTTCATGGTACCACTGAGAAAATACTGCTATTTCTCTTTCTTTGTGGTTTTGTTTTTTGTTTTCTCCATCTCCTGTGTCTTGTTACTGCTAAAATCCTTCTGCGAGAAAGCTCAAAATAACAAAAAAATACTTTCAAGTATAGAAAGTTCAGGTAATTTTATGATCCTTCGGTGGTTTGCATATGATCAGATGTTTTTCTACTTCAGAAATAAGAGAAAAATGTATCTTTCTTCAGCCCAAAAACTATTTTAAGGTTACGACATTAAAATTTTGCAACTTGAGTGAAATACTCAAAACATTTTTCTTCCTAGATGCCTTTGTTTGTTTGAGGTTGCATATGTGTGTGTGACGGGGGGTGGTGTGTGGGTGTGTGTGTGACATGTCAAGTATTTACTTGCAGTGCTAGGAGATATTACTTGATTATCATAATTCTCTCTCATATTCTTCAGGGTTTGAGTTCATCTCAAAGAAAAGGTATTGTGGGGCTACATCAGGAGAAAAATTGTTCTTTCCTTTCAAGATAGGTAATACTTCAACATTGTTCACTGTCAGTATTTGAAGAAAATTACTTTTGTTTGCTCTTTAGTCATGTCCCTCATTACCTTTGGCCCTAAAAAGCAAGCAAATGCAGCTTTCAAATTTTTGTTTGAAAGAAGCTTAACATTTCTATTAACTTGAATGAATGAGGCTTGGAAGTGGAATAACAAGTTGAATTTGAGGGACTTTTGCTGGTATTAGAGCTTTTAAGTGTTTTTAACAGCCTTGTTAGATTGCATGCAGTGAGAGAGCTATATACAATGTGCATAGCAGATAAATGTTTTTCCTAAATGTTCATCCCTGGTTGCCATTTTTTTAACTGAAGTTTGTTTAAAGTGGCAAATAATGTGTATTTAATATGGGGGATTTTTCTTACTGTTGACATGTGGAAGCCTATTGTCATTGGATGTTTTACTTCTCCCTGCAAATAGGAAGGAGAGAAAACAAAGGGAGGAAAGAATCGTCTTTCATTATCTAATAATATTTCACAGAATCACAGAATATGCTGAGTTGGAAGGGACCCACAAGGATCATCAAGTCCAGCTCTTAACACAAGAGTTACACCATGTGCCTGAGAGTATGTCACTTAGTGTCATGGTCTAACAACCACAGCAGTATTGGATCAAAGGTTGAACTTGATGATCTTGGAGGTCTTTTCCAACCCAGTTGATTCTGTGATTTTATGATTCTGTGGTCATCCAAGTGTGTCTTGAACTCTGTCAGTCTTGGTGCTGTGACCACTTCCCTGGGCAGCCTGTTCCAGTGTCCAGCCACCCTCTGATTTGGTGAAGAACCTTTTCCTAATATCCAACCTAAACCTCCCCTGACATAAATTCAGGCTGTTTCCTTGGGTTCTGTCACTGGTCACCACAGAGAAGAGATCAGTGTCTGCCCCTCTTCTTCCCCCGACAAGGAAGTTGTAGACTGCAATGAGGTCTCCCCTCAGTCTCCTCTTCTTCAGGTTGAACAGACCAAGTGACCTCAGCCTCTCCTCATACAGCTTCCCCTCAAGGCCCTTCACCATCTTCGTTGCTCTCCTTCTGGCACTCCCTAATAGCTCAATATCTTTCTTATATTGTGGTGCCCAAAACTGCACGCAATGTTCAGGATGAGGCCTCACCAGTGCAGAGCAGAGCGAAACAACTATTATACTAGCTATAGAAGAGAAACAGATTTTGGAGAATTTAATTATTATTATACATAAGGAAAGGGCTAAAGGTTTCAAATAGATAACTAGAAGTCTATATACTCATTCTGAAGATAATTTTATGTAGCAGAACACTTTTATCAAAAAACATATATTAGTCACTGCTTGTACATACATCTCACAACTTTGTGTACAGCTGCGTCAAGCAGAAATGCACATGTGGCTTTATGCTCTCTTACTTGCAGAAAGATAAAATTATTTAACTTAGTTCTTATAAAACAACATCAAAGTGCCTACTAGAGTTGTTTTTTTCTGCAAGAAATAACTCCTGGGAAGGGTCCTGTGCAGGGCCAGGAGTTAGACTTGATGATTTTTGTGTGTCCCTTCTGAATCAGCATATTCTGTCACTCTGATATTCTGAGAAAGTATATCTTCACACTGATATTTGCTAACTTTTTCAGTGTGTTTGGGATGTTAGGACCAGTCATTAAGCTGTTACTTGGAGTCATCAAATTAACTTCACTGTGTAATGTGACATTGGAAGCATAACCACACCTCCCCACCCCACCCCCTGGCCACTGGCACTCTCCAGATCCTGGTTACCTTACCTGCTTCATGGTTCCTGACTGCCCCAGTGGTCCAGCTTGATGCTCACTAGCAAACTTATCTGTCATGCTGCTCACATTAAAAGTCCTCTGAAGAGCAAGAATCCCATGTCGACCTAATATCCTGGCCCAGATCTGAAGATCCCTTACTTGACATGGAGTACATCTTAAAGTTTGAAAGCAAGTTGTCTATGCACAGTCCACACACAAGCGCACACTAACCTGGTTTGGGGAAGATGCAGACACTTGTCAGTCCCCAGCAGCTGGAAGCAGGAACACAGGCTGTGACACAGGGTCCTGTTGCAACTGTCCATGCAGAGACCCTCACTCATGTCAGGGTCCCCTGTAGCACGTTTTGGGAACGCGCACATCCACACACCCCCCATTTCGTCTCCCAGAGCTGGAAATTAAAGACCCCAACTCACTTCAGTAGCTGATTGTCGCATGTTGACAGAAGAATGACATGGACTCATAGTAGGTTCAAGCAGGGTTTGAGATCAGGTGTGAAGCCTCCTTTATTAACAGTAGATTCTCTCTTTTATAGAGGGGGCTGAGGAATCCTCTAGAAAGTGGGGAGGAGTTTGGCAAATAAGGAGAGGGTAGGCAGGGTCTTGTACAAACTTGGAAATAAGAGGGAGGATGCAAAACCTTATAGGGAACTTAGGGGAGGAGAATACCCAAATATGGTAACCGCTACCTTGCAGCAAATATTAACCAATGAAAATTAAAGAATAAACTTTAGGGTATTATGAGGAAAAAATTTCTTTTAAAACTGGGGTACACTTTGAAAATGCATGCATTAACATTTATGAATAAAGATATAACTTCAACAGTCCTTTTTAATAAACTTTTCTTTTTCCTTTCTGAAGGTTACTTTCTTCATATGTTTTGCTTGGCGTACAGTTCTTTCTTCCATTTTGCATATTGCTCCATCTCCCTCCTGCGACTTCCCACAGCTGATTGCTAAGACCCCACTTGCTGTAGTAGCAAACACCACGGGCCAGAGTTGCCTATATCCCCAGTCTGACTCCAGTAGCTTACACCCAACCCACTAAGGTTCATCTCCCAGGTAACTGGCGCTGAGTGAATGCATGGCGCACATACACATGGGGTAGAAAGTGAGATCATGCAATGAGTTGAGAAAAGATTTAATGATATGATAGGACAGAGTGGTAATCAGGGCTGTCAGACAAGCATACTGACTGGCCCCTTTTACATACAACTGGCCCCTGTTATACCCTTTTCTCTCTAGTCCCCCTTCCAGATCCCCATCGCTTGCATATTGCCTCATCAGTTGTCGTAGTCCCCCTGCCCTGCATCCACGACATCCACAACAATCCTCATGTTTGCATCCTTACCAGTTGCAAAGACCTGGTTTGCCTCTAATTTCTTGGTAGCCTGTCAATTATTGTGATGGGTCAGGTTCATTTCTAATTATTGTCTTCATTAAGGCTAATTGTTCAGGTTTTATATCTTTGTCTGTTTGTCTCCACCCCTCCTCCCCCACCATCACAATTTTGCAAGGTCGTTAGTCAGACAATCATACTGAAGAAGAGCAAAATTTTCTCACCTCCACATATCCTTACCAATTAGTGTATCTGGCTAGGTTTATTCTTATCATAACTTCCCTTATCAATTGTCAGTCAAGTTTGCCCCTGTATGCTCTTGTTAATGGCTCCTTTTACCAGATATCCTTAAAAGAGCAGACACTTTGCTTCCACATACCTTGCAGAGTGTTTTGTTAATTAGTGAAATGATTTTACTTATAAATTTTCATTTACTGCAAACTTTTATGGCAATGAGTTAGTGATGCCTAAAATGCTCTCCCCTTGGATCTCAAGACTTGGTTTGTTCAGTGCATCTAGTCAGAATAGACATTAACCTGAAATACTCTATTCCTTATAGCCGTTTTGGGTATATACATAAACATATAATTAATTTGAAATGTTGTCAGTGATATATTGATTATGGGAATACAGATCACTCCAGTTTATATTTTCCTTCTTGCTGTGGGATAAATCAAGAAAAATATTTGTAGAATTACTCCATAATTATGAAATATTTCTTAAACCAAACTGTGCCCGATGTTTTTGACCATAGTTACTGAAAATTGCAAACTTTGAAAATTTGTACTTCATTTAGAAAACAAAGAAGCTATACTCCCATCCCTGAGACAGTCATTACATTGTAGGCTACAAGACTGATGGGTGCAAAAATGTTGTGGAAGATTATTCAGTATCCATTTTGTGGGCTAAGACTGAGAGAAAACGCTGAGTGAGAAGATAAAAAGATCACTCATGCTGGTAATGCTAGATTTAATTTTGGCTTTTGAAAATGTCAGAAATACTGTCAGACTGAAAAGGTTGACTGATAGTGCAATCAATGATATCTGAAGTACTAAGATGAATTTTTTTGTCTGCAGTTCAAGAAAGTATTTGCAATTAGAAAAGTATTTATCTTTGTGAGGTAACAAGAGAGACTTGGATAAGATTAAATCTCAAGTTATGTTAAACAAAATGAGACAAAATACCTCCCCAACCCTTCCAAAGAAAGAACGCTTTAAGAAAAAAAAATAGGCACAAACCCCTAGAAAAACAGAAGCTAAAAAAAAAAAAAAGTTTTAGAGCCTGTAGAAGAAAAGACATATAATGATGTACTCCCTGTTCCTCAGAAGTCCAAGATAAAATCATTGTTTTCTTTATTTAGACTTTTAATCTTCTCTCATTTGAATTTATCCTGCTTTTTGTTCTGTTCACGGGGTAGAGACAGTAGATAGAAAGCACAGACACATCCCAACTTGCTGTGAAGTCTTCCTGCTTTGCACATATCTTTGTTCATTTCCATGATCTATGTAAACCTAAACTATGCATTTTTCCTTCCAACTGTTCTCTTGCTGATGCCTTTGCCTGATGTTTGCAAAAGCAGTATATGATGACCTGCGTTAAGACGTGAACAGGAATTACCTTTTTATATCCAAACAGTTCACTCACTTGCTGAGTATGTTCTGTGTGCTCTTTTTTTAAATTGACTTTATTTATGATACGAATAACAGAAGCAGAATTCTCTTCCAGAGCAAGATATCAAGTGTTTTTATGTAGTAATCTGATTTTCTATGACTAAGTAAAATCTAACACCAAATCCATTGGCCCCAAGCACCCCACAGACAGATGTTTCAGACCTTGGATTGTAGCTCCGAAGAGGTAATTCAATCACTGGAGTCCTGGACATACAGTACAGATGGAGCTTCATGATCATCTAGTTGCCAAAAAAGGAAGTCGTTTTGCCTTTCAGTGGGCAAAAATGGTTTTTACAGCTAAGAGTTCTTTGGTTTCATGGAATTCTTCATCTCACATTACACTTTGTTTTGTTTTGTTTCCATTTGACTAATTAAGATTATGAAAGAGGCAAGAAATAGAATTTGTAAGGTAAACACGATTAGTAACATGTTGGTAAAATTCTTTGGTGTTATATGCAAAACCAATTTGTATCTGTGGATTCCTTTTCATCTAAAGGAAATGAAGCCGAGAGAGATGAGCGTTTTTCAATACTCTTCAGTGAATCACCTAATTTTATCAGGCTTTCATACTGCCACTAGTAACTTCACCTGAAAAAATACCTTTTCCTTTCAGAAAACTTGGAAAGGCATAGGTAGGTGGTGGCTACACTTCTATCTGCCTAAGTTAATAAAAACAAAGGAACAAAACAAGATGCTAACTACTTTAGCTACTGAAAAAGCAATGTATTGTGCTAATGTTTCACAAACAATATTCTATTCAAAGAGCTTTCTCTATTATTTTTCTGTCTGTGTACACCAACAACTAATAACTTCTGTCTAATGTTTCATTGCTCTGCTGTGAGAAAAGAGAAAAAAACCCTATGGGTGAGAATTAGGTTTTAAAAGTTGTTTACCTTGACTTTAGCAGGGTTTTGGACATGGTATCCCACGGCAGTCTGTGTTGAGAAGTAATAATCTGGAGGGGAGTAATACAGAATGGGTGAAAAAAATGGTTGCACAGTCAGGTCAACGGGCAGTGGTGAGTGTCTGGTGCTTTGCCTGGAGGTCGGTAACAATTGGAGCACCTCTGTGATGTCTCCTTGGAGCTTGCCTGTTTCTTACGTCTATCAGTGACCTACAGGAGGAAGCAGAAGGTACCTTTTCCAAGTCTAAGGATGATAACAAACTAGGGGCAGCACCTGACAAGCCTGGAGGCAGGGCTGCTCTGCAGAAGGTCCTGGGCAGGCTGGGGAAACGGGCCAACAGAGACCTTGCAGAGTTGAGCAAGAAAAAGTGCTGCCCCTGGGACAGAGGGGGCCCTTTGATGGCACAGGCTGTGAACAGACAAATTGGGAGCAGCCCTGAGGGAAAGTCTCTGTGGTCTCGTGGATGGCGAGCTGAGCCCCAGACAGCCATGAACAACCTGGGCTGTATGAGCAGGAGCACGGGCAGTTAGCTGGGTGGGAACTGTTATCCCTTTCTGCTCAGTGCTTGTTAGACCTCACATGGAGTGCTGCGCCCAGGATTGTGCTCCCTGGAAAAAATAAAATATTATCTCTGTGGAGCAAATTCTCTAGGGGGAATGCTCAGGGAGTGGGCGCATGTTGCCCATGAGGGGAAGCTGAGGTGACAGGGTTTGTTCTCTCTGTAAGTGAGTGAGCTCCGAGGGCCCTCATAGTCACTTCTGTGGACGCGTATGTAGACAAGAGAAGGTTGTTAAGAGGACAGAGCCAGGCTGTCTTGAGGTTAGACTGGAGACCTCCTAAAGTTTATCTGATCAGCCTGGATTATCTTACGATTTCATGAGCTCCAAAAGTACATAATGACACTAGGCATTTGGATATCTAGGAAATTTTTAGGGAAATTTGGGTGCATGATCTCTTGAGCTTAAAATATGAATTATGAACTTCCATTGTTTACAAAAAGTCAGAAGCTTATTTCTGTGGGGATTTTTATGCAGTGCTAAATTTCACCTATATTATCACCTTCCCTTTTCTTCCATGTACATCACAACAAATCTTGAGATGTGTGAGAATTTGTGTCTGTACTTTTTCACTGTTTAATTTTCTTTATATGTGCTATTTTTCTTCTGTTGCCCATTAACATCAACTGAAGAATGAGGAAGACTTTTTTTAATAATTTTAAATAAGATCCTATTTAATTACGTGGGGGTATTTCATGACAAGGTACTTTTGTCCTTTATCTTAAAAAAGGCCAACTCTTCTCCTTAATGATGACAAAAACATGATTGATTTCTGACAAGAGAAAAAAAATTATCTGTAACATTATGCATGACTTTGACTGCAAAGAGTTTTCCTTTGAACTAGAAACTTCTTTAATATAGATGAGAACTATTCTACTGAAGCTTTAAGATAATAACTCTAATTAGGGTTCATTTGAATTTTTAGTGCCTACAGTTTGAATAATGATGTAAATGAAAGGAATATTTGTCATATTTTTAAAGGGTGCAAGTGTGTGTGTGACCAAAAAAGAATCTTTTCTTTGTTTAAGGACTAATTTTTTTTTTTAAGTGATTTACGTTAGTTTGAAAGTTTTCAAATGTAGGGCTGTTTTAATAATTTCAAAAATATACTTGTCATACTAGCCCTACAAAGCAACAGGCCATAAAAAAAAGAAAAATAAAAAAAGAGTTGTGTGATGCTCAATATTGGTGCACATGACACCTAAAACTAATCATAAAACTAGAATAGAAAATGCACTGATCTGATTGTGATTCAGCCATGTGGGTGCTTCAGTTCACTGTAAAACAACTATGTAAGAATGTGTGCATCTCGTCCATCTTTTCTTGAAAAAACCAAATGATGAAACTTGGTGATTAATGGTATGGAATAGTTTGTGTTTAGTGGAAAAAAAAATCAAGTAATTTAAAAATTAAAATTGCAATGACCATTTTCAAAGGTCAGTTTATCAAGTACTGAATTCATCAGTACACTGTATTGCCAAAGGCTTTTGCTCATATCCAAGGGTAGAAAGCCTGAAAAAATAACAGTGTTTCCACTCTGTAATGCTTAGAAGCCCTGCACCTTGCTCTGATTTTTCATGATTGGCATATGCCAATATATTAGTGAATTGCTGCTGCAAAGGCCTGCTCACCCTTGCATTCTCACTCCCTTCTCCCTCTCTTTTTCTTCCTCATGCCCATCTCTCTTTCTCTCTCCTCTCACTTTCAGGTGTGAGTTCACGCTTAGTCTTGTGTCAGCCCTAGCAATTGTGTAGCCATCTGAGATCAGCGTGTTGGTCTGATGGAAATGAATATTCCTTTCTGGTACTGTTAGGGCTTCAAGGGGAGTAGGACAGTATAGATTTATCATGGCTTACCCTATCCATGGACTCTCTTCCCAGAATAATTAAGTAGTAGTGTAATTAAGCAAGTGTAATCTTAGAAACAAGGAGTTTCACCACATCAATATCAGCATGACACAAGAAATGCTTTAAAAAAAAAAGCAATGGGAGAGCTATTGAGGTATCTTTTTTTTTTTTTCAAGCCAGATGTTGTCCTCTGTCAGAAAAACGAACAAAATACACACACACACATAGGAAAGCAGTACTAGATATGCTAGCATTGACCGTAAAAATGTTTGCTACTCTGGGTAAGCAACAGTACTACTGCCCAATGCACATTTTAATGTGGCTCTCATTAAAGCAGTATATTTTATTTACACACTCTTATGCTGCAAAAATTTGTCTTTATTTGGGAGGATATTGTCAGTTTACACCAAAGTGCATTTATTAGAGGAATATGCTTGAGGACTAAGGATGTTAGTTAATGTTGCTGCAAGTCAAATAACTGTTGTTGACTGAGAAGACACAATTTTGCATCGTATATGTAAACAACTCATGTTCCTGATGAAAAACTCTCTTATCTCAAAATAGGATATTAAAAAACCCAAAGAAACAAAAACAATCTGATAAACTGTAACTCTGCCACAAACCAATTTAATTAAATTATAATCCTCTTTATTTTTAATCTAATTCTGTTATGAACTCCCACTTCATTTCTGATGATTTGAAGCAGGTATTTTTTTCTTTTCTTTGTCCCTTTCTCTGTATTCCTTACATTTTTTTTCCTAAATACTGAGGAATTTTTCTTAGTGACTGTTGCATTGCGAGAAAAGTATTCCAACTGGTCTAATTAGTGTCCAGTATGATGCAATAAAATTTAGCTTTCAATTAGTCATCAGGGTCAAACACTGTCCTCTTGAGCGTGAAGAATAAAAAATCAATACTTTAATCTCTTTATTAAAAGATTCTCTTGGGTTACAGAAGGAGATTAAAAATTATGCTATCAAAGATGGTGAGTCTGCCAAATGGGCCTTTGTAGCTAACTCTAAAAGGCTGGGAATATTTTCATCATATTAGGGAATAAAATGAAAGGTGGAGAATATCTTCACTGGAAAACTGCATGATCTGGCATTATTGCAAATGGAAAACATCCTCATTTCCCTCTAGAAAGATTCTTTTGTATATCAAATTTGCTTTCAGTATATTTTTAAAAATGCTGTTGTAAGAATTGTTTGTTTTGCTCACATCTGGTCCTTAAAACACATTCATTAGACATATATTTGATGGTAATTAAAGAAAAAATGTTGCCATATTCATTGTCTAATATTAAAATGCACGACTGTCATATTAGGATATTCTTCCTCTGGATCTAGTGCTATGCAGGCAACATATGCTTTAGCATCCAAAACAAGCCAACAAAAAACCCCTAAAAACACAACTAAATCAAAAGTCACAATAAGCTTAGTGGTGGATCAGGTATTCATTGCATTCTGCTGCATATAGTTGAATTTCACACTCGTTTCTTTACTCGGTATGTTTAGCTTTTTCTATGATTTTGTTTCTTGATTCTATCATCATGTACCATATTATCTTTCTTTGTTTCTTTCTTTGTTTCTTTGTTTGTTTGTTTGTCTCTCTTTCTGTTTGTTGGATTTGTTGATTTGATTTTTTCCCCAGTCAGGTCTGTCAGCACAGCAAGTCAAAGTCTTCACGAGATACTTGGTAAATAATAGTAGAAAACAGAGTGGGGTTTGGTCCACAGTTTTCAAAATCTAATAGCTATGGGCATGCAGTTTCTCTACACATTACTGATCATCTAGTCTTTATTTCCATAGGTGAACTAATGCAATCATAGAATATGAAAATGTAAAATATTCCTACTTCGAGTACAACTATAATGTAAAAATAGTCTTTTTTAACTGCACACTTATGAATGTTTACTTGCACATATTTAAATGTCTACATTATTATCTTAAACTATATGTAGATCTCATGATTAAGATATGTATATAATCTTAATTTAAATGCCTCTTTTAATGTCTTTTAAATCCTTGAAAAAGCAACTCTTTTTTATGGGTGCACAGTCTCACTGTATATTTGTCATATTTATTTTCATATTAGGGTCTTGATCTTAGTTTTTTACAATTAGGGTTCTACAGAGTACAAGCCTCCATCTTTTTCTTTCTTATGTGTGACATCACTGTTGGCAAAGGTATTGTTGCCAAAGATCCATCCTTGGGAATGGATCTTTGCTGGGTTATCCTAGATAGGAAAAATTACTGTTGAATAAACCTTTCATTTCTGTTTTGTGATAAACATATCAATATTTTTATCTTCTGAAATGACTGTGAGTTTGTCCTGGTTGAGAGAGAGAAGTTATGGCTAATAATATTCAGCTAGTAATAAATTTTGGCTCCATTGTTATAAATTAGATTTCATAACCAATATAGAGTGTATAAAGAACCATGAGAAGTAATTTTTATGTTGTGCTTATATGGGTTTCTTTTCTTCTCTTCCCCAAAGAGGAATATGAAGTCTTTCTTATTGTTACCTGTAGAAATCATAAGATAAAATTAAGTCCTTCAGAAGAAAGAATGGTAGTGATGAGATACTAACTAGAGGATGACTATGTCTCAGGAAGAGGTTTTCATAATGACGTATTTTGCAATGAAAAATAGTTTGTAGAATCTGTTGTCATGAGGTTTTAGAAAAAAAAGTTTAATGACATTTAAAATTGTTTGAATATTTTTTATAACTTTGTTTCATACACTGTGGAAAGACATAGAAAGATTCACTATGTGAATTGTTTGTTTTAAAAGTTTAGAGATTTTTGGCAATACTTCTTGAAACTAGATTTTTGTTAGTTATAGTGTGTATATCCAGACCTAAATATTTTTTCTATTATCGGTGGGTACTGTATCCTGCAAGAAGAGCACCTTTTGCTGATAATTTTAGCTGGATGTGATTTCATATTTCTTTTAAGAGTAGAAAGTGTAAGCTGTAAATACTTTTTTTGGCTCTGCCCAATTTGCAGATGTTTTAAAGTCTTGGAGGTTGTCAGTGAGGTCAAATACAAGAATTATAAACTCTAGGGCCACAGCAGAATGTGGAATACCATTACAGCTTTTGTTCTTTGCCTTCACCTAACCTTTTTGCTCTCTGAATGTGTTATCCCTTTTTATTTTTTTACTATAGAAATATTTACTATCAAATTCTGCCTTCAAATATGTGCAGAAAGTCTCATTCACATCAAAGGATGTTCCTCTCTCTCTTTGTGGTAACCTCAAGGTCCTCATTCTGGAAAAGGAAAATAGTGAAACTTAGCATAGTGATATGTATTTATTTTAAACACAGCAAATAGGTGTTCTAAGTCGCAAGTTTGATCAAGCTTTTAAAATACCATTGCAAAAAGGTTTTAATATATTATAATTTTGCAAATGACACAAAGTTTTGATCATTTTGCATTTAATGGCGGCATATATAAGATTTAAGGGTAAAACCAATTCTTTCTATATCAAAATAAAATTAGTGTCTGTATCACAAATTCCATCTGCAGCTATCTGAGACATGATCCATGCTTTGAAAATGACTACTGATAATATCAGTTATTCCTTTACCTGCAATATTAATGGTGACTCACTTTTTCTTCTCCATATGACTGCAAGATATAGTAATATACACTGTGGAATATTAAGTGACATATGCAAGCTATATAAAGTTGTTCTATGAAATGGAAGTATTTTGATGGTGAGAGAGCTGGCAGAAACAACAAGGCATAAGTAAGCAGAAAATTATGAGTGTATAGGACTTCTCAACGAGTTTCTGTGATTTTGTTGTCCCACTTAGACTGAATTGATTAGCAATAGTAAGTGCACCAACACTGCTTTTAGCCTTCTGCTACTGTGTTGTGTAGCTGTGTTGACACATCTAAATAAAACAAGGTGGGAGACCATACTCTAACTTTGAGACTATACTATATATTATTGGATTTTCCCTTGGCTGTTTGGTATGACAGTTGCCTTAAGATGTATGAATATAATTTTTGCTTATATTCTTTTCCCTTTTCAGAGTACCTAAAATGGGTGAAGATGGAATCACAGTCTACTTTCATACCAAGAAATGGATGATACATACCAAAATCCCTGATGTGTGTCAATTGAGCAAACACAGTTCAGAGCAAGTGATGTAGAAGCCTGGAAATTCATTAGTAAATTTGAGTTTTATTGAGCAGAGAAGTTTAAAGCATATGGAAAGTTGCAGTTACTTGTGCAGTCTGTTGTTTATTATGTCTCACTTGATGACTCATATGACAGAGATTGAGGTCTGAGCTTGTGAAAGCACCTTTTCTGCTTCCTGACCCCATCTGATCCTTGCAGAGCTTTTATTGGTTTTCTTGCTACTAAGCTTGGGTTAGCTTCATCTCTGAGAATAAAACTTCTTTTTGAATAGAAGTCATGAGAAACAAAACAACCAAAAAGCTATTATGGATTTTTAATGATGCTTGTAAGCCCTCTGTGGAACTGCACGAAGGTTATGATACTTATGTACGTCCTTATTTACAACAGTTCTGTACCCCCAGAAACAATTCTTATGCGTATGGATTTTCTACAACAGGCTTATTCAGTCAGGTCTGAGTCACTGAATTTAAAGCATGCAATATCTTTTTCTCTGCTTGTCTGAATGAAAATGAACAGAGATATTACTTTCAAAAGTATTCACTGAATCCTCCATCCTTCTCAGAAAACAAAGTATAATTTATTATTCTTTTACATGATCATTTTATCTCAGTCATATAAGCATTTTTTTTAAAAGTTTTTTCTACCCTTACATCTTTTTTTGTTGGATTTCTAACATTCAGAATGCCCTAAAAACAAGGTAAGAATAAATTTAGTAGGAAAGATTAGGAAATCCACTAAAATATTTGACTGAGCTAGATAAAATTATTCTGCCAAAAAGAAGGTGACTTTCTAAGGAAGCAGATAACAATTCTTTTTTATAAACTAATATCAAGAATTCTTCTCTATTATAATCTTATCTAACCTAATTATTTTGAAACGTATTACTCTGAAGATCATCATCACTGTGTTTATGTATCCTTCCTATCAGTCGTCTACAGCATTACAAATGTGTAAGTCTTCCAAAATCAAGAGTTTTAGAAAAATTGTAATTCAGACACTGAAATATGTTGCATACGAAAATGTGAAAGGATAGAGGACCTACAAAAATGAAGATTCATTTTTAAAAGGAAGGAACAATAACCACCCAAAAGGAGATAAAAGTGGATTTAAAATTCCAATTCCTTCTGCAAATCCTTGATTTTGCCCTCATCTAAATATGAAGGATGAAAACACAGTATAGCTTCATAATCATGGTTAAATCACAAGACAGTGTAGACTGTTCACTGATCAATATTAATATTGTAATTAATATGTTGTCATTAAACTAATTAAATCAAACTTGAATGTGCCATACCATTTTTCTACCAGTTCTTTGGCTGCAAAAGTTATCTTTCTGTACATGTTTATCAAAAACTGCTTAGGAAGTCATTGTGAACAGGGATCATCACTGGCTGATTATCTATATGAGAATCATTGCAGGAGAAAGGACCCCCTATCTGGGAGCTCTAAAAGCAGGAAGATAATTATTCACTTCTGACAATGGAGTGTTTTTTCACCAAACTAAATACAAAGGTCTACTTTCCCTTCTCAAGTCCTTTGTTTGTTTTCCAGTTTTTCCTCTGGGTATATTTTAGGCAATTTGGGGGATTTTAGGCATTTTAGGCATTTTAGGCATTTTGCTTGACACGGAAAACAAAATAACTTGTGGGAACACAATTAGGCCACATGTGCTAAGCAAACCAGATTATTACTTTCTAGGACATCCAGACCTTTCCTCTGCATTATGCACAGAGTCAGTTGTAACTAGCTTTTGGTCTGTGACAGTAAAGAAAGTTATTAGTTACAAAGAGAAGTAGCTCGTTGAGGTTATTCTGAATATCTGGTTCCAGTATTCTGAAGTATGCTTTCCTCTGCATGTATCGTCTCCCCCTCATTAGAAGAGTTGATTAAAAACCAAACCAAACAAAACCAAACCATCAAAAAAACCCAACAGCAAAACCCAAAAACTAAAACTAAACCAAACCAAATAACCTCCACATAAACACCAAACCTGACTTTTCCATCTATTTTAGTCAGTGTAGCAGGGCTCTTCCATCCTGGAATGTGGTCAAGCAAAGCAATAGGACAATGCCCTATTTGCAAATCTATGGGTTGAGAGAGGGCCAGGTGATGCTAAAACCAGTCTGCCTCATCAACACCAAATCAGCATACTGGTGGTGAGGCAAGGATGTGGCACATAAGCTGGTAAACTGACCTGGAGACATGCAGCTGTCAGTCAATCACTTTATATTAAAGAAGTCCAGTCTACTTTCATATGGTCCAATTCTTCTAACATTCTTCTTCCCTTTTTGGAGTGTGTGGAGATTTTCCTCTGAAGTGCTGAAGGCCCTTCAAGGATACTCCTCGAGGTTAAAAGTCCTGTCCACAAGCTTTGGTATGGTGAGTTACATCGATCTCTAATTAATTTTTTCTTTTTGCTAGCTCTAATACCATTGCTTTGATATAGTGCACCATACTATACATTATAGCAGTTTTTAATTTTTATTGTGTGTAGTAAATAATTCTGATTAAGATCCTTTGTCTTACCATTTGTCGTAATAAATAATTCATTTTATATAAATATTCCTAGTTTGCCAATTTTAACCCTGCAGGACAAAGTTGTACTTAAACAGTTGACAAAGTCTGGGGCTAAGTTGGATCTAGCCACATGCAGGTTCCTCTCTGAGAAAGAGTTTAAAAAGCAAGAGGGTCCTTTCTGCACCTTGTGACTCAACAGAAGGGCTTCTTTAATAAACTTTTTCTAAAGCCCCCACTCTCACCCACAACAGTCAACTAACCAATGTATAAACTATAAAAAGAGGCATAGTTGAAGCCCTAGCTATAAACTCTTCTTCTGGGTGTTTGGAAACTGTGCAGGCCCTGCAGTATTAGGGAGAGGAGTGTTCACTCTGTCCCACTGATTTAAAAACATGTAGGTATCACTGGTTTACTTTCTGTAGTAAGAGCCTGTGAAAGTCGTGTTATATTGATGTTTATTTCACAGAGTGACCACTTGAAAGGTTTAAACTAGTTTTACTTCTGTAATACTGGGATCAGTTCTGTGATGTAAGTCCATTAGTCTTTCATATATGTACTGCATTTCTTTTTTATTACTGTTAGGAAAATTTAGCCATAAAAGAAACAATGTTTCCTCTCCTCTCCTACATGGTAGGAGCACTTTATCTGTCAAATTATATTTTAGTATGGATTCTTCTTTTCTCAACAGCTTGACATGAGAAGATTAGGGTATGAAATCTCCTTTATCTCTCATCTCTGAGAAATGTCATTGCTTGTACTTGCCAGAAATATTTCCAATACTGTGGTTGCTATATTTGCCAAACCTGACGTAAAAAATATGTGACAAAAATCCAGAAGTTGCATCTCTTTTTCAGAAACCTAATTTTTTCTGTCTTTGTGACTTACATACCTTATGTATACGTACATACACATCTATCTATATATGTAATCTGCCACAGTAATGCTAAGCTTATAAGAGATCTACAACTCCAGTATTTGACTTGATGTGTGAGGGCCATATATTGATGACCGAAACATCTGGAAAATGAAAACATTTCAGTCAAAGCTGAATAAATAACTTCAAAGTCATAGAATCATAGAATGGTTTGTGTTGGAAAGAACCTTAAAGACCATTTAGTTGCAACCCTCCTGCCATAGGCAGAGGTGTCACCTATTAGATCAGGTTGCTCGGGGCCCCATCCCACCTGGCCTTGAACACTTCCAGGGATGGAACATCCACAGCTTGTCTGGGCAGCCAGTTCCAGTGCCTAGGTATCTTTGGTAACATATTCTGTTCTGAAATTCTCTACTAAAAGAATAGCTAGAGCAGCGGAAGAAAAAAATTTCTAGAAAAGATTAAAGGATCTTCTATATAATTTCTCTTATACTTCTGTACATATCTCCAAATTGATGCTAAAAAATTCATGGGATGTAAGACAGGAGTCTGTAAAATGTTGAATTGAATAAACATGGAAAAGGAGAAAAATCACTTAATATTTCTTAGTACAAGAACCAGTAGCATCAAATGAAGGGATTCAGTCATAGTTTAGAGCAAATGCAAGCAAGTACTTTTTCTTACAGTGTGTAGTTGTTGAGTCATTACCAGATTTCTACCTGTTTTCTAGTAATAGTTCATACAAATTCAAGGAAAAAAAGAAGACCAAAGGACAGTAAACATGAAAATACAAAGCATGAAGCCATGATGTACAAAGTGATGCTAGCTAGTGGAATAGACTGAGGGAAGGACTACTGAAATAGTTTCCTCCCACACACTCCACCAACACACCTTAACAAAACCAGAACAAAATATTTTAATTATTTTTTTCTGATGCAATCTCTGTATTCTAATTTTTCTTCGAAGTGCTAAATCCTCCCTTCTCTTTCTTATTTTACTTATTTGAAACTGCGCTTTTTCACCCTGAACTCCTACTATTGTTTTTCTGTTTCACATTCTTCCCTACCTCATCTACCATGACAGTTTATTACCACTGATCAATATCCTCTCCCAAGAAATCTCCTTTCCCTCCTAAGGCATTCATCACTCTGCTTTAATCTTCTCGATCAATCCACACATCCATTCAATAAGCTTATGAAGAGTACTGAGATTTCTTATTTCCTGCATCTACTTTACACTGAGCAACATCATGTAGGTAGAGCATGGATGAAGAGTGAGATGACACCGTGGTGATGTGTTGTGATGTGCCACCGAGCGCAAGCTGTTATCATCTTGTCCTTTCTTTTTCATTTCAGCTGGCCCAAGCGGAGCAAAATCCATCAAGGCTAGATGCAGAAGATAAAGTATCATCTAAAAGATCTGTCATTGGACCTGACCTGTTCAGAGATTAGATAACACAGGAGTGCTTTGCTTGCGTTCTGTCTCTAGATGGCACAGTATACACCACATAACAAGGCTGTGCTGTAAACACCTGCTTTAAAACACGTTGTGTATAATGAATGGAGTCTCAGCTATGCATTACATTCAAAATATTTTAGGATATCTCGATTGCAATGGCCTTTCTTAAGTGTGTTCTCCTCTTGACATAGGATTTTGCCATTCTATAATGGTTTAGGAAATATTCAAAGCACATCTGATGTAGAGAGCTCTTTTAAACTGTTGATCTCTCCAAGAATTTCTAAATTCTTCAAAGCTGAGGTAGAAAGTAGTTAAGACATTGTCAGTATCCAGTGATAATTTGCATATTAGTGTTTGTGAAATTCTATCATACACTTTCTTAAACACATTTCTTCTATACCACATTGCTTTAATCACATAGTTGTTTCAAGAGCCAACATCTGCAAAGTCCAAAGGCACTCACTAGCCCGTACATATTACTTTAACATACAGATACACACATAAGTGTTTCCTTTCAGCTACAAAAGCTGTAGTAGTTAGGGGTTACTTGCAATTAAAAATTATTCTGAGCAAGCAAAAAGGAGAGTGAAGAAACACCTTTTAACCTTTTAGCTCTTAAAGTCACTTTTCCTATGAATCTTATATTACTGGGTTTACTGTTAGACTTGTCACCATTTATTTTGATTAAGATATGTTATACAGCCTTTTTAAATGAGAAGAAATAAATCCTCCTGTTTGCATCCCTTTCTATCCCACTGTGAGGGAAATGGTGCTGTAGGTTTCATTATACGGACAGAGAAGTTGATCTTTAAGAGATTAGACAGTCTCTGCAGAGCTATGCTGTATGACTTTCGCTCTATTTTACTCTCCCTTTGGTAAATCTAATTTTAGATGTGAAGCTTCAGATCAAGAAGTAGTCATATGGTGAAACATAGACTGTAGAAATGTATAGTATTCATCACAAAATTTTAGTGGATTTTTGTATGTACTTTTTTTTCCCTACTAGTCAGATATAAGAGACCAAATAAAGAACAGCATGAGTTGAAAAGAAGAAGAAGTGTTGAGTGAAAACAGCTGTTCATTAAGCTGCATTATTTCAGGTGAACTTTTCTATTTTCCTTTCCCTTTTCCTTTTTCTTTTTATCCATCCTTTCTCCCCCCCC